>VZTN01020672.1:114481-140868 GCA_013400515.1 Erpornis zantholeuca
AGACCTCCTTCTGACAGCAATCTCCACTACTCCCTCAATATTCTGTGTCAGAAAATTTGCCCTTGCTTCTGGCAGAGACAGGCAGCCTCACAGAGCAGCATAATGAGGCTTTCCAAGTGGACAAGATTTGCTGAGAAAAGGGTTAAGCCAGGAGTGGGAAATAGGTGCAGAGGAGAAGAGTGACTTCAGAGGCAGTACCTAACCCAACTGCATGAACTGCATTTCTCATACCTCTGAGGGCTAATGGGAAAACCAGCTTTAAACAGCTTGCAGGCTGGGAAAAAGTGGATCCTGACAAAAGTGAAAAGGAAGCCAAATCAGATGGTTTCTCAAATAAAGTTTGACAAGAATCCTCTAACAAGCTGGAGAGCCCAAGGACCACAAAGTTTGCAGCAGCATTACAGGGTGGATAAGGCTGGTGCACAACTGAGCACGGAATAACTCCACCAAATGACAAAAACCCTTCACGAGATTTATTTAGGAAACAATGGCTCAAAAGAAAAACAGCAAAGGACAAGTAGTATTCAATATCAGTTGTGGTATTAACACAGCTCTTTTAACAATGATGATCTATTCAAATATAAAGAAATCCAAGTATTATGCAAAAAAAACCCCAGAGTTACACAAAACTCTGGTGACCATATTTCACAAAGGGCAAAGAGCCCACATTTTCTGTTTTCAATTGAATATTTCAAACTTCCAATTATGTTTTTCTGTCCTGAACTTGCTTTCTGAACAGCAACACATATAGTAATGTTTAAGGTTTCCAATTTATCAATAGAAGAATCTTATTGTGTAGCAATTACCAAGCGTTCATAATCCCTGCAGGCTCTAGCAAATCTCTGGCTCTTTCAAGAGACAAACTGACTTAAGACCTAAAACATATATTGAGGATGGCAATATTATTTGGACTGAAAGCAAAAGCTGAGTGCATACTACCTGAAATGTATGCCTTTCTCAAAAATATAAATAGTAAATATGTGGTGTATTGTGAGGGAGTTTAAGACATGAGTTTACTCTGAAAAAATACTGAGTAACACCCTCCCTTTAAGGTCTGACAACAATGACAGCCATGGACACATTATTCTTAAAATTTGCTTTTAAAGTATTACCAGACCTTAATACAAAACAAAGTTTCATCACGAGACATGTGTCTCCTTCATGTTGCCATCATGGTCACCTTCAGTTTGGGCTTCTTTCAGTGAACAGCTTACTTTGAAAGCCAATTAAATTGCTTTCAATTCAGCTGAGAAAAAAGAAAGTGGTATTTCCCTCAAATGGGCTATTTGGAGAAACTCGAGGATTGATCCTTTCTTCCATTGCAGCAGCTTTCCATCAATGCAGCTCTGATAGTGTCAATGTAGCTACACTGGCAAAACACCAGTTTAACTGAGGGGAGAATCAAACCCTTTACTTGTAACAATTTCTGTCAAGAGACCAGACTAAGTCACTTTAATTGAGTTCCCCTCGCTTTCATTGTGCAGAAACAAAGGAGGAATAAAAAGAGATCAAAGAGCCCTTATTTGGAACTAACATAATTGTGTCCCTTGGAGAGCAGGCAAGCCCGAGATTACTGAAAGGAGATAGACTCTGAATATAGAAACCTGACAACAATGACATTAGAATGTTTAAAGGGGAAAGAAAAGGCATATACAGGGAGATTTATTGTAACTTTTCATCATTTTGCAATCGAAGGTAGTGTGTGTTCCAGTGTCTCTTTCACTGGTATATATATCAGCTAAATTTCTCTTACAATTCAGCTTGTGAGAACAGGTTTCATCTATCTATTACTTTAAATGACTTGTCCAAATGACTACCAAATGACTGGTAGTCTGGAAGTTTTCATTTTCTTATTATTTTTTTTAAGAAGCACTTCCTAGCCTTGTAAATTCTGTATTAAATTAGTGAATCACACTTTCCAGACCTGAGGAGATGGTGTGCAAGGGTAAGCTGCCATAAAGTGCCAGAGGTCAAAGCAAAAAAACAACCAAAAAAAACCCCAAAACAAATAAACAAACAAAAGAACAACAAAACAAGAAAAAAAAAAACAAACTTTTTTTCTCTCTGAAAAATCAGTATCATAAACCCTTGCCTTTAACTTCAGCACCTTTACCATGCAAAGGTGAAAAAAATAAAGCAGAATATAGCACAATATAGCAGAATACGTGCACAATAGTGAGTTCTCTGAGCTTATAAAAGTAATCATGGGTACAAACCCTAATACTTCAGATATAGGACTCAAAACATAGAACTGTGATGTCTGAGGGCAGCTTAGGAATTTACATACCAAAATTATGTTTTTAATAAAACACCATTAAACAATCTGCTTTCAGAAACCTGGCATTTAAAACACTCTTCATAAGACATTGGGTGGATTCAGAGAAAAAAAATTGGTGTTTGGAAAACTTTGCAAACACTCAATTAACTCAATTATATAATATCCATGTAGCAGTACAGGCAAGACACACAGATCCCTGCTCTTCTAGCCAAATGCACATTAAAATTAGCTGTGTGGGCACATCTAGTGCTGCCATTTAGAAATTTAACCCAAATGTGGTTTGGTAGAGGAGCCTGTACCAGTCATATGGGAAAGAAAAAATTAACCATTGCTAGGATGAGGATTTGAAAGTGATCAAAAGCAGCGACAGCAAAGTCAGAAGGAAGGAGAGCTTATTAACCACCTGGTGTGATCCAAATTTCCAGGCAGCCTGTGCATCCCCCTGGGGTACAGCAGCCAGCATTTCACTCCTGCTCTGTGCTCAGAAAACACTGATGGCTGTCTCTCCTTCCTGCCCTCTTCCCAGAGGCAGCCCAACACCACCTCGTGAATGAGAATCTGAACTCTTGTTTCTGCAAAGCTCTTCTCACGGTGGAGAAATCGAACCAGAGGAACACAAACAAAAAGCACAAGTGACACAGTGAACAACAGAAACAAAATAGAGTCCGTGAGTCATTTATGGGTACAATCAATTACAAACATAGCACAGGCTTTTTCATCAGGTCAGAACTGTCAAAACACACTGAATCTGCCAGTGTAGGCTAAGTGGAGCTACAGAGGCATGATAAAGGATTATCTAGCAGAAGAAAAGACTTTTTAATGTTTTGAAGACTGATAAGGAAACCATTGCTTGGAGCTACAGTGAAACTATTGCTGGCTGACACCCCTTCCAATTGCACAGCCAGGCTGCCTGGTGCCATTCCTTTAAAGACGTGGTTATCACAAATTCTAGCTCTTCTCCTGGCTTAAAGCTCTAAACACGGGAGGGGAAAAAAAACAGCTATGTGAGAGAGCTAGCTGGGGTCAAGTACAAAGTGTGGCTCACAAAATAGGGAAAAAACAAACAATAAAGAACACATCCAGATGCACACAATGAAGGAAATAAGGCTTCCCAGCAGAGATAGCTACAGCCACTTCACCTCTGCAGGAAGAGAGCAAGGCTGGGGAGTTGCCAGCCCCAAGTCTTATCAGACAGATTATGTCTTCACCCAAACAACCCAGCCAGGATTACTTTCAACCCAGTCTTCTAGAGGTTGAGGATGTCTCCAACCTGCAGTAAATTTTCCTGGTTTGCAGACAGGTTAAAAGAAGGTGCAGCTTAATTTTGACTAGAACCTGTCTCTTTTGCAGTGAGACTGAAGGCAAAAATCGTTGACAATTGCCTTCCCCTGGTTTTATGAGGTACAACAAGGAGGAAAGAGCATCCCAGAATACAAGATAATTAGGATATGCTTTCAGGAGCACACATGCTGGTAGAAACAGAAGTACTATAAGAGAAATTAAGCTTAATTGCAGGAATCTTTGGACATGGGCAAAGATGGCTGATGTGTTAATCTTGGAATAAGACCTATCCAGAAATGTTAATTGCAGGAGAATCCTCGCTGAGTACAAAAGAAGAGGTAGAGTCAACAGCCCAAATCACCTTTTCCACCCAAAAAACAAACAAACAATCAAACAAAAACCCTCAATGCCGGCTCAATAAGCTGGCCTTTGGAGAAAAAATATGCCAAAATTTAAACAATTTTCAGTTTGCCTTTCTAGTGGCAAAGATAATTGAATCTGACGTAGATCTCTTCCCCACATTAGCAGTTGACCCTTGCCTCGTGTTGCCAGAGGCTCTCAAACACACACCTGCCATTGCAGAGTGGAATTCTGCAGTACCTCTGCTCTGCACACAAAGGCAACACCAAGGCAAGGAGCTCAGCAAACATGCAAGACTAAAATAGGCAAAGAGGAGAGAGAGCTCCCCATTCAAACTTCTGCCTGGCTGGAGGATCAGAGGTACAGGAACCTTGTTAAGAGGAAGAACTGTAGAGGTTTCTTTTCTCAGAAAAAAACAAGGTCACTTAATCAGGAGTAAGAGTATAATGATAGGAAAGGATCTTTCAGAGACAATCCTTGAGAGCTGGTGTTTTCTTTCAGAGGCAGGAACAATTCATCTCATTATTTTAATATGGTCAGTTGTATAAGGGTTTTCCTTCAGACTGCTCAGTGAGAGACTTGTCATAAATTCCTAGGGCCAGAATAAAATACCACAGTATATTTTATACACATGCAAATGAGTTGACAGACCAAGGAGAGAGGCTGAAGATGGGAATTCATTAAGGAGGATGGTTACTGACACTGGCATGTGATCACTCACAAATATTTAAGAGTACTGGTTTTATTTTAACTGATAAATCAAGATTAAAAAAATTGTGAATCAAAAGCTTCCCAAACACATTGTGCTATGAACATATATCCTTCAGAAAGAGAGGATTTTTATTAAGATGTCTGAAAAATAATAACAAAAAACTAAAACTATAAGAGAACAAATTGCCTACCAGATTTCCCTCCTCACCCCTCCCCCAAAGTTACAGAATTGCTTTGCAGTAGCTTTACTGCATTGAATTACCCAATTATCTTCTAAATTATAAAAGGCAAATCTTCACCACCAACTGTTCCTAGGACTGCCAGGATGTGCAGTGTTGCAAAACTGTAGCAAAAATGTAAACAAAAGAGCCCCACTGAACAGGGAGGCAGGCTGTCCACATATGCCAATCCCAGCGGCTTCAATCAAAGGAGAGATTGTTTCACAAATAAACTAAGCCAGTGCAACTAATAAACTCCTGCTCTAATTACTGGCTGCAGATGTATCAACTGAAGCAAATGAGACGCAGGCAGCCATTAATTATCTAATGAGGCCAGCAGTGTTTCTGATGAGGTGGGGCTGATTAAATATTAAACAGTAGCATATGGTGAGTGCCAAGAACAAAAGACTTGAATCTGACTTTCTCTAGACATATATACACATATATATTTATATATAAAAAATACATCATTGCATTAAAAAAAATCCCCCTCCTTTAAGGCAGAAGAGCAACCTCACTCTGAGAGAGGTAATTAGGCCAGAATTGGAAGCACAAAACTCAAAGGGAGTGTAGCAAGATCTGACTTCTGAAGGTGTAACACAGATGAAAAGACTTCACATTAAAGGGATGCCAAAAACATTTAGGCATTGCAGCAATTATCTCTTTGTTTAACCCTTCTTAGTTATTAAGACCTGCAATTGTTTCCTTTCTCCCTCCTGTTCCTTTCTCCCCTTATCTTTCACTGAAAAAGTCCCAGGGCCCACTCAAAGAGCATGGGCAATATCTAACAAACCCCTCCTTATAACACAACTCACAATATTCAACCAAGGCATGGAAAGTGCAAGAAGGGGAATGCAATCACTGGAATGTTATTAGGGCCAGCTAAACCCGAGGAAAGCTCTAACCTGACTCACACAGATGCTAAGCCCACTGAAGCCAGTTAATCCCATCAGACTTAAGTGGGCCACCTCCAGCCAGCACACCACAGAGCTTGAGAGGAGACACATGGGATCCTTTTTCCCCCTCCTGTCAGTTCCTCCACCTCTCATCACAGGCACCCAGTGATGCAGCAACCCTGGCAACCCAAGAATCACCCCTCTCCAAAGGGCAGAGATGCAGGACACAGCCTGCAGGAGAAGGGAAAAGCCTTCTGTACTGCTCGGTGCTGCTGGGCTGCAGCCCTGCCCCTGTGCACCATTAATGTTTCAGTCCAACAGCACTGGGAACTGCCAGGTAGGTTGTGGATTTGCTCTTCCCTTATGCAAAAATGGCAATTCAGTCTGATTTGTCTCAAACTTAACACGCAGGTATTGAACTGTTCATGGCAAGGGATCTGTGCACCCACAGGAGGGAGGAACCTCTGTGTTTGAAGCAGAAACTCTGATCTGGCTGCTGGAAGGCTCTAGCTGGACTCCAAAGGAGCCAGAAATTGTCAAGAAACTTGAGAAACCCTTTAAGTCTGCCAGGACAAATTTGCAGAGATAGGGGAAAAAGGTTCAGATATAAAGTAGATTTACAGGAAGGGAAATTGGGTCTAGAATTGGCAAAGGCTGCATGTCCTCAGAAACTTCTGAAGGCTGCTTTTTGAGACTCTTAATCAGCCAAAGAGAATTTGCTGTTTATTTCAAAATATGCTCAGATGGCAGCCACTCATCACATTTTACATTGTTCCAGTGACAATGCAACTGTTCTAGATAGGCCTACATTTTTTAGCTATTTTTTATGTATCTGTTACAAAAGAGAGACCCTATTTTTATATCAGGACTTCAGAGAGAAACATATTCCACAAGTCATTATTGATTACCTAGGAACAGATCACGTTTTTCTCAATACCTTTGCTATTACAAATGGTTTCCCTAAATATGAAAGAATGGTTCTCTCCCATCCGCCTTTTTTTTTTATAATACCCTTCTTTATTATAATCTCCTTAATATCCATCTGCTACCCTTTAGGCTAAAGCTTCTTAAATTCAAATATAGGGCTATTTTTATCACAGAAGAATATGTAAAGCAATAGAAACATTTTAATGGATTTTTGTGCCTGTGGCCCTTTTTAGCTGAATTTCCATAACGAAATCCAGTTACAGACATTGGTGCTGCTACAGTTGGCTGTTCACACAAAGAATGAACATTTTTGTCTTGTAAGCCAACTCAGTAAAATAGAGAGTGCAATAGCAACCTACAGAAAGCACAGGCTTTCTTCCCTCTGTTGGTGCTTTAGTACCACTGTATATAACTGTATTTTTACTCCAGTAGGGCATAACATTCAAGATAAAGTCACAACCCAACATTTAGGTTATAAATAAGTTGTATAAAGTCATTTTCATGAGTAGTAACTAACAAAATGAGAATATTTTCTTTTGTACAGGAGCATTCAGGAACACCAAAATAGCTTCATAAAAACAACTACATGGAAAAACATTCACAATACACATCCATGTAAGCTGATTCTTTGTTTTAATGGTCTGGAAAAATATTTTTCTAAAAATATTTTAAGGGTACCAATTCTTATCCACCAGAATATTTTATTATTTTCTAACGGCTGTAAATGAAGCAGAGCAAGGAACAGTTTCTTGTATCGTAAACAGTGCTAAAATTTAAAGTATTTTTCCACTCCTCATCAGGGAGAAAATAAGAGTTTTAAAGAGGGGAAACCAAATAGCATATCCATATCCTTCAAAGAGCAGCAAGAAGCACTTCTCTTCTAGGAATTAAACCCATGGTGGCCAGCCCAGCTCCAGAGGCCAGGTTGCACTGGGATGCCCATTTCTAACAGAGGCAGAACAACCAGCACTCAGGCAAAAAAGCCTCAATAGCTACAAAAATACCTCTTAATTATTATTTATATATTAAAATACCCATTGGCAAACTGATCACTGGCAATCTTGACTCTGAGCATAGCACAGCCCTGCCTCACGTCACTTTGACCAATGAATTACATTGGTATCTCAACTGCTCAGCAATTATTATTTTTTAATCAGGCCCAAAGTATCTTAAAATGGGCACTTAGACACTGAAATGTTGCAGAGACATAACAAATAGCAACATTTACAGGAGCATCTGAGACATTTAGAAGCCTTTCTCACTTCTAAAACCAGGACCTCAGCATTTCTCTAATGTTTATCTAGCAATTACTTATCAAGTCTCATTTCTGTTTCCAGAAGCCTTCACCATTAATTGCCTCAGAGTCTATACAAGGTGTGATGAGCCTCTGCATTTTTATAAATGCCCTTGTGCAGAAAGGGTTTGGAATAACTTATAATTGTTCTGTGCGTGGGAGCTCACCATTTAGCTCCTATAATACAACACTTCTCCTATTTCAACAGTAATATTGTCTGAATTGCTAAATCCAGAAAGGTCTTTTGATTCTGATTTGGAAACCTTTAATTCTAATGATCCAATTGTTCTAAACCCAGTGTCTGCTATGACTGTATGGTGACTGGTAAAAAGTACATCACTCTCCTTTGTCTCGTGTGGAAATTAAGCATTGCAAGATGCTTCCTTTGAATTAGCTGTTTAAGGAATTTCTGCCTAAGTCTGACCCTGCAGTGTCCTCCTTTGTGCAGAAAGTGTCTTTTTAGCACAACAGATTGCTTTGCTGTTGCAGTGAATATTCAACCACAGAAAAATAAACACATAGAAGAGAATAAGTAGGAACTTCCCCAGTGCTAAACAAGGGCTGCCACCTGCCACTGTCTGCAGGTGAGAGGGCCCAGAGGCAGCAGGAGCCCTGCTGGGATGATCTGTGATAGAGCTGCACTATGATCCAGGGAAAGGCAGCCCATGGAAAGTGAGGGCTGCATTGGGTGAGCAGCCAGGAGCCCAAGGAGTTGTTGTCTGCACAGCCAAGGTTTTTGGAGTGCAACAGTCTGAGCTCTCTAACTCATATTTGTTGCTTATGGGGTTAACACTCCTCAAGTCATTATACAAAAGGATGGCTGGCTTCTACCTGTGACCTCAGCTCTGCTTCTCACTCCCCAAGGCATCCCCAGGTGACATCAGGGCTGCTGGGGGGACAGGGGAGATGCCCCAGGGAGCCACAGCTCCTCTCCAGAAGTTCTTGGCTGCCTGTGGCAGCTCCTCCCCAGTTCTGGGGCTATGGGCTGTACCTGAGCCCTGTGAAGGACATTCCTGCTGCTGCCCAGCACCTTACACACAGGGGCTGACCTTCCCCTCGTGGGGAGCAGCCCTGGGATGGATGGAGGTGCTCCCCAAAGCTGCTCTGTCGTTCCCCTCCTCAGCTGGACAGGGGAGAGAACACATCATAGTGTAACGAAAGGTTCATGGCTTGAGAACAGCAGAGGGAGTGATCACTCCTCACCCTCTTAGCCTGTTGCAGCACAGGGACTCTCCCATGGTGTTCCCTCAGGAACAAACTCTCCATTTGAGCTGTGAGGTCACAAGCCCTGCCAGGAGCCTGCTCCAGAACAGACTTCCCAGGAGGACACAGCCTCCTTTGGGCATCCACCTGCTCCACTGGGGTTGTCCTCCACAGGCTCCAGGTGGATTTCTGCATCCCAGAGCACCCCCATGGGTTGCACAGCAAGGGAATCTTAACTCCATCTCCTGGAGCACCTCCTGCCCTGCCCTGGGCTCTGCAGAGCTGTTCCTCTCTCGGGCTGCAGTTTCTCCTTGCACAGCAGCTCTTCCCCAATCCTAAATCTGCCATCCCAGAGGCACTGCCCTCTCCCTGCTGAGCTCAGCCTTGGCCAGTGGTGGGTCTGTCCTAGAGCCACTGGCCTTGGCTCTGCTGGGCACGGGGGAAGCTTCTGGCAGCTTCTCACAGAAACCAGCCCTGCAGCCCCACTGCCACCAAAATCCTCACCACAGAAAACCAATACAGCCTCCTAAGTGTTTTCTGTATTCTTTTGTGGAAGAAGAGATGTATTTTCAGAGGGACCCAGCTCCTGCAGGATCCTAAATTGGCTCATTTAATCTACATGGGTACTTGAATCCTCACTTAAGACATTAGTTAATTAAGCCACATTAAACCTCACAGGCAAAAAGAAGGCTATGTTCAGGTAAATTTAAGGCTCTGATTTTCTGATTTAAAACCACAAAGCAAAGTCTTGCAGAGAGCCCAGCCTGGTGCTCCCTCATTAACTCAGCATATTGTGACATTTATAGTCCTTGCTCAGGACTTGGAAACCAAGAAAAATAGGGACTTGAAGCAGTGAAACAAAACTAAAATGCTGCAGAAAAATAAAGCTTTTTTCTATGCCATGAGCTTGCACAACAAAGCTTTACCTTCTGGGCCCTCAGAAACCTCTAATGCCCATGTAAATATTCCTGTGTTCACAAGGAGAACTTTTGTGCAGCCTTTTGAAAATCTTCTTTCCACAGATCTTTCAGTAATTCTGTCTGTAAGCAGAACTCATCACTGAGTGAGCTAAATAACCACATCCAAAGAGAGGGTAAGAAAGGAAAACGAGTTTTTCATGGAAAAAAGATCATAAACTGGAAAAAAAGATCATTTAAAAAGTTCAACTAAGTTCAACTTAATGAACAAATACTGTCCAAGAAAAAAGGCTATACATAAATAAGCAATAAAGTAGTAAGAAGAACAAAACTGAAATAATAATTACTTGGCTATAGTCCACGTGTAAGTAAACCCACACTGAACATCAGAGAGACTTCCCTCCTCTCCCCACATCTCCCAGAAGCTGTGTCCTGGCCTCAGGCATCCTTCTGCAAGCCAAGTGTGTCCTTACTTACATAAGTGTTTGAAATTTAGGGAGTGGAAAGGGGCTAAAGCTGAGGTTAATGCAGTTCGGAGTTCTTCTCTCCCTTGTTTTGTTTTGCTTGTTGGTCATAATAAAAATAACTCAAACTTTATTTGGCAAGAACTTAAACAAAAACCGAAATGCCGTGTAAGCATTGCTTTCCTTCCCACATCTTCACTGCTGTGAATTTCAGGAATGTTGTGCTTTCAGTGTCTTGCAGAAATATTCCAACCTAGCAAACAATAGGTATCCAGCTCAGAAACAAACATCTCGGGCAGGGAAAGATGTAAACTCCTTCTGTCTTCCAGACTGAAACATTAAACACAAACCCCTTCCTTCCCTACCTGCAGACTACATGAATAATCTGCAGGAAACAAAACCAGCCCCCAAAATTCCCCAAACAAAACGAAAAAAACAGTCCAAAGGAAAAAAAACAAAACACAGAAGGTAAAAAAAGAACCCCAAGCAAAAATCTCTTCATTTACAGATTCACTATATCACTTTCTTTTGCCATGCCTGTCGTTTAGAATTAATCAAGCTATTTTTGTTAAGCATATAAAGAAAAGACAGGACAGATGCCTTTTGTTATCTGTATAAAGTATTAGGGTGATAACAGATTTAGAGAGAGAGATTTTTCAAAGGAATTTAGGAGTACAGTTTCCTCTGAAAACAAATCACATGCTTTCCAGATCCAGCATAAAGAAATACAATAGCATAAAGAAATACAATAATCCAAGTATATATTGTACTTTTCCTGTGGGTGCAGGTAACACTTTGAAAACCTTAAACCCATGCTTTCTGTTACATGAGAAGGAGAAAATGTGAGAATTTTAGTGCACACAAGTGCAGATGCAAAAGAAATCAGTTTCAAACTGACTTCTGATCTTTAGAAATGTATTTGTTCTAAAGGCACTTTAACTCAGCATTCTTATCCTTATTTTCAATAAATAGAAGTATTATCACTGTTACTTTAATTTAGGTTTTTGTTCAGCAGCTTCAGAAGAACCTCCCTGAGATTTGTCAGGCATCTTTTTTTAACCAATTGTGCTGGAAGAAAGCAATCCCAAAATTAACTTGAAAGAAAATCATGTAAATATTATTTCAAGAAATAATCAGCTGCCTACATTTGAAACCAAATTCAACAACCTCTATTTTTGTCCATTATCAAAATAAGTTTTGTATGTAAATACAAAGATGGTAAAATGTTGATCTGTGTGCTGTCTTCAATTCCCCTGACTGGCAGCTTCATTGGTTCTGAGGAAGTAATTAGAGGGAAATTAAAACAGATTTCGGTTTCTGCTTATTTTTGTTTAACGTTAAATTCCATAACATTCAGAAAACTGCTTTAGTACATTGCACTAGGCAAGATAATAGATAAAGGAAAATTATTTTACATCTAACTTTGAAGCTGGGTGTCTTTTTTTATCTTGCTTTTCCCCCCTACACATTTATAGAAGAAAAGAAAGGAAGCCTTCTGGGGACTTACCCATTCCCTTTATGGCTTAGTATCTAGGCTTCCTAGGCAGCTTTTGAAAAAGTATTAAAATAGTCTATTACAAACTTCTGCTCATGAAGAAGAAAATGGAATAAAGTCAAGACATGCATCTTTTTGATACCTACTACAAGCTGCAATACACTACTTTTCTGCTAATCTATTTCCTTGTTGCAACCCTTCCATTTTTACTGTTCCACACTACAGAGCTTTTAATTTTATGTACACATGCACATTCATAGTCTTAGATGTTATTATTTTGTTACCAAGGCTTCATTATCAGGAATATATGGCATTGCATTAAACCATCATTTAATAACTAAAAAAATGTATGAAAATCATTGTTGAGGCAGAAACCCAACCTAGAATCTCTGGCACTTAATCCAATGCCCTGTTCATCAGGGCTGCTAAAAAAATACATCAGGTTTAAAGGCAGAACTCACTGAGAAGCATTAGAAGACAAAATGTTGTATTTTACAGACACTGTTAGTGATTTGAGTTTTATATTGGAAGGAAACAAGCAGTGTTTGTACATCATGTGGATAGACACACGTTATGAATAAATATATATAGATACACACTTGGAAGAATACTAATTCTTCACCTGGCTTTGTATTTATGTTGTGTATGTATTTATGTGTTTAATAATTAATTTTCCAACTATGGCAAGTTAATGCCCTCCCCAAATCTGGGGCAGATTACCTTAAAAGTAAAGTAGCTTTTTATTTCTAGTTCAGCTTGACTTGAGCATCAAGATAACTACATAAAAAGTACTCAGCTCTCATTCTTATTTTCCACCTTTCCAGCCTCATTGGTCTAAGAAAATATTAAATATAATTAAAAGGCCTAGAAAGTTCTGACTCTGTTTCGTTCATCCATCTATAACATGAATCGTTTAGCAAAGGGTTGAAAAGTCAAGTGTGAAATTTACAGAGCAATATCAGTGTAAATCCAGAGCAAATTTCTCTTTCTCCTCAGCTGCGCCCCAGCTTGTGCCTCCCTTCTCACCCTGACAGGTTTTTGGAGGTGTTTGTAAACATCTCAGAGTGATAAACATGTTTCACATAACAGAAATGTCTGTATTTCTGATATCATTGCCCGTGAGATTAATACTTCATTTCAAAGGAGTGACTTTCAGAGGCAATTGAGACCTCAGGTACTCTGCTGCCCTGTAGGAGTTGGACCCCTACTCCCCCAAGCAACATGGAAAATCCTGGAACTTTTACTTCCCTTTTCCTGTCCTGAAAAACTTCTTCAAGGAGAGCTAAACAGGTGAAATCAAGAGTGCAGACTGGATGGTGTTCCTCAGGAATGGAGGAGTCCAAAGTGGCTCAGAGAAGCGATCTGTGTGGGTGATCTGGGATTTGGTGTTTGCTCAGCTCGGGAGATGCTCAGCCCTGTTTACCAACACTAAGCATGGCTCTATGGAAACCACCTGCCTCTAAAGAAATGCTTTTTCTGGTCAGTCAGCAGCTACTCATTGTTTAAATGATGCTCTCGTTCTCAGAGCACTCCTTGATGCTTCCTGAACATTTTTTTCCCAATGGGAGATAATGCCTCGTGCAATGCAAGATCCAATCCTGACAGTCATGGATGAGATAATGAGAACTGTGGAGTTGCAGAAAACTCTGTCCTCTACAGCATTTCTTGCATCCATTTACTGGTTTCCCATACCTTTACTATTAAATTAAGGTCTTAAAACAGACTTATTTCCTAGAAAATCCTTGGCAAACTGGTTTTAATGATATTAAACTTTCTGAGGTTTTATGAAGATTACATAGTAATAAAAAATTACATGAAAACTCTGCTTCAGGCCAAGAGCAAAACACCATTTACTGATACAGATCTTGGGGGAAAACATGGAAAAAAGCCTTCAAAGAAAGATGATTATTTTCTGCATTTTCCCCTTTCATTCAGCACCCTTTCTCAAAAGCTGGAAAATCAATCTTGCCCAGGAAGGCAAACTGGATGTTCTAAACAACTCCATAGTTCGAGTTTGGGCAAGTTAATTCATATTTAATGCAGAGTAGACATAATCAAGTACAAGCTGAAGCAGTATCCATTTTCCAGCACTGTTTTCCAGCAGCGTTGTCTAAACTGAAATTTTACAAATTAGCCATTATAATTATTCCACAAATTATTCCACTGTGAGGATTGCAAGTAAATGTAGGAAGAGAATTATCCAGTTCTTGTTTGGAAATCAGCCATTGTCAAACAAACTGTGGATAGTGCATCAGCTCAGAAGAAGCTGATTCATATCCATTCAGGATAGTTCTGTTTCAGCATCGCTTACATGGAAATATGATTTTTTTACAATAGTTGTTTACCTCTATGCCCACCAAATCCCTCCTAAATAAGTCATAACTATTGATTTCTAACATTTCAGTCATGTAAATCATGTCACATGTTTCAGCAAGAGACTTAAGATATCTATGAACCAACCTTCTAATAATGGGATACGAGGTATGCAATAATTCTATTTCTTCCTTTTTTTTACTATTATCAATGCTTTTACTCAAAATAAGTATTAACTTATTGTCACTTTTCCCCTTCTGTATCTAGTTTTCAGTAGTCTTCTTTATTGATCTACTGGCCACTTGAACAATACCTTTTTTTCCCCTAGAGGAACAGCATCAGCTCTCAAATCCAGCAGCATGTATAACACACCAGTATTTCACATTCACCACTTGCCACATTTCATTTGGTTATCTTAAAAAAAAAAAAGATACTTAAAAACATGACTTGGATTTCTTTTTCTTTCCAGCATTTATGTTGGCTCCTACATTTTCCCATGCTGCAGAACGGTGCTAACCACCCACATCCCTTACCCTCTTCCCAAGGCTGAGTGCAGCTCCCAGCCTTGGCTTTGAGTAGGGAAGGGGAAGTTCTGTGGGGCTGGGGACAGTTATGGAAGGTTCTTCCCACACTCAATAGCACAATATTTCAAATAAAGACACCCCCCCCCTTGCAGAGATCAACACACCCAATTTTTTCTGGTGGACCTGAAGAGCTCCACACATCTGTGTCCTGTGCACTCCTGGGGTTCCATCCATAACCCACTCCAGGGAAAAGCCTTGTGCCATCTCCACGCCCAGGCACTGATATTGGTGCAAACTTCAAACGCTGTCAATTCAAACCCCTGCTTTAAAAGCCACTCCAAAACACTCCGGGTTCAGGAGTTCACCGAGTGACTGCCTGTGATTGCGAGCTTCAGTGCTCATCTCCTCCCCCTCGCTAACAGGGAGCTATTAGCCACTCTGAGATTTCAAACAGCCAGCCTGATCAAAGGCCCACGGTCACCGCCACATAAACCGACAGAGACTTAAAAAGAATGAAAGATGTGTGCTCCGTGGTGTTGTAAAATATGCACATACGTGTTCCTCTGCCTGGCAGGGAGTTGCATAGGGAAAAACTGCCTTGCACAGTTGAATAGGGAAAATATTTCCTATCTGTACGCAAGCTTTAGTTTAACCTCTGGATAATTTAGGCAACAAAAATTATGCACATACTCTGAGTGGTGAATGATTACAAAATAGGTAATTAGCTAAGCTTGTTTGCTTATTGTGGAGAAATATTCTCTCTTTATTTTACCTTATCTATATCAAGTTCTGTATTCATACAAGCTGTTAAGCATAGCACAAAGCAGTAAAATAAAAATCACATAATCATTTTTTTATATTGCTGGAAAAAGTAGAATGAGAGTGATAGTTGGAAAGTACCCAAACAATGCAAAGCTTCCAGCGTGTAGGTGGTGTGACTGACTGAAAAATCCCAAAGTGGTACAAAAGCTACAGAAATAAGGGACCAAACCCACAAGGAGCAAGCTTTTGGTTTGGATTTCTAAATTCTACACCTCAGTATTGAAGATACTGAGACAGCAAAACTACATGAGTAATGAAGCCTGATTGACCTGTGTTGGAAGCTCATTGTCACTTCTGATGGAACAGCATCCTGGTGTTTGGCCATTTCTAGCATTTCTCTCACATGTGATTTGCTGATCCTAGCCAGAGACATGCCTGCATGGTTATTCTTTCCCTAGGTCTCCTCTACCACATGGTTACCTCAAATTATAGGCTTCCACTTCTCTTTCAATTTTTTTTTTTAATGTGTATTTCACGTGTTTATAAGACTAAGTCTGGGTGACAAATAGGCAAATAAATGGCAAGAGAATTGTACCAGCCTCTTTTTCCCTAGAGAATATTGTTGCCATACAGCTAGGAGAGCCCTGTTGTTGGCTTCAGCCTCCTGGGCTGCCTGTGTGCTTTCCTGCAGCTCTGGGACAGCACACAGACCTCTGCACTGCTTCCACCCTCACCTGAGAGGTAAATGGAAACCTGCTCTCTCTATTCCTAGTGCTGCTTCACAGTGCTGAGGGTTCCTTCACCACTGTTCAAGGCCAGACATGTGTTGAGGTATTTGCTCAAGAGGGGCTTGGATCTTGCTTCTTCTACTAATGAGCAAAATAGAGACAGAATCAAAATCTGCTTTCTGCCTCAGGCAGCAGGTTAGCATAGCTAAAGAAAAATGTTTTTAAGTAAGAATTCAAATACATGAAGACTGTAGGATGTTTTAGTCAAGGTTGCATAAGATGCAAATGCAGACATTTAAAGTAAACACAGGGCGTTTGTGTTATGCCAGTTGAAAGCTTCAGCACTTTCACTACATTTTTTTTGAGCAAACCAGAATGTCTCAATTATGATAATGCCAGCAACATACACATCTGTAATCTCATGCTCTCAGCTACTTCTTATCAAACACCCTAGAAATGTACTTGTAGGTCAAACAACAACTGGAGCTCAAAGGACTATCAGAGTAGCCTGACCATCGCACATCTGTGCTATGAGCATTCACCAACAGTCTGACTGCTCTGAAAAACAATTCACAAACTAAAAGAATATGAGAAAAAAACCAAGATGCTGTGCATAATGAAGAACTGTGTAGGATTCAGCAGCCTGATTCAGTGAGATGACTTTAGGTCCAGAGGCCACCTGTTCTCTGGGCTATGTGATCTTTCCTCCTACTCAGAGCTGGTGCAGAACTTCATACTGGGCTGCCATTCATTCTAAAAGATGCATCTAGCATCTCTTCAATATCTATTTTGTACATAAATAAAAGTTCAGAAGCCACCTATAACTACCTTATCCATATGATTATTATTCATTTAGATGCATCATTTCTACAAAGAGTCCGAGCAAGAAATGTGTGCTGATGAACCTAGTGGGAAGTTGTTCCCTATAAATAAATTTCTCTGTTTGTGCCATACAAAATAAATGTGTTTCCATTTCAGAACAACTCATTTGGTTATTTCAAGGATTCATTTAGGACCTCAGGAAGGAAGGACGGAGGAACACTGTAAGGGATGGACAAAAAAATGAAATAAGAGAAAGTGTTTAAATAAATGCCTTGAACTCAATGTTGGATTGTTCCTGTGAGCAGGGGTCCTGCAGCCCCTGAGCTCTGTGTGATGAGCCTGGCACAGTGCTCTTGCAGTGCTCAGGACCAGCTGGCTGCTCAGGCTTTTCCCCTTTGGTACTGGTTAGGCTGTTCTCACTGCAGGACTCCTGCACTGGTGTGAAACTCCCTCCAAGTCAGGAGCCCCACTTGTGCTGTTCATGGAAAGCACAAGATGTATCAAGGACCTTCCACAGCCAGGATTGGTTTCTGCCTGTAAATATGGTTTGGTTTTCCAAATACTACACTTGCAAGATTTTGTTGCAAAAATTAGCTTTGAGCTATGTAAGCCACAATCACTACGAGGAGGCTTAAGAGGGACTATATGCATTCAAGGGATAGCATGCACGTATCTCTGGCAAACATTTACTCTCATTTTAAAATGTAAGCTAAAATCACATCTTTTCAGGGCTAAGTTCTGCTTATACTCTACTAAGTGCTTATGTGTCTAGACTTGAATCAAAAAATATGGTATTTTGTAAATAAAATATAAACAACTCCGATATGGATCACAATCCCTATTTCTTTTTGACAGCATAACTGCATCACTAAAAATCCCAGCTCAAGTAGTGTGTCAAGACAGCTCTTGGAAAGTGAGGGATGACAAGTGGGAGAATCTCTCTAAGTGCCCTCTGTGCAGCTGCAGAGGCTCATCCTTCTTGCTATGCACAGCTGAAAGGTGTCACTGCAGCCTGGCTAGGGATGCTGCACTCCAGGGCACTCAGCTCTCCTGTGGGCTCCAGCCTTCCACAGGCACATCATCACCTCCTTTCCTTTCCAAAGAGCCCATGCAGAAGGCAAGATTCACACACAAAACCTCTCTTCACCTCGCCTGAAGATTTAATACACACTTCCATTTTGGCACTCCCCAAAAGGAACTAACTCAGTTGAACTCTGCTGTGTTGATTGGGAGAAATAATCTTCACTAGGGCAAGGCACCAGCTAGCTTTTAATAGCCCAGACTCAAAGGTACCTTTACTTATTTAGAAAATATAAGTTTATTTGTTTGAGAAAGTACAAGATATCAAAGCATTATACAGAGCTAAAACTATTTGTATTAAAACTAGCATTTCAGCAATTGTATACTGGGAAGACACCAAAGGCTTAGATTATCTTAGTTGGCATGAAGACTAAAAACTGAGAGACTGAAATTAAAGAATTATTTTTAGTTATCTATTTTAATTAGTGATAGGTTGAAACAGGTTTTGTGCTTGCAAGGGTGTACTCTGCTCAGGAAATATAAAAGGAAAAATTACCACCCAAAGAATTTTTCATATTCCAGTGGTGTATATATAGTATTTGTGATTGAATGAATCATGAACAGCTCATAAATCCTCAGAAATATACATGGTCCAATGAGTATTTTCTAGGAGTTTTAGGAGTTAGTAACATTAAAGAATTTCATAGAAATCAATGATGACCTCATAGAGGAACACAACAGTAATTTAACAGTTCACTCACTTTACCTGCCAGGCACAAAGAGCCACTGGCATGCAAACATGTCCCTGACTCCCCCCACTCCCCTCTCCTATTTTTTATTTATTTTAGTAATCTGAAAATGTCATTCTTTGTGATGTACAAAGGGAAGGGTTTTAAGCTGCAGATAAATTATGCAACTTCCTAGAAAAATCAGGCAGAAACTTCAGTAGAAAAACAAATAACAAAAAAACCCAAAAAACCCTACTCTGCAAAGCCTCCTGAAACCTCCACTACTGATCAGCACACGGCACGGGGGAGGAGGTGAATCTGGGAAGCTGCACAAGACCTGTAGGACTCCTGTGACATTGAAATCCAGCCCTGCAGGGGTGGGACTGGTCCCAAAGGCCACCACACCTCCCAGCCCAGGGACACCTGAGCAAGGGTGACTGAGCAGGGCAGGGGACAGCAGGGAACAAACTGTCCCAGCTCCACCTGAGCTCAAACACCACCCTGGGCCATGGGACCAGAGGCTGCTTGGAACAATTAAGGCTCGTCAGACCTCTCTGGGCCCTGAGGAACATGTAGGGAGGAGGTTTGGAGAGGCCCCCAGAAGGTCTGTGATGGGTCAGGTCAGCCTTTGTCCTGTTCCCCTTCTATGACCCCAGCACACAGAGCTCTCCACCAGTGCTCTGGCACACAATCAGTCTGTCCTGTGTGAACATTCAATGCTGGCCCTCTGTGGCAACCATAAAGCCTAAAACACATGCCCATCTCACAAGAACCCATCCTGTAGACACTAATGCCAACTTTATTAGCGTTTATGGGGTACAACACTGGCCAAAGCACCCATAAAGCTCTGCTGTTTGAAAGCCCTGTGGAGTTATTTCATATTTAAAGCATCAGTGATATAGAAGCAGATGTCAAAAATCAGGCAGGGCCTTACGATATGTGCTTGTTTACACCAATGCAAATGGGGAAATGTTACCAATCCCAATTTTTCAGTCTTTTAGCAGGGGTGTCAAAGATCAGAGAAGGCCAAAAATAAGCAGAAAGTCTAACCCCAAAACGGTTTGCTGGTTTGTTTTTTTGTTTTAATTTCTTCAAAGAATTCCTAGGGCATAACTTAAATAAACAAGCCCACTTGACTGCTACATGGTACAATTTAAAACTGTTATGTTGCATGAAAAACAACTCAAGAAATCGCTTGGGGAGATACATCTTTTCATCCTTAGCATTGTACTTTAACAACATACACAGTGCAAAACTTGTACTTCAGGGGAAAACAGCAGTTAGATTTTTTCCCCCCCAGAAAGAAAAATATTTCTTTAGAAAAACAATTAAACAAATAAACCTCCCCTCCAAACAAGCAAAAAAAAAAAAAAATCACCAAAACAAACCAACAAATATACAACTCCCCCCCACCCCTGCCTCTTTTTCCCTTCATGCATATTCATTATCTGCTCAGACTGGAGCTTGGAAACAAGCCATGGATGTGCTGTGCATACACTCAGAGATTACCTGGGCCCCTGGCAGCAGGGACAGACTGAAATATTGCTCATATTTTAGTCCCTGAACATAATTTCTCATGCCATTCCGCTGACTGGCAAAGAGGTTTTCAAGCCTCTCTCCCTCCATGACAAACACACTCTCGTCCCTGAAGGATTTGTGAGCCACACAGAGGATGGGAACCCTCAGGAGAAATGCCCCTCTCCTGGGAGGGGGCACAGGGAGCTCCAGGAGCCCACCAGGGGCTGGTTTTGCCCTGCACCCCTTGCTCTGGGATCACAATACCTTCAGAACAGAACACCTTGTGTCCTGCTTGGACTCACACTCTCACCTGAGCCACCCCTCTCGAGCCTGCTCACAGCCAAACACAGAAATCTTTGTTTAATTAGGCAAATCTCTGGTTTACCAACACACCCAGTCACCACCAAAGTACAAGTTAGCAACACTCGTTTCTACAGAAAAATCTGTTTTCCTCCATTTTTGTGTCTAATCTTGATCCTCCCAAAAGCCTGGCTGTGCCCAAGTGTTGAGCACATTACAAATTAAGACAGCAGGATGGTTTTCAAAGCTTGACAGCTCCTGTGGTACACTACCTTCCACAGAATAATCTGAGTTAAAAGGGACTTACAACCACCATCAACATTTAAGTGAATGGCCCATAGAGAGAAAAAAACCCCATGGCCTTGGCACAACGAGGCCCCTGCTCTGACCAACTGAGATAATTTAAAGTCAGTTCTAGAAGCTATTTAAAAAAAAATAAAATTAGGATTACTTCCAAATTATTAGTGAAGTTTGTAGTGCCATTCCATCAGTGAAGTACTTACACACCAGAAATGCTTTGAAGGGAGAAAAGAGCACTGAGAAACTATGAATTTAATAAAGAGTAAGAATTTAATACATAGTAATTCCTTGCAACGGGAAAAATTGCAATGAGATTTTTTAAATTAAAGTGTTGTAAGTAAACAATAAGAATATTTTGGTTCATGTTTACAGAATCATTAGCTAAAGGAAGGAATGTAACTCACAAAGGAAGGGGAACTAACATTTGTTGACATTTTCCTGCTTTTAGTTTTTATGTAAACTCAAAGCAATTAAATTATGTTTAAGACATTTTTGCTGTAAGTAGTCTCCATTTACATTCCTAGAAATAGTAATCCAACTATTTTATTGCATTGTTGGGAGCCCTGTAGCAACAGACCAAATATTTAGCAATAGGTCTGTTTTCCATCTCTAGGGCTGGAAACCAAAGACTTGAATCAATTTAATTGCATCTGTGTTTCTCAGCTACCGTGCCAGAATGTGTTGTTCTTGAGTTTAAAGGGTCTATTCCTACCTCCCCCCACAGCAGTCTCTAAATAAACCTATAAATCCTTGTTCTGTAGCACATGAATTATCAGCAGCTTCAAAATAAATGAAGACAAAAATGGTTGAATATTTAAACGTGTAGCAACTCCATCCCATGATAGATCATTTCAAACCAAAATTCATTTTTTTCTTTGATATCTACTACTGCTGTAAACTTCCAGTTTATCATATAACATTACAATTTATGGTATAACCAGCTTGTGTACTGACTATAAACCCTTTGTCAATGCCACTGTAAAGACTTTATAGTCCATAAATAATAGAAGAGCGATAGTATCTATCCTTCTTATTTTGCCCAGCACATCCAGAATATAGGACTCTAAACATGTCAGAGGATTTTCTTGTTTTACATATAATGTAGGTTATGTAAAAAAATAAAAAAAGTACCTTTCTCTCAGTACTTGGCTTGCACAAAGCCCATTCAAATAAACAGAAAAGAAGTCACAGGTGCATGTGATAATTCAGGAACAAAAGATGAATGCAAGCAAAAATCAGTCTCGATTTACTGCAACATTCATCTATGACCAGGGACTACAAAAGATTAATTTCCTACCTCCTAAATTATTAAAGAGAGGATGGCTCTTCTTCATGTGCAATAATGTGGGGAGGAATTTGCTTAGAGCTCTGTATGAAGTGTATCACCTTTTCCTGCTTCTCCTTGGTGCACTCCTTTGGTCAAGACATTCCTTTGTCTCCCAGTGGAGCAATTCACTGTCAGGTGTTTATCTTCACAGCCCACAGGCTTTAATGCTATTTAGGATGGTTTTCCCTGATGTTGCAGCAGAGTGAGGACCAAGACCACTCCTTGGGCTGGATCCCTCCACACTGTGCATGGCCAACCTGTGAGAGCCTCACCTGCTGCAAGTACAAGGAGCTATGAAAATTTGTGCTTCAGGCTTCTCCTCTGCACAGAGATTGCCATGCAAGAGTAGTTATTTCATTTTCCTTACTGCTAGCAAAAGACAAGTTGGGACTGCTTAAAAACGTTGTGACAAGGAAACGTCACAACTTTAGTCTACAGACCACCTCATTTCCATTTTGTAAGTAGAATTATTTACACAGAAGATCATAAGAATAAGATGCCAGTTTGCCTCGAATGCTAAAAGCTCTTTCCCCAGGCGTGGCAGGCAATCAAAGCTGACACTGTTCTCAGCCCTAGCCTTGGATATTCCATAACACACTGGATTTCTCTCCTAACACACCCCAAGCTTGTTTGCTGAATGATTTTCAGCTCGTCCAGCTCCTCCTGCACCCTCCATGGCAGGATGCTGGTGGTGTCTCTCTGGGGACTGCCCTTTCCCACCAAACCCTGGCAGGGGCTGCAGCAATTGGCTTTCTGGCACAAAGCCTGCACCTGCTGATCACACAAACCCAGCTCCTCTCCTGCCCTCTCACTCTCCCCCAGAGGATTCCCTCCTTGCCCTCACTTCCTACAAACTGGCAGGCATTTGTGTTTCTCAATTCATTTCATTTCTCTTTCATCAGCTCTCGAGCAGCACGTATTGACAACTTTCTCAGTGCAAAATGTAAGGTGGGGGTGAGGATTTTCCTCTGTTTTCAGCTCAATAAGGGAAAAGAAGAGGGAAAAAAAATTAAAGAAATCTGACCCCTCATTCTTTTCCAAACCTGGGGAGGGGATGGGTCCCTTCTTGGGTGGCACATTGCCACATTGCCCTCCACAGGATCATAGTAGAACAGCTCTTCTAGTCCTAGGTCTCCTTTCAGTGCTGCTGAGTCAAATGTGAGCAACAAAATACCCTTGTGAGTAGATGTAGCACATCTTTAAATGTTGATGTATTCAAATATCTTTATAGAGAATATGACACAATAAGTCTCAGGTGAACCCTTTGGGAATTCCAGGGAAAAGGCTGCCTAATCTCCAGTTAAACAGGCCTATTATCTCTTACTCCCTGTGAGAATGTGAAGCAGAACTGATTTGATTAAGAGCAAATTAACCTCTCTAACACAGCTACCCAGGGTTTTACACCTGTCACTTTAGTATGACAATTTATATTTATTCAAAAAGCCATGAGACAGTAAATTAAACATTGCCCTAATTAGAAAAATGTCATATGTTACAGTGGGCTAGCAAACTGAACTCATTCCAAACAGTTCTGGTGCAAAGTACATTTCAGCACAGCATTAATACAAGTAGAGTCAATATTTTTTACACTGTCACATCCTAGCTTAATGCCATCATGCCACAGATGTATATTTAAAGTTCCATCAAACAATAAGTCTGGACTATATTCAAAGTTCACCATATACCCAAATTTGTTTAGGAAAAGCCATCAGCACCTTAATTACCTCATACTCCCTCCTATTTCTATCTTGTAATGTCACAGCATAAAGCAGCTCACCCTCTTAATTAGATCTGTTGGAATGGCATTCTTCCTGAAGTTCTTATGGAATAAATAAAGGCTGAATTCTTCAAAATCATACAATATCAAACATCAAAGTTCAATTAATTTCATCAGATAATTATTCACAAGTGAACATCGGTGTTTCAAAAAAACCTGAAATTGTACAGTGTAAATTTTTAGGCCTACAGAAACCCCCTTAGACATCCTAAAAGCAGCTACAGCTAATTTTGAGAGGACAACAGCAAAAACCACGTTGTGACTGTTCCCTCCATGAGCCAGAATTCGACTGATGGTGATCCAAAAGCTTTCTAAAGCAAATCCCATAGGACTGCTGAGGGTTTCACCCTTCCCAGAGTGATGCAGGAGAGCCCCGTAGTGTGGTGGGAGGGAAGGATGAGCCCCTCTCCCCACCCATTAACTAACTGGTTATGATTTATGAAACAGAGAACTTGTGAGTTAAGAACCTCATGATTTAAGAGACGAATTACTGAAGTAATTTTTTTGGCTGTTTCTTTATTTTTTTTTAAGTTACCTTTACTGTTTTAACAGATTTAGTTCTCTTGCTGTCTAGAAACAGTATGCATACTGTAATTACAACACAGATAACAAGCCTTGTGATAAATAAGTACAGTTTATACAAAAAAACTCTTCAGAGTTGCTCTGAGGAAACTGTATAATAATGAAGCTATCTGAACTTTAACAAGAAAATAATTTAGGTCATTATTCCCAGAAATAAATATTGGACACGCACATTTGTTTTCCCTAGCTTGCTAAGAGGAGGCAGAACTATTATTTTTATAAATAGGTGTATATGTGTATATATATTTCTACATAGACTTTCTGTATTTTGTATAATCAGTTTTAGATAGACATAGCCATGTATAAACATAGGTAAGGATATATATATGTATGTATGTATGTAGATAACTGTGGAAAATATGAGGGAATAATGCAGTTATTTGTCAGTAAAGGAAGGACCTTGATGGCTGAAGGAGTCACCACATTTATGGCACACAGGCAACATTGCTGTACCAGCAGCAGCTCCTGCTGCAGCACCTGCAGGAGAAGCCTGAATGGCATCTTCCCTCCTCCTCCTCCTCTTTCCCTCCCCATCTGCAGGGCTGCTTCTCCCTCCCCAGCAGGGATCAGCTCCCAGTGAGCCTCTCCTCACTGGCTCTGGGAGTTTGCTCCCTTAATGTCTGTGTGTGTCTCTTTCCACCACCCTCAGACCTTCCTTTGGCCCAGGAAAGGATGAAGCTCTCAGCATTCACCTTACTAGTAAATTGATTGAGAAATTAAGGGATTGTCTGTGTCAGAGTTTGCCACAAAGGACAGTCCCTAGACCTTGCTCCAGAGCCACTGGAGACAGATCAAGCAAAGCAGTTCTTCAAATCTAATGCAGCCATTGTCCCTTATCAGATTTGGTTTTAAATAGATAACATCAAAACCAAAGGGAGCCAGCAGAGGCAGAAGTCAAAAAGAGAAAGAGTAGATTTGCAGTGGCTGTTTTAGAGCTGTAAGAGAGTAAATGTTCATTAAGCAGTTGTGCAAATCCCATTTTAGCACAAAAAAGAAAAGTCTAACAATAATTTTTGTACTGTCTACTGGTCACTAAGCATAGGAAGTTCCTCAACATAGACTAAGTGTCACATATAACCATTATTTCTATGCATTACCATCAGGCTTCCAGACTCTATGTGCAAAGGGCCAGCACTGCAGACATAAGGACATTGCAATTTTTTTTTCTTTATGACCTCACCTTTCTGGCTTGAGCTGTAAAAGTCACAGCTGCCACCGCTAAACAACCTTTTTTTTCCTTCTTAACTCCTAAGACGCAGCAGCCATATAGCTTCAAAACTCGAAGGCAGAAATTAAAGATGCACAGATTATGTGAAAGCAGTCTGTCTGCCTTGTCACCAAACCTCACGTTCCATGGAGATAAATTTGTCAGAAATAGATTGCCCAACTCGCTGAATTTTGCTTGATTCAGATTCATTTCTATATATCTCACTCAATTTAGCTACTTTAAAAACATCTTGGCAATATGTGTGGAGACCACACTAGGGAAAATCTGCTAAGAAAACATCAAAACACCCAAACAAATATTCTCCTCAAGTTATGTCAAAAGAGCAGCAAGCACAGCCTAGTCTGTGTTTTAATTTGGGATGTCTCTGTCTCATCCTTAGGCTTCTCATGGTCAGAGCTGCAGAGACATTCAACA
>VZTN01020672.1:140971-198471 GCA_013400515.1 Erpornis zantholeuca
TATATATATAATATTTTCAATTTTCCCTTAGCATGTTTTTAACCTGCCCAGATCCCATATGATTTGGGGCAGGAAACTCCCTCAAGAAAGCAGCAGTCAGGTTACTAAGGTGTGAGTGTCTGTTAAAAATCTCATCCTCATGCACCCACAGGTCAATGGGTGCAGCTCTTGCCCACCCCTGTGGGTACCCAAGTGAGCTCTGCTGCTGCAGTCATGCTGAAATGGAGCAAAGGAGAGCAGCAGCTCGTGTCAGACACAAGCTACAACAACAGATCCCAGGGAGGAATATTTTTAGAAGACTTTAAAGTGAAAGTTCACCTTNGAAACTGTATAATAATGAAGCTATCTGAACTTTAACAAGAAAATAATTTAGGTCATTATTCCCAGAAATAAATATTGGACACGCACATTTGTTTTCCCTAGCTTGCTAAGAGGAGGCAGAACTATTATTTTTATAAATAGGTGTATATGTGTATATATATTTCTACATAGACTTTCTGTATTTTATATAATCAGTTTTAGATAGACATAGCCATGTATAAACATAGGTAAGGATATATATATGTATGTATGTATGTAGATAACTGTGGAAAATATGAGGGAATAATGCAGTTATTTGTCAGTAAAGGAAGGACCTTGATGGCTGAAGGAGTCACCACATTTATGGCACACAGGCAACATTGCTGTACCAGCAGCAGCTCCTGCTGCAGCACCTGCAGGAGAAGCCTGAATGGCATCTTCCCTCCTCCTCCTCCTCTTTCCCTCCCCATCTGCAGGGCTGCTTCTCCCTCCCCAGCAGGGATCAGCTCCCAGTGAGCCTCTCCTCACTGGCTCTGGGAGTTTGCTCCCTTAATGTCTGTGTGTGTCTCTTTCCACCACCCTCAGACCTTCCTTTGGCCCAGGAAAGGATGAAGCTCTCAGCATTCACCTTACTAGTAAATTGATTGAGAAATTAAGGGATTGTCTGTGTCAGAGTTTGCCACAAAGGACAGTCCCTAGACCTTGCTCCAGAGCCACTGGAGACAGATCAAGCAAAGCAGTTCTTCAAATCTAATGCAGCCATTGTCCCTTATCAGATTTGGTTTTAAATAGATAACATCAAAACCAAAGGGAGCCAGCAGAGGCAGAAGTCAAAAAGAGAAAGAGTAGATTTGCAGTGGCTGTTTTAGAGCTGTAAGAGAGTAAATGTTCATTAAGCAGTTGTGCAAATCCCATTTTAGCACAAAAAAGAAAAGTCTAACAATAATTTTTGTACTGTCTACTGGTCACTAAGCATAGGAAGTTCCTCAACATAGACTAAGTGTCACATATAACCATTATTTCTATGCATTACCATCAGGCTTCCAGACTCTATGTGCAAAGGGCCAGCACTGCAGACATAAGGACATTGCAATTTTTTTTTCTTTATGACCTCACCTTTCTGGCTTGAGCTGTAAAAGTCACAGCTGCCACCACTAAACAACCTTTTTTTTGCCTTCTTAACTCCTAAGACGCAGCAGCCATATAGCTTCAAAACTCGAAGGCAGAAATTAAAGATGCACAGATTATGTGAAAGCAGTCTGTCTGCCTTGTCACCAAACCTCACGTTCCATGGAGATAAATTTGTCAGAAATAGATTGCCCAACTCGCTGAATTTTGCTTGATTCAGATTCATTTCTATATATCTCACTCAATTTAGCTACTTTAAAAACATCTTGGCAATATGTGTGGAGACCACACTAGGGAAAATCTGCTAAGAAAACATCAAAACACCCAAACAAATATTCTCCTCAAGTTATGTCAAAAGAGCAGCAAGCACAGCCTAGTCTGTGTTTTAATTTGGGATGTCTCTGTCTCATCCTTAGGCTTCTCATGGTCAGAGCTGCAGAGACATTCAACAATCCACACTGCCCCTGCTTGTCACCAGTGCAGTCTGAATTAGATAATTCCTGTGAGCCAACTGATGTTACAGACTCCTGATATCACAGCATGGGCCTAAATTCACATATCCCACTGGAAGTCTTAGCACTTTCCCAAGAAAATGCCAGGGTAATATTTGTTTGTAGTGGGACATTCTGATTGCCTGGGACTGGTTTTGAGAAAGCACCTGCAAAATTATGCTTTTATATACATATATTTATATAATATATATATTTATATTATATATATATAATATTTTCAATTTTCCCTTAGCATGTTTTTAACCTGCCCAGATCCCATATGATTTGGGGCAGGAAACTCCCTCAAGAAAGCAGCAGTCAGGTTACTAAGGTGTGAGTGTCTGTTAAAAATCTCATCCTCATGCACCCACAGGTCAATGGGTGCAGCTCTTGCCCACCCCTGTGGGTACCCAAGTGAGCTCTGCTGCTGCAGTCATGCTGAAATGGAGCAAAGGAGAGCAGCAGCTCGTGTCAGACACAAGCTACAACAACAGATCCCAGGGAGGAATATTTTTAGAAGACTTTAAAGTGAAAGTTCACCTTCAGGTCGTGCTCTTGTGGATCAGCAAGGAAATGACAGAAATAACAAGGTAGCACCTTGTAATTTAATGATTGAATAAAACAGAGTTAGGGATCATCGGAGAATAAGAGAGATTTTAAACAAAAAAGAAATGCTTTTACATAAAAATTTTAGGAACGAGGAGCCTTTGGGTAAAAAGGAATAAAAGGAAATACAGAAAGGGCAGCTTGTTCATACACACCATATGTATCATCAGGAAATTTCTAAGGAAATAGCAGCTAAAAGTTATGAGCAAAATAGGCATATCAGCTCTCAGATACAGTCAATTTGCTATTCTTTTTGAAAAAGGAAGCACTGAAAAGAAACTGTAGGGGTTATAAAAATAGCTTTTTACAAGGAAAAAAAAAAGCCCAAAAAACCAATCAGCAAGCTCTTTCCCTGAGGTACTTTCCAGCCTATAAAAATTGAAAGTTACCAGAAAATGAGACTGCAAGAAAATACTGTAGCAGGAATATTGAATTTGTGTAAGAAGACAAGAGATGGGCAGGATCACAGTATGTTTATTGGACCACAGAGGTGACTTGAAAAAAACCACTTATTGTTTATGATCATCAACACCAGAGCACAGGGGAGGTGTTCCCATGTGTAACACCTGGTACCCCCCAAAATGACATTTAAAAAAACAAAACCAAAAAGCCACCTAATTAATGTGATTAATCTGTTCAGTACAAGGGCATTACCCAAACCAGATTTGCCTCCTCTGGGTGAGTTTGGACTGCAGAACAATGCTCTTCAGAGCCACAGGATTTGGGTCAACTCAGGAGTCCAAATGTGTGTATTATGCTGGTGCCACTGTCTCTCTGACAGCAAAATTCACTCAGCAGCTCAGCTGCTGCTCAGCTTTGTTTCCCTGAGGTAAAGAAAATGAATCCTATGAAACTTTCCCAGCTACATCAGAGAACTGAACAAGTCCTCTGAATATTTGTTGTGCCAACAGAAATGAGGTGTAAAAGCCACAGGAACAGGGGGAATGAAGGATACAGCACAGCCTGGAGTTTACTTGACCACAAAGCCAAGCTTCGTAGTCCAGTTTTAGACATCTTAAACCATATTGTTCATGTGCCAAACAAGACAACCTGGACAATATGTAATTAGCTTTAAAATCATGCACATAAAATGAATATATCTCATTTTTATTTACCTTCTGAGTCTAGGAAAAAAAATGAATCTTAGTAAAGCATCACAATATGTAATCATGTAGTGACAGAACATGGGGAAATTGCCTTAAATGGAAAGAGGATAGATTTAAATTTAATATCAGAAGAGACTCTTCCCTGGGAGGGTGGGCAGGCCCTGGCATAAGGTGCCCAGAGAAGCTGTGGTTGCCCCTGCATCCCTGGAAGTGTCCAAGGCCAGGCTGGATGGGGTTTGGAGCACCCTGGGACAGCAGAAGAAGTGGAATGGCAGGGAGCAGAATGAGATGAATGTTAAGGTCCCTTCCAACCCAAATCATTCCATGATCCTGATGCCAGAATGATTTTTTGCTTTTTTTCTTTTATATCCCTCTTACATACTCTTTTATATAGTTTTATGTATTTCTTAGTGCTTTTAGCCCCACACTTGTAACTCCCCAAGGCTGAGAACTCAGCTCAGCCCCACGGCACCGTTAAACCAGGAGAGCAAACATCCTGGGAGCCCCAGACACCAAAGGCCTCTCCAGAACACATTTTTGTAAGTTAAGATACGCCCAACAAGAAGGTCACTTGAGCCTCTTATTGAAAGATCTTTGATAAATATATTAATTTTGCAAAGCCTATAATTGTGTGTATTTCAGTGTGAAGGTGTGCATGCATTTTAGGGGCATTCCACCTGAATGAAACACTGTACCCAAGGATCCTGAAACAAATACCAAAGTAAAAACCCCTTTTCCCCATAAACCCTGGTTTGGTTTTAATTTTATGACCAGGGAAAAGCATCAATCCTATGACTTATGAAAGACACAAACCAAGCACGATCTCTTTGCTGCCCAAAGCCAGGAGCAGTGGCTTTGGAGGGGCACTGAGAGGATAATGATGAGATGACATGAGCAGAGCCGTGGCACCAAGGGCTCAATGATCTCTCTCCTGAGCCCTGGAACACCAGCACAGTCGGGAACCAAAGGCTTTGGCAGCACCCAAACCTTCCTCTGCAGTGAGTCCCAAACAAGCTGTATCCCCAACACTGCTGGGCAGCAGGATTTGGGCACTGCTGTCCTGGGTGGGGTTTCAGGTTAGTTATCAGAAGACTGAAACCACAGCCAAAGTCTGCTGAGGGGAGCAGAAAGGCAAAACACAAAACCACTTTCCCATCTGCCTAACTCCAGTTTCGTTGTCCTCGAGGACAGTTGTGATTAGTCAAAAGCTAACAAATTAGCTTTAATAAAAGAAGGAAGCTCTAGGACAGAGCCAGCAACAACTTTTCATGGTTCTGACACCTTCAGAAAAACATGCTGAGTTGCCATTTCAGTATTTTGTAGGGTGCAGTTAGAATTATATCATCAGATACGTGAATGCAATATGATCCTTCAGAAGCAAAAAGCAGCAGCACGCCATATGTTGTATATCCTAAACACTAGTCAAAATAGCCTCATTTCATCTGACAATACAAAGAACTGTCTGGATGTTGCATCTTTTCTTGGCAGACCAGATAGACTTATTGGTGTGTTGGTTTCAAGACAGGAAAATCACATTCAGTGCTTGTGTTGCAATCATGAAAAGATAAATACAGAGAGAAATATTAATATTTTTTCTCTGGGTTTTGTGGAATTTAATATTTACATTATATTTTGGCCATGAAGGGTCAAACCTGGATGCTTTCTGAGAGGAGATAAACAGCTTTTCCTGCACCAAAGGGACAAAACTCAGTATTCCAGAGGCTATTGAACAAACTTATGAGCCTTTTATTTTTTTAAAAAAAAAGCTTTTGGCACTTGCTGAATATAAATAATGAGTTGTGTGGAATTATTGCTTAGGAAATGGAAAGCACTAAATATCAGTATTGCACAGTCACAGTCCACTGTGGGACTCAGGCCACAAATACATCACAAGTCCCTCCCACCAAAAGCCCACTCTTTGCACAGTTGGCAAATACCATCTCCTTTATTCCCTGGTGAGTAAACAATAGGATTATATTAAGCAATTCATTTTGGGGAGAAAATAAAGCCAAAAAAACCACAGCAAACTTAAGCACAAACTAATTGCTCTTGAACAACTTCCTTATCCCCTGCAGCCCCACAGCCAAGGGGAACATGGCACAGGCTTTGCCACCCAAACCATCAGACATCCACCTCTGCTACTGTTTGATTAACTGGTGTTTTACTGCTATTGGATTAAATTGCCTTTGATTCACATTAATGGTGGGAGTGATGTTCCCCCCTAAACCCAAAATTTATATATTTCTAAAGCAGATACTCATAGATAAAAATATAAACTGTGTCAAGACTGAAAAATCAAATTGAATATGCTTATACTGTGAGATTCAGTGCTCTTTCTTGTGAAAATCTAAGTTGATTGGCCCAGTTCTCGATTTTTCAGTCAATCCACTTATTCCAGAGAGCAGGGAAATTTTTCTCATTGATAGAAACTAATATTTCTTCTGACTCATTTTTTTGTAGATACAACATTAAAAGGGGAAAAACACAGAAATGCATCTTAATACACACCCAGGTTCAGGGTGAGGGTTTCAAGGGATTGATGGTTGTATACAAGAAAGAAATTTGGGTCAAACAAATGAATAAGAAATACATGTGGGGCCACAGCAAAGTGGGGAGAGAGCAAAAAACCAGTTACACTGAAATAAATGGAGTGTAGATATTGGTGAGTAATCAAGGCAGATCTCCAAAATACCTCGTGGCAGCTGCAGGGAGGTGCCATGGCATGGTATATTGTTACTCCTTACATGAATGATCTGCTGGGTCTACAGCTGAGGGCAAGGCAGGCAGACAGTGTTATCCATTTCAGAGTCTTTAATGAGACAATGTGAAGCTCAAGTTGCACACCACACAATATTTTTCTTCCCTGTTCAATCTGTATTAAGTCGATATTCTGCTAAAACCTAACATTTGTTGCATTTTTCCAATTTAGTTTCTGTCAATGTCCCTTGAAAGTGCTGAGCCTATTAAACTGACATCACCCACACAAATTTCAATAAGGGCACTGCGATGAAAAACACCACGGAGCAGAGGCTGGGCTTTGGGGGAACTGCTCAGCCTCCCCTTCAGCCCACATCTGTGCAAGCTTCTCTTTTCATCAGCAGCTGGAACAGTCCCCAGAGATGCACACTGTGCCTCGAGGCTCCCTTCCCCTGTTATTGACAGGAAGGGATAAGGAGCACTCTGTAAGTAGATGGATACAATGAAGACTAAAACCAAAATATTTAACCAAGTATATACAGAAGAATTTTGGTAGCTGCAGGGCTGTGTGAGCTGCTGCATTACACACACAGATGATTCTGGGCCCTCCTGCTTGATTTTAATTCTTTTCTGAAGGTTACTAGTATCTCAAACTTTCCTAGCCAATACTTCAGCTTACTAGAGAACAAAATGGTTTGTTATTCTATTCTTTTCTTTTTTCTGTTTTTTTTTCATTCTGAGTGATCCCACACCACCACAAATGACTGCAAGGCTTCCCTGGAGAATTCATCACACAAAAAGCCATGGCAGGGGGAAACAGCCTAAACTGTTCCTCTTCATTTGCTATAGCACCAAATCAGAGGGTAACCTAAGCAAGAAGGGTCAGATTAACTCCTGCAAACTTTGCCAAATGTCAATCAGCCAAAGAAAAATGTGTTTGGATGGTTCCCTCCCTCCCCATTCCAGTTGATACTGCTGCTTCTTATTCTCCTTGTTTAAGGGACTTGAGAGTTTAAGAAAATTAATGCTAAGAGCAAAAGTTCTTTATAATATTTTATAATTTAAAGACATTCCTCTTGTAAGGAATAGAAACTATTAAAGTCTCTTCACAACTTCTTCCTCTGCTTATCTGTGAGTTTCTATAATAAATGAACTCTGACTTATTACAGATGAACCCAGCAAAGGAATGAGCACTAATAAGGTGACAGCAAGCCTAATAATGCAGTCCTCAGGCAGGCAAAATACATTTTTTAAGAATTTGTTGAGAAGCAGGACAGGAGTGGGTCCCGATTCCACAGGGCTGGAACTCTGATGTAACTGATGCAGAGTGTGGGACAAGGAGACAAGGCCAAAGTCCCTAGTTAGCCTGGGGCCCATGGTGAGAGGACATGAGATGGTTTAGGTCGTGTAAAACTACAAGGCACGTTGGAATACTCTAAAATATTTTAAAATGGCTTCTTACTGCAAAAAGAAAAATGAAAATTGTAATGGATGGAAAAGTATTTTGTACCATAACAAGAAAAAATGCTGAATTGTATAGAGTATATTCTCTGTCATGTGTAGGCTTTTGTGTTGAGTTAGATAAAAAAAATATTACAAAAGTATTGAACTAAGAAACACATAATAAAGAGAAAAACACAAATTAAGCTAAACAGGGGAAAGCAGCTTAATCTGTAGATGATACCTGGCCCACACACTTACAACAGCAGCACCTTAACCTATTAGCCACTAACAGTCTCCTGTCTCAGGTAACAATTTGGGACAGGCACAAATTTGTCATGTACCCTCCAGTCCAAGTAAACAGGGAGACACTGCTAAATTTGCCTCTACAAATCACACCAGTCCTGTTTTTATCATGACAAAACATGAAAGAAGAGATTACTTTGGTAACGGATGTAAAGGGGGAAAAAAAAGGTCAATTCTTGAAGGCTTTTACCATGTCACAAACTCTGTGGTGATTCACTGAAAACTCTGATCAGTCCCATCAGGTGTGAGGAGCCTTACACACAGAACCTCCCCAGCTCACAGGTGAGCCAGCAGAGCTCAGCCAGGCAGCAGAGGAGGGGGCACTAATGAGAACAACTTCAGGTTTGGAAATGCTGATTTTGCTCCCAGTTTTCTTTCTGCTTACAGAAACTGTGTTTTAAAGTGAACAGAATGTGGAGAGGCACTGCTAAGAGCTGTTGACACAGTACAAATGAGATCAGGAATTAGAAGGGATGTGCCAGTTAATGAACATAGAGCTCTTGAGCAGTGTAAAACTGTAAACTTTAAATATTCTTCCCAACGTTTTTTCTTCATTTTCTTCAAGGAGCTCCGCAGCTGAGGGTTTCATATGTTAATTGGACTTGCAGTGTCCTTTTATATGTGTTTTAGAATGTTTTTCCTCAGAGATTTGAATATACTCTTATGAGACCCTCTCCCTTCATACTTGCAATGTAACTGGAAATGTTACACATACACGCTTTAATTTTTTTTTTTTTAAATTAAGCTTATTAATGTGGTCTGCTGGGAATTTCTGGCATTGTTTATTGTGTCAACACAAACGTGAGAACACACAATGCCATCACCTTTGACCAGCAGTCTCAACCACAACCACACCCCCACCTTAGAGGCAGCAAGAGCTGATTCTGGCAGCCAGATTGACTCCCTGGATTGTTAAACCAATCCCCAAATCACAACAGAATGAAAATACTCCTTGCAAATTTGGAGAAAAAAAGGCAGTTTCATGTTTTCAAGGAATGATTTTTCAATTTTTTCCTCTTTTTTTTTAAATATAGACTAAGAACTGTTCATATAGGTAATCACTGCACATTAGGAATATGGTCTATTTCCAATCTAGGTATCCTCTGTCTATTCAAATTTTCCTGTTATGCAATGCAGTAATAGTTACTTCACTACTTAAGTGCACACAGATCTCTGTCTTCCCCCATAGCATTTAATGTCATAATTGAAGAGTTCCAGACTTGTTTATTTGATGTAGCTATGCCATTTCCTTAAGGAAAGATATTTTCCCTTATGATGTGGTTGTACAGGGGGATCAAAGTGATGCAACATCTCTAAAATAATGGAGCCAGCAAAGGTCAAGGATTCTTACTGAATCTAAAAGATTACAGCAATAAAGGCTTTAGAAAGCACTCTGGAAGTTGTATGGAAAGGATATCACTCTCTCCTAAATTTTATAACTATAAAATCTAACCTACTGCACACCAGCAGCAGTAAAATGCAGCTTCTCCAAGATAGAAATAAATCTAAGAATCCATGGAGGAAAAAAAGGAAAAGAAGGCTGGAGAATGGGAAAACACCATTATTGGCCCCTTCATCCTTCCTGACAGAAGATAAATATGACTATGATCCAGAGAATATGAAAATCAAACCCTACACATTGGGAATTTCTTTACTGTTTTCTTATGGAAACGTTCATTGTATACTTGTCTTGTAACAAATTCCTTGCTACCTTTCCCTCACCTCCCACCCCTGTCTCAAGAGATGGATGAGTTCCAAATCCAGTTGCATTTGCCTCCCCAACAACATATGCTTGTTGTCATGCCTACAAGACACTGCCTGAACAGGCAATGCTGAACATGACCAGCTTTCTTCATGGCTCTTAATAGAACAATGAAATCATGGAGAATTCTGCCAAAGTAAGCACATCCAGGCTTTTCTACAATAAACCTCCAAGATTTGGGGTTTTTTTTCAGCCAGAAGAAACATCCCACTTTAGAAAGATGGGGAATCAAAAACAAACAAAAAAAACCCTTTAACAAATTGTTATATACAATAGGATTAACAGCAGAGGAATTTGGAAAAGAAACAAAAGAAACTGTGGGAAAGAAACCTCAGCATTGCTTGTAGTCTAATAGGAAGGATTTCAATTTTAAAAGGGGAAAGGTAATGTATTTACAACACTAGATAGAGACAAACTATTTTGCCTTCAGCCTCAGTTTATCCACACAGGAAATGAATTATTGCTCCAGAAGCTGCAGCATTTTCTCCTTATTGAAGCTGTTCACGTTGAGGTGAGAACACCATTTCACCTTGTTTATGAAGCAAAAATAATGTTAATGCATCTACCTCTTAAGACACTTGTCAGGTTTTAAAACCAGTGAATTCATAAAATGTTCAGTGATGTTAAATGTGTATTGCGACCTCATACTTCAGTTGCCACACTGAACATAAAAGCTTACCCCATTATTAACCTGCAGTTTGGGATGGAAGGATTTCTGCTCACCATGCAGAGCTCCAGTTATGATGTGATTTCATTCCAACAAAATACACTTTAACTCTGATTCCATTAAATGAGAAATAGATGGGTTTGCCTGATACAATGCTTTGATGTCTAACAGCTTCAATGCTAATAGAGGTATAATCACCACAGGTGTACATTACATTCTTTCATTAATTAGGGCACGAATTAAAAATTTTCCAGACTATACAAATTCTAAGTCTTTGAGATAACTCCTTCAAGAAGGGAAAGGGGAGGTGGGCGTGATAAAACAAATTAAAAGTTAAGAAAAGAAGAGGCAGAGCAGCAGTGCAGTGTGGGATAAATCCTGAGCCTGGTCAGATCCATGCCAGTAGAGTGCTCCATAGTTGGTTTTATTTTTCTTATTTGTGCCATTGCAAATTCAAGAGATCAAAGAAATTATGCTCAAAATCTTGCTATGGGCAAAAAGAAAACACACCTGATACACCCAGTCATTGCCTTCCCAGTACTATAATTGAAATATTAACAGACTAATCAAAGAGTCATTATAAGTGCAGATTTAAGCATTAGAAGATGGGAAAAAAGAGAGAATATTATTACAGAAACACAGTCTTGATAATCAGGCTCACAGAATGTGCTGAGGGGAAGGGACCCACAGTGAGGGGGAGAGAAGCACAGTCACACTGTGGTCCCTGGGCAAGGCCAGCCCAGGCTGTGTGCTGCTATCTCAGGAGGGTGATCACACCCTGGGAGGGCAGCATGGTTATCAAACTGCTCCTCTCCCCCCTGCCTTTGCCAAGGGATTTTTTGTTCAGAGTTTTTTCCAGCACATCCTTGTGTTCAGGACAGAGGGCTTGTTCATTAGCTGCTGGCAGAAGCCCACCAGGCAATGCACAGGCTCCTACTACCTTGTTTTAGCATTTTAATTACACTCTGACAGTAATTTTGCAGGGTGGCTTGCATGGCAAAAAGTTGGGGGTTGACAGAAGAGAAATGGTGCAAAAGTTTGGATTTGAATGAGTTGGCAGCAAAAAGAACAGCAGGAAAGGAAATAAAAGCCATCACAGCCCAATAAATCAAGCAAACCCTCATCAACCAGGATTTTTGATGGTAAAATGTTCAGAGGCCGTTGGCTGCACTGGCAGACAAAGGACATTATCTTCCAGTGGACTGCAGCTCCTGAGCAGGTGAGTCATGCTCAGAAATGACACAAAGCTGACAAAGCCATTCAAGCACTTTTGACAATTTTTCCCCATGCTTACTCCAAGGGCTCTCCAAGTCAGCTGTGGCTGCAGAGCAGAGGGGTTATGGTCCCCCAGGCACAGCACAACAAACCAATCCCTGTCTGCAGGAACAAGCCCTCCTGCACATCCCCAGCACCTTCTAACAGGATCTCAGTTGCCAAGGCACGAGCATCACTCACCATCCACCAAAAACCTTAAATTTTGAAGGGGTTATTCAGTTTTCTCAGCCATACCTTGTGTTAGTTGTGTACTGCATCTCCATGACAAGAACAAACAGCTTTAAAATAATGTCCAGCAGTCAAAATTTCATTGCACAGCCTCTGTGGTTATAAACCACGTTACATGTAGGCCAACAGTACTTGAGCATTTCACAGATAAACACACACACACGCTCTCTATCTTTAACAGCTATGTTACTCTGAGAATAAAAGGTAGCAGCAGCTTGAGTGGCATTAAAATGAAGGGAAAGTGCAAATAAAATTCAGATTTATTTCAGTTTCATTTCTACTTAACTGCAGTTATTCATAACATCTAAATGCACATTCACTGCAGTTTCTAGATGCAATATAGTAGGTTTTATGCAGTTAAAATGAGTTTATGTACAAGAGAATTGCCACAAGGCAATTGAAAACTGCTTTTCAAAAACCCTTTTCCAAACTAAGTTGCATAGTAATAATTCTATTTGTGTTGTATCAGCTGGCCTAGAACTAAAAATTCCAAATTACCAGGAAGAAATCTAGGATGAAAAAAGAGATATTTGCAGAATCCATATGAAACAGCTAATCATACCCCATGAATTAAAAAGAGGAAAAAGTCACAACAGATTGTTCTTGCTTTGCTTGGTGACACTCTTGCAATGTAAGCATATATCTGCATTCTTAATCCTGATACATTTTGCATTTATCATACCTTAGGATTTTTAATGCCCCCCAAGCTCAAATTATTAATCATAATTTGCATGTAATTCTCTTCAGTTTGTTTTATGTGCACTTACAAAGACATCAAACTCTAAAGATATTAAAGGACTTCTATGATACTTTCTTTCCTCATGGTTAAAATAGCTTTTCCTCCAGAATTTATCATACCTTGGAGAAGTCCCTGTTGGTCTCCATATTGTTCCACAAAGACATTTTCCTTGGATTTCCCTTAGCTCTTTGAATGGTAACTTCAAAGACAAGGGAATGATTCACTCAGCCTCTCTTGCCATCCACAGAAGGAAATGCAATTTCTAGAACCAGCAACAATTTCAGATTCACCAGTCCACCAAACCACCTCAGGGAACACCCTACAGTTTTATCTCCCGTGCTGACAATGAGTTGTGTGTGCCTCAAACACGACTAACCCTCCTCCAGCACAAGAGTCACACGTGGGGAGTTAATTGTCTGTACTTCAGCTGTCATTGGAGACCTCAAGTGAGGCTGTGCAGAGCAGATAATAATTTCAAATATTTCAAAGATTCAGTAAGAGGCACCCTGTGCCCTGAAGAGTTTACAAAACAGCTAAAAAAAAGTAAGGAAAGAGGGGTCATGCTGTATGAACTTATGAATAGGAACATTACTTGAGTCACTAAACACAAAAGGCTTCAAAATCTGTACTCACAACTCCAGTTCAACAAGAGCAGCTTTACTGTTTTGTTATTTTTTAAACATAAGGAAGGAGGCTGGAAGAAGTCAAGAAGTTTTTAGCATTCCTACTGTTGCAACAACCTAAAAATTGTGCAAAAAATCCCCACTCAGTAAAAGATCAATGGCTCCCAATCATTATCTGAGGAGAATATTAAAGTAGGACATGCATAATAAAGTAATTTTGTTTCATTTTTGAGAAGTGATGGCATTTAGCGAGATTCAGTAAATTGTCCCTTTCAGCACTAATAACATGTTCATAGCTTTCCCCACCAGACGTTCCATAATGGCAATATAATAGGATTGCAATGACAATTAAATGATTGCATATTTTAGGGCAATGGAGGGTATCCACTAGGGCATGAACCATTAGCAAAATGGTAACATCGTCACAGGAATTTTCATGCTTTGGCACAAAAACTGAGAAAGCAGAAGCAACAAAGAGAGCAGAAGCACTGGAAGGGAGCAGGTATTCAATTCCCACACCACCTTCTTGACTTACAAAAGCAGAGAGATGGAAACTGATAGCGAATCATAAAACACCCAACAAAAATTTAAGTTTGCTTTTGGCCCTTCCTCCTCTCCCTGGCCATTAGAGGGATTCACTGAAGGTCAGGTGCAGCCTTTGCTGACACAGATCAGGAGTGACCTGAGCTCTTCCTTTCCCCCTGGCTCGTCTGGGAGCTCTCCCAAGGCCACTGCCCTGGGTACCCCCACAGTGTCTCACACAGAAGCCTCTTCATTCCTGAATACACACGGCCTGGGAAGCCTTTCCCAAGCAAGACAATTGCTTAGGTAAGCAAACACAACAACAACAAAAAAAAGAGGTGAATAACAGGGGAAAAAAAAAAAATCAAACAAACCCAACATTATTTTGTGGCTTTCTACCCAAACAAATGCATCTAAACTGAACTAACAATAAGGACAAAGTGCAGCAGGTTGCTGAAGAGAGTTCAGACTCAATATCAATTTGGTTACTGGAATTTATTTGTTTTTAACAAGTGGTTCCATATAAAGTGCATGGATAAATTTAGATACTGCCGAAAAGTGAGTTCTCTCCTAGATCCAAGTTTACTCCCCCAGTGCAGAACTACAGGAAACACTGACATAAGAAAATGATGAATTCCATCATTTGAAACATCATTTCAAGAAAGTATGCACATTTCTCATCCTTTACTTAAGAAAATAAAAAACATTAAAAAAAAGTGAAACAGCAATCACAGAAAAAGAACACAGAATAAAAAACCATATGTATGAGAGAATGCTTTCCCTGCTTTCCAGCTATTTGATTACTGCTGGGGGACAGAAACCAAATGACATTTGTTATATTGCTGCATAATCCCATTTGCAATGATCGCTCTCTGGTGTGGCAGAGAGAAGGGTGTATCAGAATGCCTTTAAGTATTTGTTATCCCTTTATTTTGTACATAAACTGGTGGCCAATATCTGCTGAGAAAGTATTCAATACCAGCTCTGGGAGTGTTTGTGCACAGACAGTGATACATACCCAGCACAGTGGCCAGGCCATTATTTCCCAACCCTAGAAAACAAATCTACTGGAATTAAAAGCACTTGGAGGTAAACCCTTTAGAATTCAGATAACCAAAACCATTGCTTTCTTTCTTTCAAAGCCAGTGAAAAATTAAATTACAATCACTATTAAACAATCAAAAATTACCAAAGAAATCTTTTAAAGATGTTTACCACACTGCAGATTATCAGATGGAAATCAGCTGGGGTGCAAGATCCTCCCTTTCTCTGCGTGTAACCCTGTGCTGAAGGGACTCTTGTCTTGTCCTGCCACAGGTCTGTAGGAACAACTAGAACAAGAAGCAAAATGCTGTGCTCTGCCAGATCAGTGCAATGCCTGTCCACTACCTAACAGAGACAGGTTTGATCCTGAGCACACCTTCATCTCTTTCCAATTAATGAAACACCTTCCTAAACCCCAGCTGTGATCCTGGGCATCCTTTCTTCCTTTATTAGTGGGAAATACAAACCTGCACTGCTGCAGTCAGGGGATAGTGACACTGAAGAAAAGTCAGTCCAAAGCAATCTTCAACTCATCAGAGAGGAGCTAAACAAATTAATGAATACCATAATAGACATCCTGCTCACTAATGACTAGAATTCATCTTCTAGAAAGGCCAGTGAGGCTGAAGTCTACTCATTACGAAAGCCACTCCATGATTTCAGAATTTTAATTCCCCTTTCTCTTCCTCACATGAAAAATGTAAGTATTTGAAGTTGCCTTCCAGGAACTGAAGCCTGAAACAGTTCTCAGTGTCTTTTTTTGTTGTTGTTGTTCCCCAGAAAAACTATAAAACTACTTTTGAACTTGTTACTAACTATCTCTAGAACCATAAAGTTGGAGCAACGAACATCTGCTGGCAGCACAGCCTGGAATGCATTATTTATTTATTACTTGAAAGGAATGCATAAGAGTCTCTCCCCCTGTAGTCTGTTCATCTCTGCATGCTGCTAAGGTAGCTCTTAAAAATAGCAAAGTGACAGGAGAGAAAGTTTGAGAGAGGTTCTTCCAGGCCTGCCACGTACCTGGGAGGCATTAAAGACTGGCTCAGGTGTCTTGGCATATGGGACTCCCTGAGAGATGCCAGCACGTGATCCTGCCTGGTGAGAAATGAAGCTTCCCAGGCATGCAAAGCAGTCCATCACACCCATCCAAAGAGCAACAGAGAGAAGTTTGGAGAAGAGCAGCAATTTGAAGAACCACATGAGTCCTTGAGGCTTCCTAAGTAAATACCAGGTGTTGAAATGGCTTTAAAAAGGGAACAAATAACCCCCAACACGCATCACATTTGGGTAAGGATTTAACAGAGTAAATGGAATAATAATATTAGAGTTCTCCTTTCACACAGCTTTTGTTGCAAAGGTATAATATATTTTAGGCTAAGAAGCTGGGTTCAGTAAACAAGTCTTTTAAGGGACAGACCTCACTGAACAACAAACACAACCCATTTTTTAAAAAAGGAAAAAACATCCACAAAACTGGATAAATGCATCCAATTATCAAGACAAATATTGTTTCAGAACAACTCAAAAACCTTGCATGCAAATTTTTTATCTCTAGGAGGACAAAAATAAATGTTTACTGTGTGCTAAACAAAATTAAGATTTGTCACAAAAGGGAGAAAAGCACTTTGAAACATCACATTGTACAGCTGCAAACAGAAAAGGGCTTCTGCGGTTGGAAAATGTCTTAACAACATCATGCCACTTTTAATGTTACTAATGAGGAACTTCAAAACCAAAAATTAAGACTCGGAGAAAAAACAGAAAACAACAAAAAAGCACTTTTGATTAGTTATCCAAATTGTTCTTAGTTGCAGTAAATTATACATTCTCTTCCCACAGTGATAGTTTGTTAGCCCTCAAGAGCATGAGCTCTGCAGTGCCTCTGCTTGGCTACTATATAAGTTTGCTACTTTCAACTGCATGGTTCATTTTAGCACAGAAAACCAGGACACGATTTTAAAAAATAACTTTAAAAAAAACCCTTAACATCTCCTGATGATTTCCACCACAAAAACCACAATGCAGAAACAACCACAACTGCATATAAATATAAAACAAAGAATAAAAAAACCAACAAAACCTACCCTGGGTGCTGCAGGTTTTCTTCTCAACAGCCCACGGAGAACTGGAGGCTGGGAGCTTCCCAGCTCCTTTTAATTGCCCCAGCACGGGACTGCCCTCACCTGCATCTCAGCTGAGCCAATTTGCTACCCTGGGGCCACCTCAATTGTTTTCAGGTGAAACCTGGCCAGAACTGATTGCTAACCCGCCCTAAACTTCATTGCAAGGGATAAGAAAGATTTTAAAAAATTCCAAAAATCTGAACAGAGATTAATTTATTTTAAAAATGTTTAAGAGCATCTGAACCAAGATCTGGTTTCTGCCTCTGAAAGGAGGGTTTCCACTTTACACAGTGAGTGCAATGAATCCAACATACTGAGGACAGCTTTCCTCAAAACTAATAATGACCATAACCCAAGCTAAGGTTGGAAGAAGCAAAGGAACTCTCATGAGTTTTTTAGCCCTTTTCTAGTGCATATCTCACTCAAATTTAGCCCAGTTATGGAATTACAGTACCCGGGCCACCATTTCTACAGATAAAGGGCTAGGAAATCTTTTTATCAAAACCCTTCCCCTACCCCTTACACTTTGCTTGAAGGAATATGTTCTTTCAGTTACATAAAGAGCACATTTAAATTATTTAGATATGTTACATAAGGCAAGAAGAAGGTTAATACATTTAATGTGCATGTGCAAATGAGCTTGGTACCACTGCTTTTGCCCTAGTGTACAAGTTTAGAAATATTTCTGCACCATCTCTCCCTGCAATCAGCTCTCATGTATCCTTCATTGTTCCCTCACCATCTAATTCTATAATTCATTGTCTTAACTTCTTCAGCTTTGAAAGTAGGGCATTTCTTCTCAGGGCCACATTATGTAGCATGCCCTGCAGACCTGGCACACATTTCAGGGCATTAGCAAAAAGGCTAAATGTGCTGTAAATACACAACTAATGCGTTTTTAAGAGTTCTGGTAGGAATTTTGGGATACATCCTGTAACCCAACACACCTGTGTTGCATCAATAGAACTTTAGGATTGAAGAAATAAGTGCCTTAAAAGAAAAACCACAACCCACAGGATACATCAAAACTTGCAGTCCATTAAGGTACAAAAGCAATGAGTTGCATTCCTGTTTCTGTCCCATTTTTCTGTGGAGTTACAGGAGGCTGGGGGAATGGGTTTTGAACTTTGCCATTAGGAAACAAAGAGAAGCATCACAGAACATTTCTAGCTCTGGTCAGAGCAATCTCTTGGGTTTAGGGCCTGGCTTTCACAGTTCTGGCACCTGGTGAAAGACTGGAAGATCCATGCTAAATACCATACAGAAATTGGAGGCATCATAACAATATCTTCCCAGTAAGAATTACCTGCTAGAGGAACACCTGGGAGCTCTGGGAGGTTATGGGAAACTCAAATTTGAAACAATTTCCTATTGGAAAACATGGAAAGAAATGAATAAGTGGGTTTTGGGGGTTTGTTTGGTTTTTTTGGTTGATTTTTTTTTTTCAATAGGGTTTTTTACTTATATGAAAGGAGAAATCAAACAGGAGCCTTTTAGGCATTGTTAATGTAAGAGTTATTCACGTGGATGTGGATTGTTGAAACACTTTGCAAAGTGAGTACATGGAATTTCCCAACAACTAAACTGACAAAAATTCTCAACTTTACTTTAAATCAATCCAGGAAAAAAAAAATACATTGCTATAATTCCAAACCTGTTGAAATATGAGCCTTACTATCTCACTAGCTAAATGAAGAGTCACCTGCTTTTGTGAGCAGGTATGTTAAATCAAATTATCCATAATGAGAGTGCCTTTCCATTTGCCAAGCAGCGTGGCTGGCCAAGCCTGGAGCAGTTGGCTGATTTCAGAGGTCTCAAGGATAGACAGGCATTTTGAGAATCCAAAACATTGGCAAACACCTCCATAATCTAGTTTATAGCATTACAGACAGTCTGCAGACAGCAATGGACCTACAGTGCACTGGAGCACATCTTGGCTGGAGCCAGCACGAGCACACTCAGCTACTCACAGGGCAGGGGGAAATGAACAGCAAAGTCACTCCTTGGGTGGCTGTCTGGGAGGAACCAAGGCTTTTTCTTCAGTGTTTGCATCTGAAGGCAGCTCCTGCACCAGAGCCCACTCCCAAGGAGCCCCAGCACCTCACCAAGTGGCTCTCCAAAGGTTTGATTTCCATCAGCATCTCTGGTTTTGCATCTTACCTGTGCTTTCTTATCTCTGTCTACCAGAACTATCCACAACCTAAGCAGCTGCAAACCAATAAGCCCCCCTGAACCCTCCTGCTTCTTACATTCACATTTAACAGCCACCCCCTGAGGACAGTGACCTGCCACATTTCATCAAAGCCCCTTCACTCTGAGCTTCTTTTCTGGAAAACACTTTCTTCAAGTGTTTTCCAGTGCTCCATAATGTTGCTGTGGCAGCCACTGTTAGCCAAAGGGATTCAGAGGATGCTGCTCAATTCAACCTGAACCAAAGACAGTGAAATTTGTATTTTTAAACTGGGGGGGTGAGTAGATAGACAATCATCAGGAGTCACTGTTTGAGCTGTCCCAGAAATTAGTCAGGTCCATGTAAGGTTCCTGGGCTTTGTTTTAAATCCTTTTTGGTCTTCCCAAGAGAATATTTTCCACAGAGCAAGGAAAGAACTGAGGTCAGGAACTGTCTTTAACAGCCTGTGCTTGCAAAGAAGCTCAATTAACCTAAATCTGGGTGTTTAATAATAAAGGAGACACAGGCGAAGTGTTACATCCTGAATTTCTCAAACCAATGACCATTAACCACTCACTGAAAAATTTGGCTGAGTTTTATCTCCCATCTGCATAGAGATATTCCAGTGGAGTGGTTTTACACATTTAAAATTGCAGCTGATCTTCATAGCCTAAAATACACACATCGTGTCAAGTGGCCCTTTCCAACGCAGTAGTGATGCATTTTGTTAAGCTCTAGAAAGTATTTATAAACTAATTAATTATTGCAGTAACTTATATTTGACCATGAAGCGCTTCAAACTCTGTAGTGGATCTTTGTGGACCAACAAAATCCACCTGGAGGCAAAGGAGGAATTCCATATCCATGCAGGGATATTGAATGGAGGGAAGGCCATGGATGACTGCAAAGAGCCCCCAGCTCTGACTGCAGAGTAAACCAAAGGCTGTCATTAGAGCAGCTCCATAAAAATACTTACTGGGGTGCAGAGAGGCAAAGTTCAAAGTAAAAAGGTGTAAATCCAACTGCAGCACATATTTGGGATCCTTCCCTAAAACTTCTTCAACACAGTAATAGATGTACATTCACAGTATGGCTGAAACTAAGACCTCTGCACTGCTTGTCTCTCTACATCTCAGTCTGGCCTCTTTATAAATTCCCCTTTGCAGCAGGCAGGGCAAAATCAGCCTCAGTCTTAAAACAGTCCCAAAGAAGAGAAAAAGAAAGACATTCTTATGACATGTATATGTGAAATAGTTAATGACAGATCATTAATTAAATCTCTCAGAGGTGTTGAATACAGGCATTAATTGTCACAACTCAACACTTTTAAAATTTTCCCAGCCCCCATGAAACTGTTCCTTTAAGTTTGATTTTCTTTTTTTTTTTTTTTTTTATTGCAGCATGTGTTGGGCAGAAGGCACACACAAATCCTCAAAAAGCAGCTTCCAAAAAAAATCCTGGTGAACACAGCACAGAAGGCTCCTCTGAAGACAAAGAACAAGACATCAGTGTCTCATCTGCTGTGAATTAGTTTACTTATTTTCCTTCAAGAACTCTTAATATGAGAATCTGATCAACAGTTAATCTCCCTGAGCAGAAGCCACTTTGTTATCCTCCGTGGTAGTTCTCTGCTCCTGGGGTAATTTGTTGCTGAACAATTGAGGCAAACACTTGGCTCAGGATAGAAAGAAGTAAGATTAGTCTGTAATTGGAATATTTTGTCTCATTTATTCTTGAAGATGTGCCATATTACACTCCATCAGCCAGGGGTTATTGTTTTATGAAATCAAGCTGCACCTGGCATGGCATTGTACAAAACCTCAGGTGCTGTTGTTTGCAATCCAGCTCTCTGTTCACCCAGGTCTCACTGAATGCCTCATCCTGTGCTGGAACCTTCAGCCCCTCAGCAAATCATCCCATAAAGTCTTTAATTGAAAAAAAAAATTGTCTAGGAGAGTTGTTAAATTTAGCCTTAATATCAAACACAACTGTCAAAGATCAAAGTAATCCATGTACTTTTCTCTATATATTTATTTCCTACTTCCAGCAAGTTTTCAAGATCATCTCTTCTTTCACATCTTTAAGCAATTACTACTGCAAATGAAGAAGCTAATTGATTGTATCCTTATTTCACTTAGAGTGACCTCCAGGAGTTTTTGTGTGCTTTGGATGATTGCAGGCATAAAAACAACAGGCATTTAAAATTCAAGCTGTATTTATGACATACTTGCACCTGTGTTTCTTAACCCACATGTGCCAGCAATGTTCTTAGAAAGTACATTTAAAGAAGTTTCAGTATTTCAGTATGTAGAGGAAAATAAACTTTCTTTCTAATTTTACTTAAGTACCTGCTGCAAAATTCACCTTCGAAAGGCATTCTGCCACAAGGAATAAAAAGCCCTTGAAACCTGTGTGGCATCATTTGTAGGTAGCTAATTCTGACCCAGCCTCTTGTACATACACAAAGCTGACAGGTATTTTGATGGTTTTAATTAAGCCAAGTTTTTACTGTGAAGTTTATACTAACTTCACAACTGCAAAGTCAAATATTTACACTGTTAAAATGGAGAATAGAGGAGAATAAACATTCAGAGATAAATCCTATTTCTAAGATGTCAGGTGGCAAGGGTAGAACAAAGGATTTTACAGTGGTCCTGTTGAAGCATTATAGTATCAAAGAAGGATAAAAAGCTTGCTTGGCTTGGTAGAGATTTGGCCAGAGCATGGTTGGTTCTTTAACTTGGAAAAAGAAAGAGAGAAAATCAAATAAAATTAAATAATTATTAAATAATGAGGGAGAAAGGAGATGTAGTTGAAATTCCTAACATGCCACAATTTGCCCTGATATCAATGCATTTCTAGTAAACAGATAAAACAAATCCCATTCTTGCTCTGTATGGTATTTCCCACCCATTCCCTGACACTTATAAGCTATCCTCAATTTTAAACAACCAGATACATCTGATACCTGAACATTGGTATTAGATATAAAAATAGATTGATTGAGTTTCTAATAACAGCAACAAACCACATGTTCATATGGATTTCAAACTGTGGCAATAGCAGTGAGTACCAGGTTACAGCTAAACAAAAAAAAAAATCAAAGTAACACACTGAGGAATCAATGGAAGGCTGCAAAGATGCAAAAAGACTCACAGCTGTGCTGTAAGCACAGAAACAACACAAAATGTACAGAATCAAGGAAAGGAAAAGTAGATTAATTTTGTATTTCCCATATAAATGAAATGCTGTCACGTCTGAGGCAGACTTCTCCACCCCAGGTAGAGCAGAGTGCCCCAGAAGAGACCCAGAACAGACTGAAAAAGTATTGCTCTTCTGACACTGCTAAACCCTGGTGCAGCTCTTTAGCAGCTGAACTTTGTGTTGTGCTCGAGCCTGAGATTTGCCCAAACACAAGGAAAGCATTGGTTTCTCCTCGCAAAATTGCTTGCAGGGTCTGGGATATAATGAACACTATTAGTTTGATCAATTGTTACCAGCAAGCTCCTAAATTGGTTCAGTTTATTCTAACAGTTTATTTTGGTGCCTATAAAGGTTTTCTTGTGTGCATTCCCGTGGAAATCTGGTTTACCTAACCTCCCAGGAAAGTTTTTAACATAGAAAAACTCTGAATTACAAGTTCACTTGAGAATCACGAGCTACTAAAACCAGGTGAACTCAGCTTTATACAAACTTCACCAGAGCCCCTTCACTGCTGCAACCCCCACGCAGTCAGAGCAGGTGCTTCCCCACCTGCTCAACCCCCAGCTTCCCACAGCAGTCTCAGATGTCCTGATCATTACAATAATTCAATCTTGGTGCAATAACCAAATCACAAAATAACAGCTCAAGCTGGTGCCTCCAAGGAGGGACCCTGAACAAAGAACATCCTGGGATTTTACACCCTCACAGTGCAGATGGACAAAAGCCTGGGGGTGGTTGGTTCCCACCCCTGAGTGTCCCTCACCTGGGGAACAGAGGTCCCTGTGTCCTTTGCTGTGCAAAGAGCCAGCAGCTCACAGCCTCTTTTTGCCTGGGGGTCCTGCCAGAGAGCTCAGCCTGCAGCTCCCCCTGCAGCTGCACCCCAAGAGACCTGCACCCAATACATCCCTCACCCTCCCTCGGTGCTGCTTTAAAGCCAGTTCAAAGGCTTTCTCTCACGTGGCACAAGTTAAAAAAAAATAACAATAAAATTAAAAATCCTGTTTCCTTCTAGCCACATGCGAAGGAAGAACATGTCCTGTTCAGACCAAGCAAGCCATCATCACTACAATGTGTTATTCATAGCTTTATTTGATTACAAACTGTGCCTGGAGTAATAGACAAAAAATGCAGGACCTCCTTGTGCCAGGCACAGAGGTGAAGTACCTTCAGCTTCAGGCTGAGAGACTTTTGGGGCCAAATCTTTGGAAATAACCCCACAACCCCCATCACTCAGGGAGGCTGGGCTGTATGGACTCAGCAGTCACACCTTCTACCCAGGTTACTGCAGGCACTGCTGCATGTGCTCCATCTCCCTCAGAGGTCTTCTGGCAAAAATGGAGAAAAGTTGATTGCATCCCAGCATCCCCACCTGCACAAGCTGAATTTTAAAGGACTTTTTAAAACTTTCACTCAAAACCCAAAAAAAACCAAAGTGGTTAAAAACCCTTGGGTCAGTTTTAAATTTATTGGCGCAGCAGATGGGAAAGGTTTAGTTAATTTTTCATTTATTCTTTTAACACTAACAAGCAAGCTTCTTTCCCTTTTTTCCCCCTCCTTGACATTATCCAAGCTGGTGTGCCTGGGAAGTTGAACCACTTCTAGCCTGCTCACTTCAAAGCATACCCAAGTGTGGGTGGCAGTCTGCCATGGCACAGCATCCTAACTCAAGGTGACAGCTCCTTTGGAGAGACATGACAACAGTGTCCCTGTGCTCGTCCCCAGCAAGTTCAGGATCCCACGCTGACATCTCCTCATCCCTTTTCACAGCCCTATTCCAAGGAGGACGAAGTAATCACTTTCATCTTTTCTCTCCCCCAGCATTTTCCTTTGTTTGCCTAAAAAGAAGAGCCAGATCATGAGTTTTCAGCAACATTTTGTACCAAAGTGTGTCAGGAGCCATTACCTGGAGGTGCTGATTACTGTTGAGACGAGTTGGCAACTGGTACTTCTTTGGAATGGCTACAGACAAAAATAGTCTGAGTTGCTGCTGGGTTTTAAAACTGATTTCTCTAAAGCAATATTTTTCAGAATGAAAGGAATTGTCAGCCAACAAATTGCACATGAGATATGAAAGAAAAGGTAAGAATTTCTATCCTGGGGATACAGCCAAAAGTGTGAGACAGACTTCTGAAAAAAAAAAAAACAACCACAACCAAAAAAAAAAAACAAAAAAACAAAAAAACCTGGCAAAGTTATTGAAAGAAACATCAGAAATGATAACCCAAAGGTGAGGTTAAAGGCCACAGCACATGTACTCATTCACTGGTAGTTAATAGCTCAGATCTCGAGAGGTTGCTGGGGACAATTGCTGGGTAAGAAAAGCTGCTGCATTTGAGAGGAGCCTTCAGAGCACAGAGCCGAAACTGTACTCTTGTTGTTCCTGCTCTGAGGGCTTACCAAGTAGAAGCATAACCACCTGTATAGCAGGTGTGCACATAGTAACCTTTCATAAAGCCATTTCAGATTTAGTAATAACATCTGATATTTAAACAACTTGGAAATTTTAGAATTCTTGCCTAGATGGGGCACGAGCAAGGTGCAAAAGCAACTGCAGCACCCACCCCAGAGGCACAGCACAGTTCCTCCTCAGACAATTTGCCTGCTTCACCTTTCCTCCAGCACGAACAAACAGCAATATATTTTAGGTGCTATGATTTCAGGCATGGGGCAATACTTCAGCAGCATTCTACTTTGCCAGAGAGAAGGACTTGAATTTTAAAAGGCAGTGTGATTTACAAGCAAGTTTCACTGTACTTTGCATCATGCTACACATGCTCTCTGCCTTCTGTGTGCTGAGAATCTTCATTCCAGCTGGCAGCTTCAGTTGTTTCTCTGCTGCAAATTGAAGTGGTGCTTTTCCAGAATTCTAACTCTTATTGTTTCAATTTCAAGCTAAGTTTCAGTCCATGAATAATGTTCGAAATAGAAAGCAGAAGTATGTACATTTGCTGCCCCAGATGTTATTTATGTCAGCTTAGAAAAAAGTCAGACACTGACAGCTCCTGAGGTAATCAAATATTTTCTGTTCATCTCATATTGATCTTGCAAAAATCTAGCCTGCTTGATTGAAAACAAGTTGTTAAAGGAATGGAGTAGCCTCTCTTCTCTGCAGCAACCAAGCCAGCTGGCTAGCATGTAAACATAGACATTAAAGGGGTTATGAAATAATTTTCTTACCTAGCAGAGTTGCTATAAAATAATTATTCCCTTCTCTGCCATACAGGGGTATTTACTGGAATTTAAATCCAGTAGTTGGAAGGAGTTTTGCTTTCAGGGTTTCAGCCTTGTAGTGCATTATATGTCACACAAAGAGAAAAGATATATTTATTGTACTGGTTCAGGCAAGGGCTCATCAAGCCCAGCCTGCTGCTTCCAGTGCCAGCTGTAACCAGGCACAAACAGGAGCATTGGCAGCTTGTCTGACACTTTCTTTGAGTCCTTTCTCAGTCTTCAACTATATTGAGCTCCAGAGAGCTCCTGAGCCCAGCTTGGTTTAGTTTAGAAGGCCTCCCAAGGATCACACTTCCAAGTGTTCGCACAAGAGCGTTATAGAAGCTAAATGCTCTTAACATTTGCCCGAGTCTGTTGTGACCAAGGGGATTCTCACAGAAAGCTGGTGGCTGTGCTAAAGACATTTTGAGGCTGACAGTGTTTGCTGTCACCAGCCACAAATGAATCCCAGCTGCTATGGACAGCAATGTGGCCAAGCCATTGAGTCAGAGACCTCTGTGGGGCTGAATGTCCCCAGCAGGGCTGATCAACACCTGCAGCCTGAGCCTGTGACACATCCCAAATTCTCTGGCAACCTCTGACACACCAACTCTGCAACTTCACCCTCCAGGGCTCTGTTCATGGATGAAGTGATTTTGCCTGGTTCCATTTTCACCTGGAGGGGAGTGTGTGTGTGTGGCACAGCCACTTCTTCACCCAGCCAGAGAAGCTCGCCCATGCCTGGATGCAGGAGTTACTCCTGAGCTCACCTGAACCCAAACTGGAGTCTCTGTGTAGGTGCAGAAACTGTGCAGGAAGGTTCCTGGATCAGCAAGGGCTGCCCTGCTCCCAGTCAGAGCTCAGGTAAATCCAGACCCACACCATTTTCCTCTGAGGGGGGATACAGGGACATCACCAGCACAGAGTTTCTAAGGCACACCTCAGAGGAGAGCTCCTCTTTGTTTTATCCAGCATTATTCAACACATATGCATACTTCCCTTTTGCTTAAGGACTTCATCCTTATACCTCTGCTGGCAATTTTTTTTTTTTAATGGGACATATTTTTCCTTTGGCTAAAATATCATATAAACCTCATTTTCTTGTTTTATTCTGGATTTCAGTTGGTCAGAAATTCAGCAGACCTGTTCTCTACTTCAATTATACCAGTGAATCTCTCCCTGCAAACGTGTTTTCTCCCAGAAGGGAAACAAGGACTGAAATTCTCTCTCTTCCCATCTGTTCTGTCCAAAATTAGGAATTACAGAGGAGTGTGAGAATAAAACTAAAACCCTACAATCCCATAAACCTACCCACGCTTGAATTGAATCTTATTTTGCCTGAACTAGTTCTCCTCTCCCTCACAGAATCGCTGCAAATTCTCTGATACTTTTTTTATGCAACTTAAAATTTTAATTGGACGCAAACTACTACATGAATCTCACAGATCACATAAGATGTAGAAAAATGGAAATTCCAAAAAGATACACCTCAGGCTTGGGTAGCTTGGAGTTCAGATGTCTAGACACTTGGGGATTATCAACATTCATTCTCGCTGGTGAGAAAGAAGCTTGTGTTGAATTCTAAGCTGGAAGGGCTTAGAGGGAGAGGCAGGATGAGGGGGGGGCTGTGCACACAGCCCTGCTATTTCCAGCACCCCGTCTCACATGTCACAGTTCAAACCTAGTTGTCTAAAACTGATGCAATTCAATAGAGTGAAACTATTCCAGCAGTTGAGGCTATTCTGCTTCATTATTCTCCCTCAGTAAATCAGGTACATTAGGGTTCAAAACACCTGAACTGTGTCCTCAGTACTCTGAACTCAATTTCCTACCAGCTTGTGCAGCGAAAATGGGACCAAGAAGTGTTGCCTTTACTAAGGGAAAGTTATCCCACGATTTCCCTCCCAATCCCTTTAAAAACAAACAAAACAGAACTAACCAAATTTACTGTGAAGCAGTGCTTATCTTGAAGAGATCAGCTCTTCAGCAGAAATTCAGAGAGCTCCTCCCCAGTCTCCACCAGTGATTAGAGAAGAGCAGCTGAGGCTATGGGGGAGCTCAGTGAAACAATTCTGGAGAGAGCTGCAGAACAGCAGTTCCCTAGGGGACAATCACAGCAGCCTCTGAAGGGGCCTGCAGCAGAGGCAGGTGTGCAAACACTGCACACCACACTTGAAAGGTGCTACAGGATCACAAACATATTTGCAAAACTGGGCTTTGATTTTTGCTGCATGGGGCACTCCTCAGATTATTTTCTCAAAGCATTCAAATGAAAAAACTCTCTTGTCAAGTCTGACTTTCTTCCCTATTCCCTCTCTTATGTTTTTCACTCCCATACTGCAACTCCCATGCATTTTAGAGACCTCCATCACATGGATTTATCATCCAATGACCAGAGAGAGTACGTGACACAAGGCATGTGGTCTGTACCATAAATAATTTGGGCAAATAGAACTTAATTTTCCTTGAACACTGAACAGATTTAATCAAAACCAAGCATCAATACCCAGGTCTCCCTGGAACTATATAATTGTCCATAATCCAGCCCTCCCTGCCCAGCCTTCCCATTTGAAGCTGTACTTGACTTTCAAACATCAGCTGTCAAAAAGTGCTTTTCTGCAGTTTTAGAAGGCTCCTGGGCTGCAGCTGCCAGCAATACAAGGCAGTTTGCAGGTCTCTGGCTCATCAGAGGCACTGCATGCTCTGCCATGCTAAGGTGAGGGTTTGCCAGGTGGACACTTATAACCCACCTTGCTCAGGCTCAGAAGGTCCTCAGAAGAAGGTGGGAGGTTCAAGGTAGACAAGAGTTAGGTCAGTACTTTCAATCAGTGATTTTTCTTTGCATCTTGATGCATACTTAGGAAGTTTTTGGCCATGAAGTATGAAGAACACTCAATCTACTTCCTATCAATTTATGTTCAGGACAGCAAATGATTTAATCAGCATGAACCAAGCCAGTGAAAACAGACTTTTACTCATTCCCTTCTCTTTCAAAAACAATGTTTCAATTAAATTGAAGAAGCATCTTCATACTGACTGGAGCAGCAGTTAAAATGTACACAAACCAAAAACTCCACCAGACCAGCTTTTTTTAAACACTCCTGTTTGGGAAACCCCACCAATAGTAGGAAGCAGCTCTCAAGGAATGCTTTGAAGAACTTTAGAAAATAACTAGGAAAGGCATCTCAGAAACAATACCAGAACTCATCAAACCAGATGCCTTACTTAAATGCCTGGGCTGCACAATTTTTAATTATTTATATACCAACCAGCAATTAGTTCCAAATAGTACAATCTGTCATTAGCACTCAATTAATGGTCAGTGTGGTTTTCTGATTACTGTACCTTCAAAGGATGTGACAATGCAGTCCCTGATGCCTTTGTACGGTGCTTAGGACAAATCAAGTCTGCTTTTAATTTGAAGCATTGTACATATTATTTGAAGAGCTTAATTAACTTATCCAGCTTATAAGCAGTACTTGCAAACACTGCTATACAAACAGGAAGGCCCAGTTAACACTGAGTAAAAACAGGATCATTTTATTTGAATGATCTTTGACAAGGTGTATCTCCTTACCCTTTGTGCATATATACCCTGGTGTTTGGAGCCATGAGCTGATCAGAAACAGCAGTAGAGGACTCTGCCAAAGCAACACCATCTGCTCACAGGGGATATTTGAAAACCAGAGTTACCATCACAGTTATCAACCACAGCCCTTGCATTTCATGGAATCATTTTGGTTAAAAAATACCACCAAGATCATCAAGCTGAGCCATTAACTCAGCACTGCCAAAGCTCAGCCATGTCCCCAGGTGCCACATCCAGGGTGTCTTTTACATCCCTTCAGAGATGGGACTCCAGCACAGACCTGGGGAGCTGGGCCAGTGCCTGACCACCCTTTCAGTGAAGAAATTCTTGTCCACACCAAATCTAAACCTTATCCTATTTCTTGTTACTCGAGAGAAGACACTGCCCCCCACCCAGCTGCACCCTCCTGTCTGGGACCTGTAGGGAGTGAGAAGGATCTCCCTGAGCCTCATTTTCTCCAGTCACTCCTTAAACTTGTCCTCCAGACCCCTCCCTGGACACTCCAGCCCCTCAATGTCCCTCTTGTCATGAGCAGCCCACAGCAGACCCCAGGATTCAAGGTGGGGCCTCAGCAGTGCCCAGCACTGGGGAAAAATCACTCCCTAGTGGGTCACAATATTTCTGATACAAGCCAGGAGTCTGTTGGTCTTTAGTCCAACAGAACTTGGAGTTTATTCCACTCTTTGGAGAGGAGCTTCCATGGCCTTAGCTATCAGTGTTAAGCTGGGAATCTAATTCACTCCACTTTGGAATGAAAGGGAAAATAGAAGGTAAGCTCCGTGGTTTCAATAAAACATGGTATAGCCACCAGCAAACATCTGCCTGTCCTCCAAGGAAACACAGTGTATAGGTGGAAAACAAAAGGAAAAGTGATGATGCAGACTTGGAAATATAACTTAGAAAACATACAGTTTGTCACTACACCTTCACTGCAGGGAGACCCTGATTATATGGAGCCCATTTACACTGGGTGCATTTAGTGAACTTTTATACATCTGGTCAGCTCTAGGAGAGAGACATTTTTATGATTTCTCCTGATGAAGAGTATCCACCTTGAGCCTGTTGAGTTCTGAGATGTAGGACATCAAATTACTCTCTTCTTTCCAGAGTGAGCACTTCCTTTTCCCCCCAGAGGGAAATTCTACATCCACTTGACCAATTTCACCCCCACCCCAAAGAGAACAGCAAAGACAAGGAATTTGACAAGGAATATTTCTTTGCCTCTGAAGAGAAGGAATCAAGGAATCCAGAATATTAGATGCATTCCCAGACCTGCCACTGAATTTCAGTGGTATCTTTTAATTTTCCTCTACTTTGTATTTCTTTTGTCTACTCAGATTCCAAATTCTGGCTGACAGTCTTTAAGCAGATTTAAAAGTGTCAGTGAGCTCTCTTGTCAATATAAAAACTCATGCAGGCCATACAGCTAAGAGATTTTGACGAATCCTGTTAGCTCTGATGCCTTTGAATGGGCACCCAAACCACTCACAGCTTTCAAAAGTGGAACCACTGTGTATCTGAAAAGATGGTCACAGGCAAAAATCACACCTCATGCAGTCAAATCAAAGCCAACATGAAAACCAACCTTCCAAAGTCCAGATACTTAAAACCTCCTGTTTTTTTTAACATTTCATTAACACTGAAATAATTCAGTTTACTCCTTGGCAGCCATTTATGCAGCTACCTTGAGTATATTCTTTTCTATAGGTGAAGTATTTTCACAGTTTTTACCTTGCAGACAAACCTAATGAAGAGATGTGATTTCCTCCCAGCTCTTGAATATTGCTCCTCTCCCCACCTTCTTTTCCACGTGACACGTGAGATCCCAAACTCCTTTCAGAACAGTGTGACACCAGCACAATGACAGAGTTGAAAGCCATAAAAAGTTATCATTACACTCTTAGAAATGCTATTGTAATCAATCTTATGTTATGTATTCTCCAGTTAGACATGTACCACAAATCAACCACACGCAGCCAGAGATAGAAATGACATGATTTAAACTTTGGTGCAATAAGGTAAAATGAATCAACTTCACCTTGACAGGAACCTGCACCATAAGCAGTGCACTCAGCTAAAAAGAGTTTGTCATCAGTATGGACAAATCACAAATGAAAAGGCAGCCAGGAGTGTTGCCATTTTATCACTGCACAGGCAGGATATGTGTTTGAGCCTCAGCCATTCATTCAACAAGAGCTGATCTGGTTTAGAAATTCGTTTTACTCGAATCTGGATTATCAATTAGAAGCCAACTGGGTTATGCTCAATGCCTGACTTGGGATTGAAATAAAAAATAAATACTGAGTCATCTCTTGACTTTCACAGCACTGAGGTGGGAGCTGGACATGCTGGCAATCCCACTTGGACCAAAGGAATCAATCCCTGATGTGGCCTAACTTGCCACATAAGATGATTAGAAACATATTTGCAGGAGAAGAATTCTAGATATAAACCTCAAATTACAGAAGGCATTGGACATAAATTTTCCTATATTTGTGTTATACAGATGCATCAATGTGCTGTGGTTTCAAGAACCCTCTGCATGCAACTGCGGTTTATGCCAGAGAATGATCTTTCCCCTGGAAGCATTAGATGCTTATCTTGCTTCATTACACTCCCTGATTTGTCTTAGTCTGCATACACATTTTAGAAAAACAGAAAACACAAAGCCACGAGGCTTCCTGTGGAGCAAATCCTTTTCAGCCTTCACCTGAAAATATTAAGTACAGAGTCATTATTAAGTAGAGACTATTACAGCCTAAGCAGTGCTATTAGTCTAATGTCACCAATTTCTCCCTCATTTGCATTAGACTTACCTGGAGTAAAGTGCAGCTGTGAAAAGTTGTGTGCCCTGCTCCTCCCAAACCCTCCCAGCCCAACACCCCAATGTACACCAGGCAGGTGTTAGCAAGATGCTTTTGTGTTATTTATTCCACACAATGCATTCATTCCCAATTAGTGCATCATCTAGGTAACAACCATGGGAGTTTGTTTATTCTGCTACAAGCCAGTTTTTAATTCTAAAGCAGCAGAGACCTCTGCTCCTCTTAACATACATGCATTATACATGGCAAGGCTTTAGCCACACAGACACACTCAGTACAGTGTTATCCAACTCCCATTTACTGTTTCTTTCCAAACACTTAGGGTGCTGACACTGTCTGTGTGAGAAGTGGCTCAGAGCTAAAACAGACCAGAAATGTGTGTACAGTGAAATACAGAAAGGCTGCAAAGAAATCTTAGCAGAACCACTTGCAGGAGAAGAATTGGATAGACCCTGGGAGCCAGGCAGGCTACATTTCTGTCAGAAACTAAAGAGACTTGGGGTAAAATAGAGGTAAAATAGAAAAAAATAAAAGAAAGCCACTTTCACTTACAGTAAGATCAAAGGAAAGTAATCTATTTAAGTCCAAATAGCAAGATGAGGGAAGAGGTCAGAGCCCTGCTTAAACACACTTGGAGTTTAGGCTCAGACAAGGGAGGTACCAAAAATCATTACTCTCTTTATGGGAACTTGTACCAGTATAGCAAGCAATAAGAAAATGTTTAGTCCATAAAATAAGTACATATGCACTTTGTTTTGGTAATTACCAACAATGGTAAAGTTGGCTTCTGGAAAGTGTGTAGTTCTGGGCAGGAAATCCAACATGACTGTACAGCAAAGTTGGTTACCTGTGCTGCAGGTTTCAACAAATGAAAATGCTGAAGTCAAGCCCAGGACATTTGAGCCTGAGCTTTGCTAGCTCAGTAATGTTTTAGCAGTCATGCACTGCCAGGATCCATTGTTTGCTCCCCACCACAAGGATGGGGTCTCTCACAGTGTACAAACATTACCCAACAGCAGCTGGATTTCCTTAGATTCCCAAGTAAGCTGAGGGAGCAATTTCTATCAACCTTTGAATTCACAATTTTGTGTGAGTGTGGCCATTATTTCTAAAAGCTTCTAAAATGGTATTGCTGAAAGAGCAAACTGGATATAGAAAAGTTGTGGCAAATACAGAAGAAGGAAGAGGAAAAAATAAATTTCCTCCTGCTCTCAGCTGAGACAAAACTCTTCAACCTCATTACTTATTAACAAATTAGCATATCATCATATAGCCACATAACTTCATCATCACATATTAATGGTAACTCCCTGTCACAAAAGCTTCCTCCAGCTGCAGTTGAGCAGATCTTAAGTTAGGGATTGTTCCTTAAAGGTGCCACAAGGCACCAGTTAATAAAACACCATGCCAAGAACTTAGATGGGAGACAAGTATATCTATCAAGGTTATAGTACTTCAGGTTAAAATACTGCAAAATCATGTGACAAGGCATGTGAAAAACTGTGATGTTCATGAGGTCTTACAGGCAAAATGACTACCTCACTTTATGTATGCCTAAAAATCCTCAACTTGCTTTATTTTCTCTCCCATCAAAGTAGTTTCTCCAAACTTACAAAATCTATAGCACTATAATTAAAGTGAATGTTGGATTCCACAAGAACACTAGAAGTAAAAGATGCTTCTGCCAGGACACTCACAAGCACTGCCCATCCACACATGCCCTAGTACCCCCCATAACTTTAAAAAAACATTGTGCCCAAGTTTGATGGAAAGATCAATGTAACTCCCAAGTAGGTGACATTTCTGCAGTGCTCATGTTGGGTAGAGAAGACAGACACAAGTTAATGTTGTGTTTCCTGCTACTCTTCCTCCTCCTCCCCTCCAAGGATGGCAATTCCAGCCAGCCCTGAAGAACCACAAGGACAGCACATCCACCTCCAACCACCAGGACACAGCCAGGAGCCCACAGTGGGACAAAAGCTGCTGAGATGTGGCTTGCAGGACACAATCCCGAGAGAAACCTCATTTTCTGTCTCCTCTAACAAAACCCCTTGGTATTCTGCCTTGATACAGCAACATTTTATTGAACTTGGTATTCCAAACAGCTGCTTTCCTGAGTACAGAGCTGAATCACAGCAGCTCATCCTCCCCATCCCCACCAGTAACACCATGAGAGTTATGCACCAAGTTTCAAACCAGATTTAAGCATCAGTCACACCTTTGCAACCAAACAAGTCATAAAATATGCAAGAGAAGGGCCTCAGCTTCCCCTTTAACACATGCAAACTGAGTTAATATCACTGCAGAAGATTATAACCTAGGAAGGTTCTTTTAAGGTCCTGGCACACTTGTGCTCCAGCAGAGTCCTGCAGCTGCTGCGAGGGCCACAGGCTGCCATGGAGCAGCCTCCTGGGAACCTTTTCCAGCTGTTTTCTGATTTCATAAACTTCCATTCATTTCCATCTCTCTGTTACTGTCTCACATTTCAGCAACCTCTCACTGGCAGCTCAAGAACCTTTTCTCTCTTACAATCTCCACACATCCTCACTCTCTCCAACACATTTCTCTTCAAATCTCTTTTTCTCTGTCATCTAATAGTTTTATTTACACGGCTACATTTAAATCCGCTAAAATAAAAATGTTCAGGATACGATTTCCATTTTGATTTTACAAAATGGAGTTACAGCTAGTTGGAAATACAAAGCTGTGCATAGCAGGTTTTAGTGCCCATTGGCTTAAATGTAAATCTTGTACCACACAAGGTCATTTCATTCCACAGGCAGGAGATTTAAGTTTCTATTACAAAATGTTTCATTTCCTCACACACTGAAAATGAAGTAGTTCACTCTGATCATCTAAGGACAGTAAGCTTTTGAATCTGATAACATATTATTTAAACCTGAGCAGAGTGCACCACTTTTTCAAGAATGAGATGACATAAGAGATATTTTAGAAGGTGCTACAAGTAATAGAGCATTACCAAACAGACACTGCAGTGCTTGAAAGTCCCCAGAAAACCATGTCAAGGAGCAAGAAAACCTCTATATAGCAACACTGTTTTGATTAGTAGAAGCCAGCCAGGAGCCTACTAAAACAGCAACAGGAAAAAGCAGCTCTGGAAAATTAGCAGAATAAAGCTGTAAAAATCAACATTTGTAACTCTCTAATTCAGAATTAAATAACTTTAATTTAATATGATACAAGGAAACTGAACTGAATTCTGAGACATCCTGATACAGAGATGTCAAAGGAGTTTAATTCTAGCTAGGTAGTTCCCTGCAGATATTCAGATTAATCCCTTTTGGGGCCAAACAGCATATATAGGTGTTTATGCTACAAATAAAATATGTTGATCCTACCTCAGGCATATTATCACTTGATTCTGTGTTCCCCTGCCTTGCCCCCCTGCTCCACACTGCCTCAAAGCCTGCGTTTACCAGGTTTGTTAAAAAAATCCAAAACTCTTCCATATGTGATTACTCCCTTCTTGTAAGCCAGCACCTCTCTGTCCTTCTAAATTATGGGAGAAAAAAAAAACCCAAAGAAAAAGACACTCTTGCTTTGTCCACTTCTACCCCAGCTTCTACCAACAAACATTGAGTTCTTTTACTCGAGTGAGTGAAATGCTCCACATCCCACAGGTTACCTGTACTCACACAGTACCCAAAGGTGCACAGGACATTTCTGCAATCTCTTGTATCTTCTGAACTCTAAAAATGTGAAATATGGTCTGCCAGCCCAGCCTGCTTGTACTTGCAGTGACAGGACAGAGCTCTGGGCTGGGCCAGAGGTAGCTGAGGAACCCAAAGAGCTCCCAGTAACAAGGCTTTTGGGTTAATTGTAAGTCACAATGTCTCTGTTTTCCAACACAATGAGCAAGGACTGACTATTTTAGATATGAAAACCTAGAGTCACCGCTAATTGATGCAAGGACCTCAGCCTGGGAACAGAGGCTGGGGCTATTACAGAGTGCAGGGTTGTGGACAGCACTGTCCTGCTGAGGCTCTAGCAGGAGACTCACAAAGCCACAATAAAACCAATCAGTATATTGGCCCATATCATCAGGAGGCCTGGGTGTTAAGTCTTCCAGCATGGATTCCAAAGCTGAATTTCTAAAAAAGGAATCCAAGTGATCCTCAACCCTGTCAGAGTGGCTACAGCCACGGCCAGAGCAGGGGATTTGGGCTTCAGGGGAGGCTCCACCTAACACACAGAGCAGGGGCACATCAGCCTCAATGGAAGGGAGCCTTAACCTGCTCTGCCAAGAGAAATCAATTCATCTCATTGATCTAACAAGCACCACTGCCAGCCTTGGCTGTGGAGCTGCTGCTGGAGCTGCAGAGTGCTGACCCACTAATGCCCACATTAGCCTGCTGCGTGGCTGTGCCAGCATCCGCACGCAGAACCCACACGGCATGGCTGCGTGGACCAGCCAAAACTATCTGGGACATATTCTATTAGAGATGATATTGCTTTTGCTCCAACAAGCAGCAACTCTATTGAGATTGGCTAATTCAATTTTCCCCATCTTATCAGATTTCTTTTTAATGAAACTGAACAATAGTTTCATTTGTTATGTTATTAGTTTTCCCAGTGGTAGCGGCAAGACTAACTCAGTTGAAAGCTAAACAACAGAGTTGTGCCAGTGTTGACTGTTTATCATCACCATGTGCCAGCTTCATATTGCAAAGTTGCCTTAGTCCATTCCTTTTTGTTTGCTTCCCATCCGTGGAGATTCACAGCTCGGAGGTCATCTTCCTGCTCCATCTACTTTGTGGATTAGCATGTACATGTATCTAAGTACCAAACCCCTGAAGGGATCTGAAATTATCTGGGATGTCACAGTGATAGTGGGGTGGTTCAGAGTGAAATACAGTCCTTTTTTTTTATCAGGAGAAGAAATTATTGTCTCAGACGTTCATAGTTTCAGTTCTTGTTAAATAAATATCTTCCAGCACAGACTATAGAGGTTTTCATCTGAGAGAAAACATCCGAATCCTCCTGTTGTGTTTATCAACTCAAAAATCCTTTCATCAATTAACCTCCAGAGGTGCTCAAAAAAAGTTGCTATTCCTTCAGTTAAATTCCTGCTGCTTCAGCTGATTTATCACATTACAAAGACCTGTGCTGTGTTGGTGTTTGCAGGGAAATTGTATTGAGAAGGCAGGCTCATTTGCATGAGGCTTGCTGAGATTTTTTTTTTCCAGCTCTTTACCTTTAAAGAAATGTTGTGTTTGATCCATGTATTTACTGGTGGTGAGGAAAGAAGGCTGCCAGCCTCTGCACACTAAACCCTGCAGCACATTAATGCAGGGGAATGGCACAGAATGCACAAAACAACCCCTTGGCCTTAGCTCACAGATGTCTCAGCACACTTGGCTGTGGCAGAGATCCTATCCACAACCAGAAATGGAGGGCTACTCAGGACTCCTTGATAGATGATCCCTGCAGATGGGTCCCCACGTGGTGTCCAACACCAGAAGGAGCTCAGGTCACAGAGTTTGTTAAAGACACTCACCCAGCACCAGGGTATAGATTGACTTCCTGGCCTGCAGGTACCACCTGCTGCTCGCCCTCCCCTCCAGATCCTGAGCACACAACCTGCTTCCAAACCTCTGCCTGACCACCACCACCTGCTCAACCTCTCATGGAGGCTGCACCAAAAAAGGGGCAGGTGCTGCCTTCAGCAGAGGTGCTGAGCCCAGAGCAAAGGCACACAGTGCCGTGGTGGCTCTGAAAGGCCAGCTGAAGAGTTTGCTTTCACAGCTGCCAGCCCATCATACATGAACAAAGGCCAGCTTCTTCTTGTTTGGGGAGTGTTTTAAGAGCCAAAGAGGAATGTGCTGGTAACAGCCTCAACTCATGGGAGTTTTGAATCTAAAACCCTCATCGGGAAAAAATCCTGCTTGTCATCCCCAAACCACACTGAGATCCATCCCACTCAAAAGAACAAAGAACATCCCCTACAAAGAGCAAGCACAAGCAACCAAAAATCATTTCTAATAGCAATGTCTTTCTGTTTTTAAAGCCCTGGCTAAGAAATCCATATTCTTGCCCAGGTTAGCAGTGGCTAACTGCAGCAAGGGCCAGAGGCCCCCAGCACCAGCATCACTGTGCAGCTGGAGGACCCTGACTGCTGCAGGAGTCACAGGACACCTGGCCTTTGACCCAAACAACATGGAAATATCTAGATTTTAGCATCATCCTTGTCTGCTTATGGGAACACACTTCACATCTGCACCACCTGTAATGCTGAAAGCTACAGGAGCTGCTCTTCTTCAGTGTTTTGCTGTGCCCACAATCTGCATGGCTCAGCTAAAGCAGCAGGGTGTGTTTCCACAGAAAAGCAGTGCTCCCTGAGGAGAAGTCACCTTAATGCTGATTGGCAGTACACCTCTGCCCCCACAGGGGCAATATCCCTATATAATTTCACCTTTGTGCTGAAATCACCCGCTCTAATTCTTGTTCAGCCTGCCCAGAATAGTATTGAGGACTCCAAACAAGATCTCCACATCAGAGACTTTTTTCCCCCTCAAGACTAACATTATCTTACAAATAAATAAACCAAACAGTTATAGCAGCAATACTAAGGCATTCAGCAAATGTTCAATATTAAAGGTACTTAAATATTTACTCCTGAAGCAACACTGGAGCTCACATTATACATTTTAAAAAAAATACAATTATTTGCATTACGATAGCACCTGAGAACCCAGTCACAAATAGGACCCTATTGTACAACACTGAACAAAAATACAGTCTCTGAAAAGCTTTTACACTAAAAAAACAGTGCAGTAATTTCAACTATATGTTATTTCATTCCCAGGGCTGAGCCCCTAGTGCTCAGCTGCAAAAGACAGTAAATATATTCTTAGTCTGAGCAGCCCATACGTAAATTAAAAGCACAAGGACTCTATGCATCACTGGCCAGCTCTTACCTATCAGAATCCCTCCTTGTTTCCCATGTAAGAGCACAGACTATTTGTAATGTGCTTTAGGCAAATAAATTGTAACACTATATTTTACATATGTAAAAAATAGTTTTAGGTATTCCAAGACTAAATCTGTTTTTTTCTTTAAACCAGTTCAATTCTGAGGATGTAAAGACCAGTATGCTTTGTGATTGATTGTAAGTCTGCTGTAACATGGTGGTTACTTGCAAAACACTCTGGGCCACACTGGTGATGAACTATTTTTTTCTTTTGCCTGAATAATAATTAAGACCAAACGACCTATGTGTTCCAGGGGAGAATGTACACAGGGTAAAACACAAAGCTACTGCTGTCTGTATCCCTGCCTCTAAATCCTGCAGGTTCCAATTTATGCTGGTTAGGAAAAACAGAGATAACAGTTTGGAAATGTAATACACAGTCATACAAAATAAACCCCAAGATGTGCAAGTGCTGCCTTTTCATAATCGTGCAGATCATTTAAAAAATATAAATACAAAAACGTATCTCGGCTTCTGTAGTTCTAAAGAAACAACCTGTGACCAATAAATCAGAAATCCGGGGATCTTCTGCTTGCTAGCTTAGTCTGCCAAACAATTATGCAGTGAAATGTTCTAATTGCACTTTGATTTTAATGTTAAAACCCATTTCCATAATTTCAGTGGATCTTTACAACACCGTTTAATATTTGCCAATGAAGTAAATGAGCTGCAAGTAATATTCACAGATGGTTCATGTTTTCCATTGTGTCTGCAAGCTAAGATTTTCTTTGTTTACCAAAAAAAAACCAAACAAAAGCACCCCAATACCTTAGATACCTCCCATGGAGGTGAGCCCTGCCCCTCTCAGCAAGGGGCAGCCTGAACACCTCTCCACACCTACAGGTGCTCCAGAGCTCCACCACTAAGATGAGGCACATTTTTCTTACAAGAGGAAACAAAACTTTGTTCAAGTAAGGAGTTTTGTAACCAACTCTTGCTGCTTTCTCAAGCCAGAAGTCTGGGGTACAAGTGCTGCATGTTTAGGTTTAATGAAGCAGAGCACTTCAGACTAAGCTGGTGAGGGAGACAAAGACAGCTTCTCACTTACTCATGCCCATCTTCTGGGTTTCTCCTCAGAGCTGCTTGAGATTAGGGAAGCACATCTCCCAAGGATTTTTGTCTGTTTCTGTTTTTACAAGAATAATTTATATCAGCATAAATCCAGACTTGTCAGCTCAGAAATGTTTCAAAGAAAAATATCTGACTTCTTTCTACTATGTGGGATTTTTTTTTTCTTATTTATACAGCAAGGTTTGACTGCTACAGTATTTGAAGTGGCATCATCCTGACATACTAACCAGTTTAAATTATATTGACCCAGGGTTCCCACTGCAGCTATTGATTGATCACAGTAGGAATTGAGCAGAAAAGGAGAAGAAAGGTCAAAACAATGATGATCTTAAAGCTGTACTTTTGTTCAAGTGTCTACCCTGTGTGGGAATACAGTCCCCAGACTGTAGCTTATAGTGCTGTCAGAAATTGGCAAAATACACAGAGATGTTAATCCAACTTTCTCATGCAGCGCCAGGAAAGTTGAAGCACATTAACAGGGACCAAATGCACGTCCTGTTAATGCCTGAGTGGCAGGAAATCACCTGATTCGAGGGGGTTTGACCTACTCTGGTTTATAATTTGTTTTGAACACTGTGCTGGGAATGATCCTGTCTCATTTCAACTTTCCATTTGTGTTCAACTCTAGTTTTGACCTAATATTAAATCAAAAAGGGGCAGGGGTAGGAGTAAAGGAGATACACACACAGTTTTTAAGGGAAGGCAGGGTGAAATCCTGCTGCCAAGCTCAGAGTGCTGAACTTCCATTCTAGCATGGGGGATCTGTGCTTAGGCTGTGGGGCTGCAAAGGGGATTCTTCACAAAGTCATTCTCCTCTACAGCTCACTCACTTTGAGGCAATAGCTGCACACAAACAGAACCAACAGTTCTGCATGGCAGAACATTTAAACTGCAATATAACAAGCGAGAACATCGTGATGGTTGTTTACCACTAGCACAAACTGCTGCTCAAGTGCTGTATTTCTGAGCACTCACTGGCTGGATAAACACACAAAACATTCCATTAAAGTTCCTGATCACAGTCTCCAATCAAGCTTCTTTACACAAAATAATTTTTTCACTCAATTATACTTAAGTTTCAGTCTAGAAACGATGGCATTTTAAAAAATTATTTATGTTTGAAGGTATCGCCAACATTCTGTGCAAAAGAAAGAAAATAAAAAATAACTGGTGCTGTGCTCACAAGAATCTGCTTCCTGTTTTTTGGAAAGTTCTGCACAGGTCGAATGTGCAGACTCACAATTTCTAAGTTTGGGGATGTTTCAGAGTTAGGCAGCACAAGGGCATGTTCATCTTGAAACTAACCCTGCTGCATAGGTAGGCATGATTTTGGAGAGCACCAGGCTTGCAACAGCCACCTTAAAAGCACAAGAGCCCTAACCCAGCTCCTGTGCATTTACAAATCCTGCACAAGATAAAGTACTTAAAATTCACCCTGCAATCATTTCTGCAAGAAAAGGTGGACATAAACCGTCAGATATGGACACTCTTAACCCCAGGGGAAGCATAAATTCTATACAGTTCTTTTCCACTCTATTTTAGTGCCTGTGCAAATACTCTTTACCTTCAAATGAAACACGTGCAGTGAAACCACAAAACCTCATTAAGAAGTGCTGGCTCCTTGCACCACTTCAGACAATTGAAAATCTCAGCAACTCAGACATTGCCTATTATTTTTTCTCTTCTAAACACAGTATGAAGAGCTGTGAGGACACACTGCCTTGCACTGGTCCTGAGTCATCCCTGAGACACAGTAACTTCCAGGCCTATTTATTTCTATGCTGCACTTGTAGTCCTGTCTGAAGATGAGGCACTTGCACCATGATGGCTCTCACTGAAAGTAACTCTGTGTGATTGCACCACGTTTCTCATCCAGACTTCCTCTGCCTCTTGCCTACAAGCAATGATCACCTTCCATCAGCAGGGAGAGGGAGGCTGGGCTCAGCGATCACCAGTGAGGGGAAAAAACAAAGCTTTGCTGGAGCATACTTATGATGCTCAGTTCATTTAGCCTGGAGTCAAATATTTCTGTAGAATGTGACTTCTTTATTATTATAACACAGGAACTTCTATTTCTGCTGTTAGTGCTACTTTCAGTAATATCAGGGACTGGGTATCACCTAGAAGATGCCCAACACTTGAAAAGCCCCTGCTGCTGAACAGGAAGAGAGACTAAATCCCCTAAAGTGCAAACAGAGCAAACAGGCCTTTTGGAGGGAATTTTCAAGCCTGTTCATCCATTGTGGGGTGGAGGGTACATGCATGGTCCTCATCTCTCCTTTCCTAGGCAGGGCAGTAACTCCTCTAGGGATATTTCCTTGGCAAGCTCACTTCTGTTGCTGGCTCTAAGAGTCTGCTTCACAAATTAAGAACTTTTATCCTAATGCAGGGATACAGCTGACCCATTTTAATGCCTCCTCCTCCCTCTGGGTTCACAGCTTTTTGGTTTTGGCCTTGCAGAACTTGCTTGGCACCTTCCAGCCAAAGCAAGAAAAGCCAAGGCAGTGTTTGTGCTCCAGTTTTTGTGGGTTCTTGAGCCAAAATGAAACTTAAATCACTTTTAATTTCTAGTCAAGTGTCTCAATGACATGAGACTGCAACCAAGGGGTGTACCCTCTACTGAGAGTTGCACCCAGTCAGAGCAGATTTGGGGTAACCATATTTGTTCGTTTGTCCTGGATGAGGCTGCATCACAAACAGAGTATGAGTTATTAACTCACTGAGACTTCTATGATATAGCCCTATTTGAATAGCACACACACGTTGAGAGGCAGATATTAAGAGTAAGATGAAGTGCTGGTAGCCTGCTGAGCTCTGCATCTCTGATCCATTGTTTGAAAAGGACCTGAGCAAACAACCCAACCACCCCAAAGCCAATCCAAGCTGTCCTTTGACAAGAGCTAGTGACTGGGCACCCTGCACAGTGACACTGCACGAGGAACAGATGCCATATCCCTCTCAAATCCAACTGAAACCATGGCTGGCAGCTTGCTCTCTGCTCTGGGTGGTTATGTTCAGCATCATGCTGTGCTGACCATGGATGAACACATCACCTCTTTGTTAGGGCTAAAGGGACCTTCATAACATCACATGCTTCTTTTCCAAGGAGTCTTCAGAACTCAATGTTTGCATTTAACTTTTAACTTCCGTAAGCCTCAGGTGGCATTAGTCTTTGTTGATTAAATTGCTTAGAAACAGTCCCCAATTATTTCACCTTTTTCAGCCAAACACCTTCTTCTCCCTCTTAGATAAGCCTCCCTGTTCCTGTTCTCAGAACCCTTTGCTCACTTTCTCCAGGTGTTTCTGTCCAATTTCATGATTACCACCTCTCCTCAAAGTGCTCCTGCAGCACCATGGTGGCCTTGGCCACAGGCACTGTCCTCCCAGCCACTCTCTCAGCAGGACAAGGGGGATGGAAACACAAACATTTGTCAGTGGAAATAAAGAAAGAGCACTCACCCACTGCCTTCCCAGACAAAGAAGAGTTGACTTAAAGAGTGGATGAGATTTGTTTACCTTGTGGCCAATTAAGATAGATTTGGATAGTGAGAAACAAAGACAATTCTTGGTCCCCCATATTCCCCTTTTTCCCAGCTCAACCTCGATCCTTCATCCACCTCCTCCCTATTCAGAACCATCTCCAAGCCTGAGATTTTCTTTCCATCTCTCCCTACAAAAGTCATAAAGGAGAAAAAACAGGGGCTTGTTTGCATGATGTAACACTCACCCAAGGCCATTATCTTCTTGAGGTGCAAATGTCTTCACAAACAAAATATTTTTTCTCCCAAATAGAAACTGCATTCTGAATCTCACAATTTCCCCGTGCCTGAAAAACAACCTCACAGCCACCACGTTACCAGAGCAGAAAATACTGCACTATGAAGCCTCCCTTTAATGCCTGGCTCCTCACAAGCAGCTTTTCTTCATTAGGACATCAACCCTGGAATGTGCCTGGGAAGTAAAACACAGGTGCAACTCCTTTCAAGTTTTTAGCTTCAGGTGTAGCTCCTTTCAGGTTTTTATCTTACTCCCTGACCAATAGCAAAATAAACAGTGCTAAGGGGGGAAAAAACAGAAACAAACAACAGGAGAAAGAGAAAATCCAAGTTGAAAAAGACCTCGTTTTAAAATATTGGTTGGAAAAGTTTTGAATGTAGCATAAACCTATGAGACAGTGTCCAGATGTTTCAATTATTACAATTACAAGTCTATCAACTGAGCTGAATTTTGCAGGTGAAGGCAATCTCTGATTCAGTGTCTCAATAAAATAAAATGAAATAAAATGAAATAAAATGAAATAAAATAAAATATGCTGTTTCAGTGATAGTATGTGGCCACGAACATTTTAGATTATTGCATTTTACATTTCTCTCTGTCAGTATTTCCATCACAGAGCAAAAGAGTGTGCCCAGAATGTGAGCTGCACTATAACTAACCAGGTATATACAGCAGCTCCTCAAGTATTGGGGACTTGGCTGAAGAGCGTTTGAGTTTCAAGGAATATATTTTTCTATAAAGCAGCTGCAGAAAATCAGCTGGTGACCTGTTTCTGACACACTGCTGTGTTATCCAGCATCACTTAAAGCACCACACAATTGAAATAAGAAAGTGGGAGACAAAGATATATGATAGTACCTGGTACTGAGCAAGTCAAACTGCACCAGAATTATTACTTTTTTTACATTTTATTTTGTTAATACTAAGCCCATTACCAAAAAAATCTCAGTCTCCCAGCTTTCAAGTTTGAATATTTAGTTTCAACCAGCAAAATGTTCTGCTTCTGGGCTGCCTTTTCAATATCAGTTTCCAGACCAGAGTATCCCTGGAGGAAATTTCTTTTGTAGTGCACACAGGACTGGGAAGATTGGTTCAGGTTTCTGTTGGCCAACCCTCAACCTGTTCAGGAGCCTGGCTGGGACTCGGCAGGGACAGGATGGCAAGAAGACTGCTTCAAGTTTTTGTCATGTAGAAATTGAATTGTATGTGTGTCTGTGGGAAAAGACACTTGTTGTCTTGGAGGCAGTGTGAGGACAGCTCTGCTGAGCTCTCTTACAGATCCTCCTTTATAGCCCAAGTGCTGCACACCGAGGGAGCAGCCTGTTATTGTTTCTAGTCCTTGGAACACCCCTGGTACAAACGGATCTGCTGTAAGCACAGCAACACCCATGAGGGGAAAATACAAGTTTGCTTTTCCTGTGCCATAAGAGTAAAGCACATTTTTCTGCACGAGCTGACAGTGGACATTCTAATTGTGTATATAATGTACATTAAATGAGGTGTGCTGCTCTGGGAGAGGAACACACACCCCTGGAGCTGCTGGCTGTGTTAGCCAGGGTACCAAGGGCCTGATGCTGCTGCTTTTCCACCCACAGGATAACCTCACTTTCCAACCCTGTGCAAGGCTGGCTCAGCCTGGATGAGAGAATTGCTGCTCCACGGCTCCCACAAGGAGAAAAATAAAATGTAGCCTACCTATTTTACAGCTTTGTTGTTTTTTAGTTTTTGGGGTTTTTTTAAGTTGGTGCTTTAAACTGAGTTTAAGTGTCTGGCCCCCAAGGGAGTAGTGGTGCAGAAGCAAATTGCCTTCATTGGCAAATACAAATTTAAGTGTATGAGCTCCACGCTCTTCTTCTCTGCAGTCAGTGGCTAAGCAAGCCCAGATTTTTTCCAGCGGGAGATCACCTAAAAGTGCCAAGTCCTGATGGCAAAAACCACAGCTAAATATCCAGAAATGGTATAACATGTATTTTGCTGACTGTCTTTGGCCCATACTGACCCAGCTGGGCCCAGGGTGTGGCATGGACAAGAGCCCAGTACCTGTGTTTGAGGAAAGTAAATGAAAAGTGATGCCAGGGATCTTGTTACTTATGAAATAGGGTATTAAAAAGAGCTTAGACCAACCAAGAATAATTATTTAATTTGAATTCTTACTAAATTAGGTGCTTAAGAAGTTCAGGGAAAGTAGCATGTCAGGAGACCCAGTTTCAAGCCTGTGATTCCTCTTTATCCCCACTTTTTTATTTCTTCATATTTAAAGTACTTAATTAATCTATACAGAGTTTTTAATACAATACAGTTGATTAACGCTAGTAATTTCGGTGCCTTTTTAATATAACAAATCTCTTCTGAGAAATGTTCCCAGTTAATGATCTGTGTCATTTTTTAAAGTTTGCCTTCTGACTAATTTTAGTGGAAATATCATTAAATTCTTCATTATACTTATTTATAGCAAGGGCTGAATTGGATTTTAGATGTTATGATTTTACCATAATAAAGACCTACAGCTCTCAAAACACACTATTCTGTCTGCTTTTGGAGCTCTAATATGAAGTTTTCAAACTAAGAGTAGCTTTAGAATAAAGCAACGATGAGGAAGAGATGTGTCCTGGCCAGCCCCTGGAGGGCTGTGAGAGCCCCTGCTCCAGGGAGGGCAGAGGAGGGGCAGCAATCAGGGATTCCACTACAGACAGCTTTTATCAGCAGCTGTAAGCCTTTATCTTTCATCTTTTCAGTTGGCTCAGAAATAAGGCAAAAATAACCATATTTTGAGCATTTTTTCCCCCCAATAACATTGTTTTCACCAGTTTGACTGTAAATAAACACGAAATAAATATTGGTGCCAGCGTTTTAAACAGGAGGTGCTGGGGGGGTTTGTTTATTTTTGTGCACAGGGTATTTTTTTCTACTCCTGAGCAAAGCAAACTCTGGCACAAATTGGTGGTTGTGCCCCAGGGTTCCACGCAGGAAGGACAAGTGGAAATGCTAGGAGCATCACATTGTCCCCCCCCTGTTCCTCCTGTGAGCTCCACCAGAACCAGCAGAGATGACAGAAGTTGACCTTGGCTCATTTTCAGTGGTTATAATAGATATCTTTCAAGAGAAACCTGGGAAAAAGGGGATGGACAGGCAGAGGGGAGATCCCCAGCAGCCTGGCAGGGCCATCCTTCCCAGACAGTGCCTCCACCAGTGCTGGGCAGCTTGATGTAAAGCCATTTTACATGGAATAAGGCCTGTCTGTAGCCACCTCCTCTTCCAAAGGAAGGTTCATCTGCCATGTGGAGCACAAAGGCACTTTACAGACAAGCTGTGTGGCTTAGGAATTGTAATTTTTTTTTTTCCCCCATGCCTGTGGTCCTCCAGGATCACACAGCTCTTCTCAACAGAAGGCAGAGGAGAGCTGTTGTACACTGGCAGCTGCCCCCTGGCTTGGCTCCCACGCTCCCCCTCCCTTATCCAGGGAAGGCACCTGTGTCCCCAGGTGTCACCTGCAGTCACCTTGGCTGGCTCTCATTTCAGGCTCTCCTCCTCTCCCCGTGCTGTGGTGGTGACTTGGTGGTGGGTTTTTGGGAGATTTCAGAGAAAGGCTGGAGAAATGCAGGTTTTGTTAACTTGTCCTGAAAACCATTTCCAAGGGAAGTTCTGTATCTTCCCAGGAGAAAGCTTTGATGAAAAATGTAAATAAGAGAAATGTTCATGGTAAGGTGATTGCCTTGACAAAGGAAATGTGTTCCTCTCGGTCTTCTTGTGGATTCCTGGCTGGGACACAATCAGACACACACACACACAGACACAGTCAGACACACAGACACACACACACACAGGCACAGTCAGACACACACACACACAGGCACAGTCAGACACACACAGACAGATGATCTCTCCAACCTAACATGGCTGGAGGGAGAAAGATTTGTTCTGTTTTCTTGATATTAATAATAAAGCCTTCTGATTTCTGATCATCAATCAAGGAACTCTGAGTTTTTGTTGAGGAGGCCCTGGGAAACCAGGGCAGCCTTTGCATCTACACTGTGTACTCCTGCTTCTTTTTCATTCCTGGCCTCTTTTCCAAGGCTCAGGGGGAAAGCTGGGCACAGAGGTTGCTCAGGTTCTGCTTCAAACCACTGAGGAGATGCTGAGCGTGCCAGGTCAGCCTCCCTGCCTGGCACAGCCAGACTCAAGGGCTCTTCCACCCTACAGCAAAACAAGTCCACGGGAACAGGAGAGTCAGCAGGACCAGGGTTCAAAGGACATCAGGAATTTCTGACCAAGTAACAGAGAGGACTCACGCCCAGGCACAGCTGGGTGGCAAATGTGGGTGCGGTGGCTGGTGTGAGGGTAAACCATCACGTGCATTATGCATTCCTGCTCATGTAAAACACCAGCATATTTATGCATCTTCCTTTACTCCTTATCCCTTTGCTGGGCAGAGCACGATGGCTTTCCCCACCATTACATTAGACCTTGAATTAAGGCAACTTCCTTGTCACGGGGTGAGGGTTTGGTTGGCTGGGCTTTTTTAATTGCTACTTTTAAATTCTACTGAAACAACAAGTAAACAAATAAAAAAATCGTTAGAGAGAGGCAGCTCAACTTAGATGAAAGTTTTACAGCACAGAGCTCTGATTTCCAAAGCAGCAAATCCAGTCACCGGGTCATTAGCGCAGCGTGCAGCGCCGCAGAAACGAGGAACATTAGAACTTGTGTCGTTTGCAAGATTTACTAATATTTCAGTGTCTTAACAGCAACGTTTCAGCCTAAAAGCTTCCCACAAGGCACTTAAACATTCGAAACACCAGCTCCGAGCGGCTGCGGATGCGTTTGCTCGTTAAGAGCATATTTAAAACAGCGCATCTGGGCTGGCTGGTGACAGCTCTGGGGCTGCTGAGGGGAGGCAGGGAGAGGGCAGGGGGCACATCCATGCCTGGCTTTGCCCCTCTGCAGGGACTTGCTTTGTGCACAGATCACATTTTAGGGTTTGGCTGGCAGGGTTCCCCCCAAGAACCTGATTGTGATCCAGGCTCGATAGCTTTGCTTCTTTGAACACGTCAAGTGAATTTCATGCTGAGTAAGGGGAAAACTTATGCCTGTCACAGAGCTGTACATCAGTCAGGGGCTATGGACAAAGGGTTTGAAACTGAAATGGGTGTGTTTGCAGCTTGGCTGCAAAGAGGGAAACACAAGTGCCTTTGTACTCCACAAGGCAGATGAACCTTCCTTTGGAAGAGGAGGTGGCTACAGACAGGCCTTATTCCATGTAAAATGGCTTTACATCAAGCTGCCCAGCACTGGTGGAGGCACTGTCTGGGAAGGCTGGCCCTGCCAGGCTGCTGGGGATCTGCCTGTCCATCCCCTTTTTCCCAGGTTTCTCTTGAAAGATATTTATTACAACCACTGAAAATGAGCCCAAAGGAACTTCTAATGTTTTATGTCAGGTTAATATACAGAGAGAGTAGGAATCTTTGGGGGGTTCCTTGGTCTTTTATTTGCTTTGTTGGGGACTTTTCCCAGCTCCAGAATCTGTGTTATGCTCTTTAAATCTTTACTTGCTGTTTGATCTTCTCAGACTCCACGTTTCATGCTAGAAAAAAAAAAAGTTTTAAGAGGAAACACAAGAAGAAAAAAAAAATCACACTGAGTTGAGTTATTTAGGCAAACTGCTTCTCCTGGATCAAATGCAAAAGTAAGATCTCAGAAAACCTTCATAAGCTACACCATAGGAATGAAATTACTACTGAAAGCAGTGCAATCACAGTTTCTCTCTTTCAGAAGTAATCTTTAAGTCTTTAGCAATATTTCCAGTAATGCCATCTTAGCAACAAGCAGTTCCACACCTAGGGGGAAGTCCATGATGTTTTACAGATGCCCCTCACGTGGGACTTCCCAAACCTCTTCATGGCTCTTCTTGAGCCTCTTTCAGAAAGACTCAGGGCCTGTTGTAGATGAGGGCATGGCACTGGACCCTTCACTAATAGCAAAAAGTCTTCTGCATTGTTTTGCATCATCCTTTAGCACCTTTCTTTTATTGCTATGCAAGGGAGGAGTGTCCTGTGGCAATTTTTCTATTCAGCTGCAAGCTACTGGCAATTTTTCTGTTCAGGGAGAGATAATTAAAAGTGACTTGAAGAGTTAAGCCTCTAAACTTACTGACAAGGCTGTTGGTTTCCTTCTCCTACATAAGTCTTTGTCCTTTTCCTCCACATTATCATCAGATTCACAGAGGAGTTGCTTTGCTTCCACAGCTGAGATTCTAGGAAATTCAGTTTTCAATTTCTCTTAAATAACTTACCTAGGCTGGGCTATTACACAAAACATTCAGGAAAGCATAAGGTCAAAAAGCATTTAATTGTTTTGTCCTGTGCATGTGGAGGAATGCAACTCCTCAATTCTGTGTTTTCTTCAAGGTCAATTTTGTCTTTGAGGGCTAAAAGAGAACTTCTCTGTGCAGAAATATGGGAAAAGGGAGTGAGCAGCCTCCATTCCCCATTCCTCAGGAGGTCTGGCACTGGTGATGGGAGAGGAGCAGCTGTAATCCCTTGGGGCTGGGCTGTGCCTTATGAATTTACCAGGACAGCTGGCAAAGGATTGCCATGGCTCCTCCACAGCTCAACAGCTGTGCCCATGGCCTTACAGAAAGGTGACACACATGAGGGTATCCAACACCCCTGAACCCCTGCAGCTGCAGAGCCTGTGCCTCCCCACGGCATCCCAGCGTGGCTGCCAGCTTGGAGCTGCCTGCTCAGGCAACTCCTGTGAGGGGTTAATAACCCTGAGGTGGTTGCATTGATGCCTTAAATGGCTCCCTAGAAACAGAGCCCAGACAGGAATAAAGGAATCAAGGAGGGATTGATTGGAAAGGCCTTCAGAGGTACACTCTGGGCTCCAGAGGCTCCTGCCTCAGTGCATCCCAACATGGACAAGGACAGCTCACGAGTTCTTCCCACTTGGATCTCAGCATCAATTCCCCAAGCAGAAGCCAGGCAAGGATGGAATTTGCCCAAGCTTGCCCCCCTGTCCCCAAGATTGTGGTTTGCAGTTGTTGGGCCTAGGAGGGTCTGGGTGTCCTTGGAGAGCTGGAGAGGCTTTGTTGTGTGTGTGTGAGCATGAGAGAACAGCACTGAACGAGCTCCAGGGAACTGCAGAGGGACACTGGGCAGGGCAGGGCTGGGAGCATAGGAAAGTTAAAACCTAAGGCATCAGCATTCGTGTGCTTTGGTGTGTATTTATTATATTTATATTTATGATTTAGTTGTGTCAGCTGTTTGATACATCCCAGCTGTGGGGAGGTGCACGGCCCCAGTTTAACCAGGGGAAGGCTGGAGCCACTCAGGGCTGGGTTTGGTGGGTCCAACCTGCAGCTTCCCAAGGCCCCTGGGCTATAAAGGCTCAGCACTCCCTCCTGCTGTGTGCCCAGGAGGAGCAGGACAGTTGGGAATTTTCCTGCTTCAGTGGAGTTTTCAACAAAAGGGTGAAATGCCTTCAGTGAGTTCAAAATTCTTTTCTTCTAAGAAACTGCACAGTGAATGAAATATGATGGGCAAGTATCAAAATAAAGCTAGCCTGTGACACATAGAAAATATACATAGCTGCCCCAAACCAGCCTTTTACTTAGGTTATTCTAAATCCTGAAATTCTGTCTCCCTAGGAAAAGATTTTTATTCCTAACTTAAAAAAAAAAAAATGTATCCATTTTTTTTAGACATCCACTCCCGAATTTACGGCAACCAGATCATCTTAAATGCTTATGTGCTCTGGGCTGAACCCTGCAAATGAGCAAATTTAAAACGTTATCTCTTCTCTGATTAAAATACACTGTTGATATCGTTGTCTGCTTGTGCTTACACAACAGAGAATGGGAAACTTTCACTTTTAATGCTGTCTGCTTTTCTGCAGCATGTTCACAAACACCAGAGACCTTATGACTTTTCCTTTTAGCAGCCTTAAGGTTATTTAAAATTCCTGGGATCTACTCACTCAGCCTCCTGCCTTCCTTTACCTCAGTGTTTTGTTCCCTCTGCAGACCTGCAGCATTGCCAACACATTTTCTCTTTTCCCTTTTTTCTTTCCTATTTATTTATTTATTTATTTTTATCTTTAAAAGCAATTCTGACAATAGGGAGAAGAAAATGAAGTTAAAGTTTAGGAGTGAAATTAGAAGGGAGAGGAATTTTCATATTTGTAGAAAAAGTGGAGAAATCTCACAGTAAAAAAAATAAGTTAGAACTGTCCCTTGTGAAAGTTGTAGGCCAAAAAGTCTCCCAAAACTGGACCACACCTCTCCAGGTGACTTCAGTCTCTTAAAACCCTGAGAGTGATTTGTCCAAAAATGATTTGAAAACACCTGAAGATTCTCATTTAAATAAGGCAACCAGCATTTGGGGACTTTCAATCCTATCTGTACTTTGGTGTGCCCTGACAATGTTCTGAAGGTCCCCCACTCCCTTTGGGCAGATCAAGTGCTAACCATGGTATCTGTTGGCTCCTAATTCCTTCTGACCTTCAACAGGAGCAAGTTACTTGGTTCTTACTTTCTCAAATCTCCAGTTGCCTTACAAGAATTCATTTTACTGGGGATTTGTTTCTTAGGGTGTTCCAGTAATGACATCCTATTTTCCTGTCCCCAGTCCTATGCTGGGCTCCACACAGGTATAAAATTCTGTAGAGTAGTGACAGGATCAGGCTGACTAAAGGACAGAGAGACAGACAGCTGGGGGAGAGCACAAATTTGCATGTATTTCCATTATTTTGGCACTGGGCAAAATGATTTCTGTGTTGACTTCCCCTCAAAGCCACCGAGAATAAAGCTATAAAAGAAGATTATCAGAAAGTAGGCCATGTTGCTCTGCTTATCATATTCATGTTGCCACTTCTTATTTTCCAGAGGTAGGAGATTTCAGAGTGGATTCAGAGTGGATGGCTGGTGCAGCACACTCTGGTGGTGCCTGCCTTCCTCTTAATCCCAGGGCACAAAGTCCTCACGTCCCAAGGGTTATGGATTGTTCTTTCCACAGGAATCAGGCATTAGGGGGCAATGCTGGGTGAAGAGAGGGGACACTGCTGAATTTTTACAGTGTAGCCTAGTAGAGGGTCATGTTTAAAAATAAATAAATAAAATGTACACATGTATCAGAATCTAGAGACATCCCATAGGAATTTCTTGTCTCTCTGGCAGAATTTACCAGCTGTAGCAACATGCATATTTCTCTCTCTATTCTTAGTGTAAGAGAACTGCCAATAAAAGCTGCTTTTCAGCTTCACAGATAGAACTATTTTTTTTCTCTTGCTTGCTATTTTTCCTGAAAGAACTTTGTTTGCTTTTTTACTGTAGAGCAATAGAGCCCCAGAAATTTCAAGTCTGCGATGAAGCCTCGGTTGCGCAGCTCATCAGCTGAGTCTGTAAATTAACAATGTCTGTACCCCCGGGCCATCATTCTTCTCAAATAATAGGGAGCTGGATCGTTGCCCTTCTGGGTGAACATCAAAAGTTGTGGCCAAGAAGATGTGAAACATTGCTTCTAGAAGAATAAAGGTGAGGACAGCAGAGGCACTCAGAGCTGCAAGTGCAACTGCTCACTTCATTAAAAAGGTGGCAAATCTGTGGGTGGCAGAATCAAACAGAGGTGGGAGTGTTACAGCCATGATCTTCCATGTTTTCTCAAGCACTGCGGAGCTAAGATATCACCTCTCGCTTCAACATTTGACAGATTTTATTTTATATGTCAGGCACCTCACAAACTTGAATTTCATTTTAATATGCTGGTAAAGCCTCCCTCCTAGTAATAATGTTCTGCTTTCTTCTTTATAAACCACCAGAAAATCCATATGTTTCATGTTAATTCTGTTGAAAATACCTTGAATTGAATATCCTTTTAGAAATTTTGTTACACATCTCCAGCCTTAGAAATTTTTATTTTGAAGACCTGCATCAAAGGGCAGGTTTAAATCTTAGCTTAAAAAAACCCCATATGCTCTACTGGAGGTGTAGATAGTGGAATCTTTTTTTCTATAAGGCAAGTGTAACCTAGTTTAATTGTTATTATGGTCCCTCCCCACTGCTTGCTTTCCACTGTTATACAATAACCTCCTTTTGTTAGAAAGCAACAAAAAAATTAGGTTTAACTATGTCCCCTACTGGTGGCCTTGAAACTTTATGGCCTCTCTCCTGGCACCCCATGCACATGACAATGTTCAAGCGAGCCTTATTCTTTCTTAGGACAGGAATCAAACTCCTGAATAAATCAGAGTTATTTCTAGTGGAAGACTTTTCCCTAAATTGCATTTATGCAACTTGTAATTATATTTCACATGAAGTGCCAGGGAGGATTATGGGGAATAGGAGAGCACCTACTGTAAGTATCTATTTCCCATAGAAGCCATCAGGGCAAGTTATTAGCCCGTCGTGGTTGTAAATAATGAATTCAATTCAATATTTGGGGTTACCTGGGGTTTAAATTGGTACTGATCTTAGTCTAATGTTTCCAATTTCAGGAATTGAAACACATTACTATCTGCCTTTGCCAGCATGCAAAATGTTAATCTTGATAGATTACATTAATCTTTATAGAGAGCACTTTTTGTTCCACTTATATTTCAGGATCTTAACTCCTCGACATAAGGATGCTTTAGCTCTTTATATTGAGAACACTGCACATTTATTTTAATTGGATAACTGAGCTTTTCTGCTTACTGAGCTGTCTGCCTGACATTTGCAAAATGCAGCTTTTTTTTTTCCCCCAACATAACCTAGCTGTTCATTTTTATAAGGCCTGTCATCCAAAATGCAGAACCTAATCCTTAATTAGTTGTCATATTTGTTTAGATGTTATACATCATCCATTGGACTGAACTGTTTGGTTTACTGTCCTTTATAATGTCCATTAAATGATTATTTTTGCATTCACTTATGTTTTATTTAACAGTTTTCGTACATCCTGAAATCCTGGCTCGCAGGCCTTTTGCTAAAGAGGAATCATTAAATTGGCCAAGCACAGAGGCTGCCCAGGCAGGGAAGGGTAAATCAGAGCTAACAGAGCAAACCCAGCCCAGCAGGGCTGAGTAGAAAGAAGACTGGAGGGCTCCAAAGTCCCTTAACAACAAGATTTTCTCCAGTTTGGATTTTCAGCTGTAAATCCCTTTTGGGATCAGGAACTACAAGGAGCCAGGCAGTCCCAGGGGAAGGAGAGGGGATGCTCCAGTGTTGCCTGCTGCCCTTTAACCAAGAGCTTGGGTCATGGAGGCAGCTTTTATTCACTCTGATGTGGAACAGGGACTGGAACCCAGGGCAGAGTCCCAGCCAACAGACTCTGTGGAAGTGTTTCTCAATGGCTAATTATTTAAGTGAAATGGAAGGTCTTTAACAGAAGAACTGAGAATAACCTAACCCAATATACTCATGGCAACTACGTGTGGAAAAAAATTCCGGGATAAGTTGAGCCAAAGGAAAACTTTTAAAAGTAATTTCCCACATTTGTTTGTGAGTCCATTGAACATGATGCCAGTGGGCATAGCAATCACGTCCACCTTCCCTTCACCCCAAAACTCATTCTTTGTACCCCTGCCAGGCACTTCAAATCACACAAAGCAAGGTCACATTCCTTGAGTGCCCTGGCAGGAATGTATGAGTCTGAAGTGTGACAGCACCTACCACAGAGAGCTGAACAACAGCTGAGCAGGAGCTCCCGGCCCTGAATGCTGCCTGTGAACTCCTAAAATGGCATTGCTCTTTCCAGGTCCCTTCATGGGTACAGTTCTGAGTATCTGCCCTTCACAAGTGGGCAGTCTGTGTGTTCCACTGCCCTGCTGCCAAGCCAGCCACAGCCACATCACTGCTACACCTACCCTGCCACTGCATGGCACTCATCCTTTGTTTGGATATAGGAAATACACCCACAGAATTAAATACAAACCAGCATGAAATAAAAACCTTTATTTTCCAAGCGAGAAAATAAGGATGAGCTCTTGGATATAAAAGTACTTTTAACACTTTTCTTCCGTGTGCTCATCTCCCTCTTACCTGAGGGAAAGGTGGTTCACTGGCATACAGAGCCCATCTCTTCCTCTGATCCTAGTCTGTGTCCATTGTGCTTTCAGTGAGGTGCTGAGAGACAATTATTGGTATGCAGAGCACTAGGGAAGTGCTGGAGAGGCATGAAAGCTGCCTGGAAAGTCTGGAAAGACTCGGCTTAAAGCTCCTGTTATAGTGAGAGGTGAAGCATATGCCCTTTAGGTATAAATGAAGCATCAAGATAGACTTTTATAATACTGGTAAAATGACTCTTTTTGATGACACTTTCAGAAATGCTTTAAAGACCTCCCAAAATCATTGTCTCCCTTCTGATCTCACCTCCCACTCGAATCTTCTCATCCTACAGAAACAAGGTTACTTTTTATTTTACTTTTTTTCTTCTTTTTTCTTCTCTCCCTTACACCTACCAAAATGATGATATTTCAGCTCTACTTTAGGGAGGAAATGATTTGCACAGCTTTTCCTCATGCATCTGTACTGTAAAACTGAAAAAAATGTGGCAAGAGGAACATGTCAAACTTGCAAAAAAATCACTTGAGTCAAGAAACAGCAATATGACATGACAGCAATTGAAACTGAAGACAAGGTTCCCAGAAAGTTAAAGAAAATTAAATTCTAGTTAAAAAAAGAATCTTAAAATTTTACCCAAATTGGAAGCTAATAAACAACTTGAATGCCCAAAAAGGTGACCAAGGACAAAGTAGTACAAACATCCTACACAGGAACAGCTCTAAGACCTTCTATAAAACTTCAGTTTAATTTGGGCTAGACAATTTAAGCTGTATTAGAACTGTAAATAATTGGAATAAAAATACCTCACAAAGTTGATTACCTTTTGTCTTTTGGTTACACATGGTGCTTTGCTTATTCTCTGGCCAATTGTTCAACAAATACAAAGCTTTTATTAATTTAGCATGTGTGCTACTTGGCCAAGAAAGGAAGCACTACTGCATTAGACAGAAATAATGACACCAGACAAAGGCAGAGTAATCCAACCGTGTGAAAATTATGTGGCATTTCAGGTTCTCCATGTGTGTGTCTGTGTGTCCCACTTGTATTTATCTGCTAAGGTGCTTCTCACCTGCCTTGAGCCCAAATCTTACCCAGTGTTAGCAGCCTGGCCATTTCATCCAGCCATGGGGGGCAGCAGTGCCAGTGCATCCACCACGCCTGAAGTGCAGGAGAGTGCACTTGGACATGCAGGATTCGTAGGTCATACAAAGATATAAATGAAGCACAGCATAATGTCTCCCCACCATTCCTGGCAAACATCTGTTGCCTTTCCTTGGTCTTAAAAGTTAAACATGACTATAGGGAAAAGGGGTTTTTACTTTGGTATTTATTTCAGGATCTTTAGGTGCAGCGCTTTGTTCAGGTGGAATGTAGAGAAATGTTCTTTGAAATGCACACATGTAAGATACATTGCATATACAATTTATAGGTTTTGCAAACCAACATATTTATTAAAGATTCTCTAATGAGAGACTGGAATGAATCTTTTATTTTGAAGAATCTCTCCCCTGGATGGACTTAGTTTATACAATGTGTTCTAGGAAGGACTTTGGTGTCTGCAGCTTT
>VZTN01020672.1:203471-379184 GCA_013400515.1 Erpornis zantholeuca
TGGAGCAAGTGTGTGGTGGTAGGGGTCTGCAGCATAAACTCGTCCGTAACTGAAAAGAAAATAAATTTAAGATTAATGGGAAAAAAAAAAAAAGTTAAAACCAGATATTATCAACATTAACAAAATGGTTGCGATGAAATATTCTATTCTAGCCAAAGTCCTTACAAATAAACTCACTTTGCAGATTCCAAAGCAATATCCTTTGGGAAACGCTAAGGTTACAAATGACAGTAAATGTATAATTAGCTTTATGAGACTATTGGGGATCAGCATCAGGCTGAGGAGAGAGGCTGTGGAGCAATGGCAGGCACGTGGTGTCAGGAATGTGCTGACTGCTCCTTCTGCACAAGAGACACCAAAACACTTGCACAGCTGAAGCCTCAGTTTTCAGGCCAAGCTCCTGCTACAACCAGGCAAAGCCGGAGATGTGAAAGTCAGATTTTTGTCATTTCTCCCCACACAAAACCCTCATAGCTGAAACTACTTCAGAGCTCCTTTCCGTGTGCCCCTGGTGCATTTGCTGGCCTCGTCCTCTGCCTCACCTTGGCACACAAAGCTTTGCTGCCCAGTCTAGGGGAATATCATCCCCTAGAACACCATCTAGGTATGAACGTGCCAGCTAGGGACAGCTCCCACTGCAAGTGCCTAACATATTTTCCATAATCCAACAATTTTCATTTGCTCTCAGGTGTCACATAGACCAACAATAGCAATCTTGTAATTACAGCGCTGTCTTGAATATGAGGGCTAACGTAGCAAACAAGGTTTAACAATGCCCTTGATACCTCTTAAAAAAAAAAAAAGCCATTATTTTTAGCCTTATGTGAACAGTAACCACAGACTGGTCTCACTCTGTGTAACTACCTTATTTTTCAGATACATGTACAAACTTATTTTCTTGAAAAGAGGACAATTGCTCTATTTTATTATCATGTACTTGCTCCTCCACAAGCAGAATCTGATTAGTGGATTCTGAGCTAATCAGCTGAGGGAAAGCTGAGAAAGGAATGTTTCCATGGCATATGCAATCCTCCACCACCCACTACTGTGGGTCCTGGATGTGAGATAAAGAAAAGGACCAAATTGTGTGAACTAGACATTCCCACCTACCTAGAGACAGCTTCAAGGAGGGAGCAGAAATTACCATAGACAACAAGTCCTTAATTCTCCATCTCACTGAGCCAACATTGGCCAGATTATGAGGGATTCCTTTCATATGGAAATCCAGCAAATCACCTCCTGTGATAACTGTGCTCACTAAAGGGTTCAGCATGGCAGAGACAGGCTGAACATCCTTGTCTCTGACTCTCTGCACAAACATAGGGCCACAGTCTTGCAGAAATCATATGCCATTTCTTTTCCAAGAATATATAACTGCACATCTTGATGGGAAAAAAAAAAAATAAAAGTAGAAAACAGCTCACTAAGTACAAACTGGTAAGTGTACAGTGGTTAATATTCAGCATTGTGAATTAGACTTCTTTTTCCCAGCAAGAGTGTAGAATTTTGGGCAGAGGTAATTGTATCTAAGTTCTTATGAAGCATTCTAGTGCCTGGGTGTTTCACTTCAAAGTGCAACCATCGTAGCCAAATGCTTTCAGTTGTGCTGTGCTGTTTACTGAGTAAGTCCAAATTCCTATTAAGGGATAATACATTAAAACCAAACTGGTTTATTAAGGTACACCAAGCTCATGAATGTGGCCTCTGTATCTCACCCCACAGCTGTGTTTGCTTTAGATTTGGGTAAGGAAGTCTTCATTACTATCAGAGGTATACATGAATTTCAGGGGTAGCAGTGTGTTAGGCAATTGGTTTCCTTAAGACCTGGTGTGAAACTCAGGAAAATATGTGTAAAAGGCTTGTATAAAATACATTAGCTCCTCCTTTGCGTGCAAAGTATTCATGAGTAAGGTATTAAATTTATATATCAGTTCTACTTAAATGCTTGGTATCCAAGAACACAACTATCTTTAGAAATTGCCCAACAAAGAAAATGGGCAATTCCCACTGGAAAAGAAAGGGAAGGATAGTATTCCACATCAGTCTATGTTGGGTAAAGGACTTGGTGGTTCTTTGAGCTGGAAAGGCAATTTGAGGGTTCTTTGAGCAGGTTTGACACTGATCCCACACTCTGGAGCCTCTCTGGTAGGAAGAACTTCCATAAACCTCAGCCTTGGCAACCCTCCACATTAAATGAAAATATGACTCAGAGATTTGAAATACTCAGCTGTGATAGGACCATAACAGAATCCCTCCTGTCTTGTTCATCTACACCGAAGGCAAGAAGACATTATCTCTCTATGGCAATTTTTAAAGTCTGAGAATCCATTTTTAATATCATTATAATTTTAATTCTTTCCAGCCAAATTTCATTCCAGTAAGAAAACATCTAGGAAGGGAAAATTATTAATTTAAAGGTAGACACCTTTCCCTCATGTCCTTAGTAACATGCAGGAGGAATTGCATGTACTATTATTTTACATGCTTTAATGCCATGACTATTATTTTTAAAGCAATGGGAATTGGTATATTTCCCTTTTTTTCCCCTCCTGATTATCTGGTACTGCTGCAATGCTGAGCGAGGGCTTTAAATTTATATCTGAAAAAAATTAATTAAAAAAAAATTCATTTTGGTCTAGTGGTAGGGCTGCATTTTCCCTCCAGCCTACATCCCATTCCTGCAGGGTCCTTGTCTGTGTCCCAGTGCCTCACAAAACAAAGCCCAGCAGGTCACCTAGGATGGCATTGAGTGGCCCAGATGTAAGGGCCACTTATAGGGAAGGACCAAGCCTGAACACACAGGGCTCAGGCTGTATCAAATTATTGTTATATTTAAGCAAACTACTGAAGCAACTGGCAAGTTTACAACACTGATGTAATAAAACACGTTGCTAATAATATTATTATATCAATATTCAACAGAAATCTTGACAACTGAGGGGAAAATATGGATAAACACACACATTAAGCAATTCCAAAGGATGAAAATATAACTGTTTCAACCCAGTACTGACTTCTGAGTACATTTTTATCACCCGTTTTCCAAAGCAGCAATCACTTATTGTCAGTATTTGACATTGCTTTTTTTCACCCTCCTATGTAAACCATGTCTCTTTCTTAAAACAAAAGAGCTATGAAGAAATCCTAACGTGAGAACTGTGACCAAAGTTAACCCTTACTCCTTAAAAAGAATGGTTTACATTTATATTATGACAATGCTAATGCTTTTACTATGATATTAACATAGAAATGTTGTTTCAGAATTAATGATGTTTATATTCTTGTTAAAATGAGAAACACTTGTTTTTCTTTTACAGGATATTGAAATTCCACTTAAACAAATGTGTGCAATGTAAACACAAAATAAAATGTAAAAGGAATTCTCCCAAATCTTCTGTAAAAGAAAATAAAGCACATAAAATTAAACTGCATGATTTTCATTTTTGCACCCTCCTGAATACACTTGTCGCACATAAGCACAAACATGGACAAAAGTATTTCCAAAGGGGAAAGAACACATGCTCAGATATTATCTGGGAAAAAAATGCATTGAAATTCCTCTGTGATGAATAGACTTTTTTTTTTCTCCTCAGGGTGACCTCTACCTTCAGAATATGATGGTTTTATTATGATTAATAAATTTCATTTCCACAGAGGAAAGGAACAGTGTCAGCTTAAACTTAAAGCAAGTGGGTTTCTTTTTAAATGCTAATTTTTAAACACGCCCTTGCATGACACCAAATTTAGAAGCTCAGAAGGTTAGCAGAATAGATTCTGATTTCCAGGCTGAAAATAGTAAGAAGGATTTAAACTATATTGTCCTACTGTAAATCAGTGAGCTGCCTCAGCCACACTGATGCTGCTTCATTTACTCACTGTAATGCCAGCGCGCTCACTTCTCATTGCAATTAGTGGCGTTTAAATGCTTTGTGATAATTTACACTGCAAATTATCATTCCAGGTAAACAACTTACTACAGTGTAGGACATGCCAATGGTAAGGTTTTGAATAAATTAGCAGTCAGTGCAATTCTCTGTGTATTTTACAGAATGATAAAACAATGTATCCAAACCAATACGCACAAATTCTTGTCTAAGAACAGAGCTGACGAACAATTTTGATGCATCACTAACTAGAACAAGGTATGTTCCTCTATTTTCCACTATATTTGGGACAAGTATTCAGGACATTATAGGAAAAAAATATGTTTGCTACCATTTTGTTATCATACTGACTCTGGTTCTTAAATAGCTGGACTAACAACTTACTGGGAAATAACAGAAAAAGACCCCACTGTAGATGTGCTAACTTCTGTAAATACAGCCATAAACTATCCACCAATATTGGTTTTCTTCTTTACTTATGCTGTGCCTCAATCTCTTCAATCGTTTTCAGCAGAAGGTTTAAAAATGCTAAAATGCTATATAAAAGGATGATTTGTTCGTTGATCAAATTTAAAAAAAAAATTAAAAAAGAAAATTGTGGGATTTTATTTATTTTCAGGGCCTTTGAAAGGGAATGTCTAAGTTATCAGTCATAGGTATTGTTGAAATCTCTAAAAATTGGGGAATTCTGTGCCTCTCTGACCGCAATTGTCATTTCAGGATTTTAAATTCTTTAGTACTGTGGCTGTATTTCCATGCACTTCTGGTACAGACAGTGGAGCTCTGACACTGGAGCCATTTAGAAGCTCCTAAATAACATAAACACTATAGGGCTTAATAACATAATTAATGAGGGAAAATTCACCACATAAAATATGAACCAAATTAACACATTTTCCTCAAGTGATTTGAAAACTATAGCAGGAGAATTTTAAAAAAATTAATGCACATATTTTGCTTATCATTATCAACTCCCCCCCTCCCATTTTTTCAAGTGTACATATTGCTGGAGGAACTACAGAAAATTATGAACCTGCTTAAGAACTATAAGGAGAGAAGTTAAAAATTGGGCACTATTCCAGACAAATCTACCTCTGACCTCGGCCATATCACAAGAAAAGACTGTACCACTGGAAGCTCATCTTTCTAACTTTCCCCAGTTATTATCAACTCTTTACCTGCTTTGATTGTAATTGAACAATCAAGTAATAAAATTGCTTCTGGAAGGAATACAAGGAAAACAAGGGTTACCTGGCCTTAAACACATAAATTATTCCAATAACTAACTCTGTGCTCTTCCTCATGGCCACAGAAGTATGATGATACCAAGAGAGATGGCATGAGCAGCACAGCTCCTCCCTATGCACCCCAGTCACAAATCCCTCTGCTGAGCAATATTTTAGGCACACTGGATCAAATCTGTGCAGCAGTGGTAGCCCTTTAACTTAAAATTCATCCCACTGCAGCAGGATGGTGTCTGCTTGTGGTGCTCAAAGAATGTGCAACCAATTAATTAACTTCATTTAGATATTAACATCCAGTGACTTTGGGCATTTGTCTCTCTCACTACCTCAGAAGGCAATGAACAAAGATGTCTCAGAAGCTTTTACTTGAGATCAAGGAAATTGAAATCTGCTGATAAAAACAGTTTCCAGCCATTTTCCTTGATTGGAAAGGTTAAGAATGCAAAAATTCTTAATGCCAAGTTTTGAATGCACACTATCGAACACTGAGGTCTCTGTACAAGGGAGAACCATTACATACTTTATTCATAACCTCTTCCTCCTCCATGACCTATAATGTGCTACACATTTGTGATGTGGAACAGAGAAAGTATTGGGAAGTGACAGACAGTACAATAAAGAGTGAAACTTCAAGGAGTACTGCAGGGCTGAACTCCTGTATGCCTGGAGAGCCATAAGGGATTTCCTACCACTACTGTACTAGCACATTCCTAGGTTTTCACAGAGATAAGAAACTTGACCAGGCTCTACCATAGTTAGAGGGCAATAATGAAAGGTTTCCGTGAAAGGATCTTCACAAATATGTCATTGATGAAATATTAAGAGCACTGTTTACTTTTTCCAGCAGGTTGGAGCAAGGAGAAAGTTGAGAAGCCTATGCAGACTTTTCTGTATGTAGAGTTTCCAACTCTTGGCTGCTTATTTATGTATGTCACATCTCAGTTTGGCCACTTAATTTCCTTGCTAATTGACAGGCATGTTTTGCAGAAGTTTCACTGCTGCTCAGATGTGATTTTAATTTTGCTTGTTCGCCAGCCTGTGTCTTCTTTTAAAATTTGTGAGATGTTTGCAGCCAGCCAAAGCTGAGCTGCCACCTTCTAAAACATTTAAATAAACATGATTGATATTGGTTAATTTGCAGAAATGTAGAAGGGTAACAAACAGCAGAACAAGTGACTTTTCCTGAGCTGATGCTGGGTAACTGCTGTGGAGTTACAGGTCTTAACTTAAGAGCTCCCAGTTTCAGTCTTGCTGTCTGGATTTACACCAGGGTGGGAATTGAAGTTGATGCCTAGGCAAAAGTCTAAGAATTCCATGCTACCTCCACCACCTTTCTGTGTAGCTTCTACCCAAGAAACTTAGATTTTCTATAAACTTCCTTTAAAAAAGCCACTGGAGAGTCTGAGGCTTTCCATCAAGTGACACCCAGCTCTATTCCAGTGAAAACACAGATTTCCTAGGTCTGTAAAGCATTTTCTTAACACTACTGCTGTTATATTTAGGAACAATAAAGCTTGAAAAAATTCTTATCTAGTCCAATAATAAATATATATGGGTACCTTATTTATTAAATTTTAAAGCAGTCTTTTGTGTTCATGTATAAAGTTCTGCAACCATAGCACTGTTTTATGCTTATTTGCAATATGATAATCTCAAGATATTAAAATTGAAACATTGCTCCTTTAATGGAATTGTATATAGGCATCCATACATGCACATCCAAAACCATCTTTCATGTGCACTATTTTTTGCCTATCAGAGAAAAAAAAAAACAATCTAATTGCTTCATTAAAAAACCATCACAGGAGGTGCACCCATGCTTATAGGCACTTGTTGAGGACAAACACAGATTATTCACTATTTCTGTTATCAAAGGAGCTTCACATTGCAAATCCTCCACTTACAAATCACAGGACCTCAGCTTTCCTTAATCTTGTCGAGTTGTCACATTTGAGCAGCCATGCGAACTGACCTAGAACCGCGAGCACCGGGCGGGCAAGCTGTCACACAGATAATGACAGGGACGCCAGCCAGGGCTGCCAGCGCTTCCATGGGCCACCAAAGGGAATTAATCAAACCTCACGAAAGGAGAACAGAGGATAATCAAAGTGTTTTCTGATTTTTATCAACCGATCCTGTAGCTGAACCTCTTCAGCACACAACTACCCGGAGCGGTAAAAGCTGTAACAAATGGAATTCCATATAAGCAACTATTTATAGCAGCAGTAAAGGCAAGTTTAAACTGCCAACATAAAGGACACTTGAATTTATAGAAGAAGTTTAATTTTGTGCATTAGTGAAACATTTCCTAGTCGTTCCAGAGCAAAAACTTCAGTATCTGCTGTTTTTCACAGGGAACAGCAGTACAGCCTTAAATAAATACTAGCACAAAGACCGTAGAGATGCTCCTTCATCTTCATTTTTTATTTGATCAGCAGAAGAGCATAACATAATAATAAAACCATCTCATAGAAAATGGTTATTTTTCCAAACTGCTTCGTGAAACGAAGTCAAACCCATTGGCAGCAACAGTAAAAGGGAAGAACCTCAACTGAGCAAACACCTTCACACAGGAATTCTAGCAGGCTGAGGGAAATACCTCTGAAGCTGCATTCTTCCAAAGCAGTGTGGATTGGACTCTTTCAAATCCCTTTGTAAGACTATGACCTGATCAATATCTCCTACCAGACAGATGAAGTGGTCAATGAGATGTATGCAAGTTCATATGGCAAAATTTGGACGAGATGCAATTATTTATGGACCCTGGCAGAGGTAGGTTTGCCACAACAGGCACTGTAGCCATTGTAAGCACTTAATCAAATATGAATTTATTTTAAATAAGTATCTCCATATTTGCTATTGCTCAATGAATTAAATTTGTGGCAGTGTTAGTGCTGACAGGTTAATGATAGTATACAGGAAAATTGCAATGACTGGAGCGATTGCATTTGTTAAAAATGGCCAATATTCTCTTCAAATATTTCAACAGCACAAACCCCATGGTTTACTTATTGAAGCTGCTTGCTTTTATTCAGCATCTTTCCTGGAGTTATAAAGTTAAACCTTTCAAAATGTTTAATCTGTTTTGGAGACTGTATCTTTCTCCAAATGGAGGTCAATAACTTAATTTAAGGCTGTAAACTTCTAAAGCTTTATAGAGCATTTCTTTTGCTTGAATGCAGACACACACACACACACACACAGAATCCTCCCTCCTGGGATTGATTCTGCTCAAAAATGTAAATAAATACAGTCACAATTGGACAGATGTTATACTCACTTCCACCATACTTCATTCCAAATTCAGCTTTATATATACCCTTGCCTCTCTCTGTTATTTCAAAATCATAAACTGCAAATACACTTGGGAGAAAAATAATACCAAGCATGCATCAGCACTGGATTTTTTTCCTTTTACAAAAAGGCTGGATAACAGTTAAAAACTGGAAGAAGAGAGAGAGTAATATAAATATAAAATAATAACCCTGTCCCATTTTTACGCAAAAAACATAAAATGTCATTTGCAGGTACATTTGAGAATGCACTTGCAAAAGGCACTAAAAATGCTTTTTCTTTACAAACTAGGAATTTTGACATTACGAAACCTAAAAGAGAAAAAAATACATTGAGCACTGTTTTGAAAAATTCACTAAGAATGCTAAAGCTGCAAAATGAACAATGTTCTCCAACCAACATGTAAATAAATCATGGGTTTACTCTGGGTCTCATTCTGATTTATCTGGAGAATGATAGGGCAGATGCCCATTGCCCTCATCAGACAAAACCCTCAGGATTAATTCTCCCCTAGTGGAACTATTGTCAGGAATTTGCTAGAGGAAGGTCCTCAGAGATCCTTGTTAAAATTCCATCATCAAACCACCAGGAGGTTTCTGATAGTTTCCCTGTCTCTGTTCTAGCTCAGATCTGTTTGCAAACCCTTTAATCATGTCTGCCAGAGAAGATCTATCCCACAAGTGCAGAACTTCTCTTTTGAACAGTAATTATTTTCAGCCTCAGAATGCACTGGATGCAATCAAGAGTGAAATGCTTTTAAATTTCCCATGGAAGGATCCCTCTGTCAGGTATCTGAGGAGGTTTCCCTTCTGTAATGTGCATTCAAGAACAGACAATTTCTATCCACAAATAGAAATGTGGATGTGGAGACAAATTGCTCATTAACACATTTATCTACTCAAGATTACTTTATTCCCAAACCAAAAAAAGACATGTGGCTGAGGGCTAAGTATCCTCTGGCAGGAATGATGAAGGATTAAGAAGAAAAGAGTGAATATTACCAGCAGAACCACCCAAAACCTCCCATCTCCAATTGATGATCAAGTTCCAACCAAAGCTTTGCCTGTTATATCACTATTTGTATTCCACAAACACACACATTCTTTACAGGGAAGCAATACAAACATACATATACTCACATTTGAGACATTGAGCATGTTATAAGTATCTTCACTTGATTTCAACTTTACAAACACAGTAGAATTACTATAATTGAGCTTAGAAGCACTAAAAAAACCACTATAAAATCATACTGCAGGTGTTTTGCATGCATCTGAAAAACCACAGGAAGGTTAGCTTTGGTTCTAAAAGTATCTCTATGTTTGCTCCATGTATTAAAACATAAAACATCAGATAATAAAATAGTTGGAAGTCAACTTAGAAATTCAAAAGACCAAATTCAACTTTGGCAATTTGACTCAGGAATATGAGCCAGAGATTTACTTTTTTAGGAAGCCAAAAGCCATTCATATTCTATTACTGAAACTTAGGTATATAAGAAACAGCAGGTACAGGTTTGCATCAGCTTTCTCCTTCATATCTTAGTGCAAAAAAAAAGGCACCTACAGTCACCTGTGATGGATGTGTTTACCACATGCTCAAAAACATGCCTAGCAAAAGTACCTTATTGTTGAATCAATTCAACAGAGGTAATCAGCTGGTAAACTGAAAAGTTTTAATAAATACACACAGAGATCCATTTCCTTTTGTGCAAAGTTCAGTGAATGTACTGATAAATGAAAGTGTTATATTTTTGACTGGAATTCTAAAGAAGTGATATATGGAATATCTATAAAAAAGTCTTTGGCACTTAAATTGTGCCTGAATTGAGAGAGAAAATATTCTTTATTACTACAATAATTAACCCTTAGAAGGGTTCATTTTTCAAAACTGGCCCCACAAACCCCACATGTAACTCAGGAATTCCAAGTTTAAAAATTGCTAAAATAAATATATTTATTCTTACTTGCTGAAACTTAGATTTACAAATTAGTAGCCTCCCTTCTACAGCTCATTTCAATGAAGAGCTGAGCAGGAAGCTCAAGTGAAGTAACAAAAGCCAAAATCCAACAGAGTAATATAAAGAATGTGACAAATGTTGGCTTATCAAAATATATCTTCTTTATAATTTACAGGACTTGGAAAAATCTACGTTAAATCAGGTTTCACTACAGAAGAACTTTTCAGATTACCACCAGAAATGCTATATCTAGCATGGAAATTACGAAAATTTTAGCATATTTTGGGTTTAGCTGTGATCATCTTTTCCACAGATAAATGCTCTTTATTCATTTCTATGTAGATCATCATGGCATAAACAGAAATCTTGTCACCTTTCATTTATTTCTGCTAATATAAAACTCTATCAGCAAACACTTCTTAATACTGACATTTGATTTCACACTATATATCCTTTCATCCTTCAATATGAGAAGCTTCCACAAACTTGATTTTTTTGTACAATATTATTGGCAGAATATGTCCCGGCACCGTTACTATTTATTTTTGCCTTTTGATTCCTTATGTAGCAACATAATACCATCCTTACCTGAATTAAGACTAAGCTTGTTCAAACTCTATTGATTAAAAGAGAGAAAACCTCTTGACATGTTCAATATATTTATAAAGTATAAATAAACCTTTTAAAAACATTGTTCATTCTTCTGTACCCATGGCTTACAACACGATAGCATATCAAGAACTTTTTACTTACTAGAGAGCGATCCTCTGAAGGCACAGACCCTCTCTCCCACTATCTCATCCATAGGATAGACTTTGTGAGTGCTTTAGGGTCTGCAACACCCTCATGGGCATCGTTTGCCCCCAACGAGTTGAAAAGAAAATTGTTACATCTATAGCACTTACAATGTCCTACACACATCTAAGCCTTTGCTCTTTTCATCAGTTCTGTATGGTTTGACTTTTGAAAGTCACAGTCCTGGAGCTTTTACTGGAAGGTTTAACACATCCTTACACACTAGGCCATACGATATTTAAACTGGAAATAAAACACCAAAGTCAGCAAAATAACCTAAGGGCTTTTATACGGCAGAACCTATAGGCTGAAGCCATAAATTCATTAAACTATCCCAAAGAGTTATACTATGGACTTTCCTAGGCTTTGTCTTACGATTAAATGCAGCATGTGAAAAAGGATATTGAGACCTGGATGGATGCATCAAGAAGTATCAATGATTGTTACCTGCAGAGGTGTTACAAGAAATTTCATCTGCTGCAACGAAGACGAATTGATTTCTGCAAGAGAAGATAAAATTCACAATACTGCTTGCTGACTGGGAAATGTGCTAGCTGCCAATTGACTTGATGTTTACAGATGGGGTAGGGAAAGGGTGCTTAATTTTAATGAATGTAGCAAGAAAAAGTGTTGAGTACTATAGAGTTTATAAGGATCATGAGGTAGACATGCTGGGGTATTTTAAATGAAATAATGGTGACATTTGGATATGGACTATGTACAAACTCTTGCATTGGAAGCTTCATGTTTAGTGTTACAGATATGTCAATATATTTATGAAGTCTAATAAAAATAAAACAATATATTGATATAGCTATTAAAGGGCACTACTGCAAAATATGTAAAAAGCGCTTTTGAAAAAAAAAATTAAATTGCAATTTACTTTGTGCATCTGAAAGGAGGATATTGAAATTAAAATATTTTGCTTTTTCTATCTCTAATATGACTGCAATCAGAAAATTAATTTTCTGCTGTTTATTAAAAAAATGACATAGTATATTCTCATATACTGTCATCCAAATACATAGAAAAGTCTTTTGCAGAATCTTAGGAAAATAAACTAGAGATATGAATAATTTAATATAAACCTTCTCTTGCAAAATTCTTTTTTAAACCAGGTAACACAAAAAGAGAAACGCTAAATGCACTAGTATTTCAAAATGCAGAAAACTTCATTGTGGCACAAATCCTGATTTTTCCTTTCTGAAGCCTAGGCAAACAGGATTTGGGTTAGTGGAAACCATGTTTAAGGATTAACATCAAATGATTCCTTTCTATGCACATACGCAGCTTCCCCGGAGTGTTTCTGTGAGGTGCAGCATTAATGAACCCGGGGGAAGAGTTAACACTTGGATGTGGATTCCTCCCGGCTGCACACAGCTCCTGCAGCCTGCACAGCAAAAACCTGACACGGATGCTTTGCTAATGCAAGAGCCCAGCAGCCAGGAGCCAAAGGATGCAGGCTGAGGGCTGCCTGGAAAAACAGCTCTGCGAGCACTAAGTGCTGAGGATCCTACTGAAAACCACGCAGGAGCAAACATCCCTCAGGGGCAGCAAAACCTCGAGGAGTTAAGCCCTAAGGGAAGGAAATCTATTTCTATTACTTCACCTCCAATGTATCAAGAGATTTGAAATTCTCATTTAGAAATCTGCGAACCTTTTTACTCAGAGGTTCATGGTCTAGGGGGAAATAAAATAAATCTGAAACAAAACAAGGACTCTGCAATCTGTACTGCAGGGACAGGATTGCTGAAATCCAAAAGCAGATCATTGTCTCTGCCCTACCAGAAATACTGACACTGCCTGCTAGTGTGAACTTAGTGACCAAATTGTACATTCATTTTCAACTGATGTTCAATTGATAATTTTGCTCTTTTTTTTTGTCACCTGCAACAGTTTCGGAAGATAATGAGATTTACCTAACAAGTAATGCTAAAGACATGAATTTAAAAAACCAAAGGGGGATAAATTTCACATTACAAATGCAGAACTACTCTTGTATTTATTCACTTTATTTACTGCTACTACCTCTGTGATAATTATACAGACAGGTAAAGTTAGATGCTTGCCTAAGAGGGACTGAGCCAGTAGCAATGCAGACTTACCAACTACAGTTTTACAGAAATTCCTTCTGTCTCATTTCTGTGAAGCTGTTAAACTGCCCTCTCATCTAATGAAAGGATCACTTTTCCTTAAAAAACTGCCTCTAAAGTGGTTACTGAGAAACTCCTTTTGTTTATCTCTGCTCAGAACAGTGAAACCTTTAACCACAGATTCTCTATTTTCAGATGTTAAAATACAGAATTATAGGCAAGGGTAATATGCTGGATTAGTATCTCCAGAAAGACCCCAGAACACTAACTGCAATTTGCCCTTTGGAATAAAAAATAGTATTGAAACTGTTCTGAAATCTTACTCTTTTTTTAACCATCTCTTTACTAATTACTGGGAGAAAACTAATTAAAAATCAAAATAACCTAAAGTGATATCTATTTAAAAGACTACTAGAAGCATCTCTTGATGTCTTACTTCACACGAAGATACTATTTTGCTTTTGTAAAATTAATTTCACAACTCCATACATGACTTTTTTACAATAGAACATCACATATTGGTCAGCATAGCAACCAGAAAAGACCAGAGGCTGGAGCCCAATAAGCCAGTTCAACATTTTATAACTAATTAGGTGTTATTTGTAGCAATTACTAGAAATCCTTAAGTGCTTTGATGGCTTTAATGTTCTTATAGTCGAGGGGTTTTTATTTAGCTAAACCCCATCCTGTTGTTTACATAGACCCAGAGAGGAAATTGCTCCTCAGAGGCATCACAGATACCACACCTGATGCTGCAGCAAGGGTCAGTCCTTCATGTGGACACCCCCAGAGTCTGCAGGAGGAGTCCCTTGGAGTGAAGCTGGCTCTGTGGTGCATCAGATCCCTTCTGTCCTGAAGCAGGTGGGGAGCAGAGGTGGCAAGGACAGCTCACCTTGCCCAGTCCTCTGCAAATGTGGAGTGCTCCCTTTAAAGCCCAATTTTCTGCACTAACTCTATTCGAGCATACAAGGCTTAAAAATCTCACAAGGAAGATATGATGAAAATTCATGATGCATTTCAGGTTGGTTTAGTGTTCCTCATCACTGCTACACTTTTAATGATTCAAAAAGGTACAGGAATTGTAAGGGCCCCAACTTTATTATACAATAAGCCCTGCTCAATTAAGATACAGAATCACTTCCATAATTTAATTTGTGTATTAACAGTGAAAGTATAGAACTAAATTTTTACTGTTCACTGGTTAATACTTCAGATGTAAAAGAACATAGATTTAAACAACTGAAAACTTTTTTTTTTTTAATTAAATTTTAAAAGTTGTTACTGGCTGTGAGATAGGAAAAAAAACCCAAAACCCTGAAAGGATAACATGACAAATACATTGATCTGAATGTACAGTTGGATCTATTCAACCTGCCAGATCCTCACACCCTGGGCTAAGTGCAGTCCTTTCAAGTGCAGGAGTGGCACCCTTTGGCAGTCTGAGCTCTCTGATGTCTCCCAGTGTGGGTCAGGAAAATGTGCTCCAAATGGCTGTGCTCCCTCCAAGCAGCTACTTCCCAAGGGCAAATGCTCTGCTTACTACTGCTTCTCTCAAGCCTATATATCAATTTTTATCTCTTCTAGCAAATTGAAAACTAACACATTTTTTACCAGTATGGTAATAAAGACGGTTTTAAATTTTGAAAAAAAAAATGTTTAAACATTTGATATATATCCTGAATTCAAATAAGAACAGAAGGGGAGGACAACAGAAGTACTATTAAGTGATTTAGATGTGCTTTCTTCCTTTGGGGTAATTACTGAACCTGCATTACACCATCTTCAAAGGTTTGAGTATGTTCTAATTTCCTCTGCTCCATTCCCTGTAGCCCCTTTGGCAGTAACAAATGTGTGCCTCTAAGGCTTCACATCTGAGAAAAACCTCTCTCTTTTGGCACCTGCTCTTTCCATCCAGCAGACCTTTTGCATATCCAATACAATACATGCTCTTTCTCTCTTCTTGATACTGTTTGGTGAAAACATGCCATCTATAGAATAGGAATTTTATATATACTGAGGGTTTTAAGTTCTTTAATCATTGGAGCCTGAGCCTTGCCCTTACTATGGATGCCTAATACACACAACTACTTCTGTGAAGAAATACCTGAGCCATAAGTGATTTGTCCACTTTACTACTGGAAAATTCAGAACCTCCAAGTGGAAGATAGGAAGAGATTCAGAGAATGGCTCTCAGACACCCTTTTTTTATGACTTGGGGGATCTAACTATCATGAAGCACAACTCCAACCTAAGTTCAGGATAAACTGCTACCCCGAGTGCTCCCTCTGAAAGTTTCTATGGAGCCATCCCACCCCAGCTATCTGCACTGCTCCCCACTCCTCCAAAAGCACCAGCCTCCCACCTCCTTTCTCTCCTGCAGCCACTAGCCCTGCTGCTCTTCAGGCATGCAGAACCCCCAGGAGCCTGGGAAGTTTATAAACTCAGGTCATTGTGGGTGGAAAAGCCACGCAGGGCACACGGGGCCCATGTGTGCTCTGTGTGTCCTCTCCTCTCCTCACCACTGCTTCACACAGCACATGGTTCAAAACAAAACTCTGTCACACACCCAGTTTCACCCCGGGCTCCCTGAAGTTTTCAGTCCCTCCTCCTCAGCACACAGAGCTTCCTTAAAATGGAAGCCCCACTAGAGGTCAAGGGGGATTTTAAGAAATTAATCGCACTGGCTCCAGGAAATCTGAAACGTAAAAGAAATTATAATCCACTAACCTACAGTGATTATGCTTTGTAGGCCTGAATTCCTGGGCTTTGCTGACAAGCTTCACAAAACTAGACAGAAATAATTTTGCTTATAACAGAGGTGCAGACCCCCACCCAAAAATATAGCAACTGCTGAAAAGAGTGCAGAGCCCCAGAACATCAAAAATTAGGATAAAGGCAAGCACAATATTGAACAGAACTTACAGTGGAATGATTTAAACTATATTTAATCAGTTGATTTTTTTCTGGTAAGACCACCATGGGATTGACAAACAAAGCCAGTATTAGAATGGAGGGATCAGAATCTCAGCCAGTAAAATTGATGCAGCTTAACCAAAAGCACTGATTTCCCTTCCTGGAGCTGCTCCGAACTGTATTCCCCAAGGACCTGGTGCTAACCACTGAGTGCAGCAATGATTTTTCCCAGCAGAGTTATATGTGGTACATCTGTACATATCTGCATTATATTATTAAAGCTATTATATATTTCCTTCATGTTCTAAACTTTAAGACTTTGCTGCTCCTGTGAGGACTCTGATGTTGAGGGCTTTTTTCACTATGAATTTTAATATAGCTGACTGCTGGTTCCTTGAATGGTTTCTGCAATATTCAAGGATGGACAAAGTTTCCCTTTATAATCATTTTATTAAGTCCTTCCCAACTCCCTCCTGCTGGTGTCCTAAATTTAAATATCAAGGCTATCAAAGAATTTAAACTTTTTAATATTAGCATAATAACTATAATTAGAAGGTTGATTTTGCTATTATCATGCTTTATATTCCCATTACTGTAAGATCAAAGTACATTACCATACCCATAGCATTTGAATCACAACACTAAGACAACTAAACAACTTCACAGCCATACCTATATGATACATTAAATGAAAAAAGAATAAAACTATAAATAATTCATGTGGTATCAAGCTTCAACAACATTAATAGTAACTTGGTTGACCTGATGTGCATTAGGTCAACTAATATTTATTAGGTATATACTTTTAGACTAATTTCTTCAATGTCAGGTTCTTTTTCTCTGCAGGACTGTTGTTCAGCCTTATCAACAATGACGATGCCAAGACAGAGAGGAAGATGAGGATATTTTGCTTTCACTGAGGTACTCTGCTTTCTTCTCAGATAATGCTCTCCTACATCCATCATTCCTGACCATTTCTTTCCTGAAATTTTGTGGCAGGCCTTGGAAGCAGACAGAGGGAAAACCCTGACTCGAAAGAAAGGAATGCAGAACACTTCTAGAGCTCTTGCTGCATGGAGAACACTACAGCTCACCTGCACTGCCCAAGCAAAGGCAGCTCGTCCATCTGCCCTGGCTCAGCTGCCACTGCAGAAGGTGCTGTGCTCCCCTCGCCTCCCTGGGTCCCTCACATGCCCCAGGGTGTCTGAAATGGCACCACAGCTCTGCTCTCAGGCAGCTCAACAAAGCCCTTCATTCCCCTGCCACGTTTTTCACCTCTGCACTGCTTTATTTGCGTCCTCTCTGTGCTCGGTGCAGGATGTTTCAGTGCCCTCTAGCCAGTGGCAGGATGTCCCTACCAAAATTGGCACTGCCAAAGACAGCAGGAGAGAGAAAAGAAACAAAATCTCTCATTAAAGCTTTGTCCTGCTACCAGTCAAAATACTTCTTGACCAGGAGTAATTTGTTTTCATGCCAAAAAGTACTTTTGCAATTGCAAAAAAACATACCTTCAAGAAAAAAAAAGAGCAACCCCTAGCTCTTCTGGACACTGATGGAAATGTGCATCCCCAAGCCCAGTGATGTGCCTGCATTATTCCATTCACTCAGAGAGGAAAAAAACAACCAACAGACCAACCAACCCAAAAAAACCTAAAGGGATTTAAAAAACTTAAAGGGAAAAATGCTCAACAGAAGGTGTTTTCTGATAATTTGTATTCTTATGTCAGGCTTTCCCCAGCAGATGAGCAGGCATTTTTTTTTAGCTCTGAGATTGAACTACTAAGCAACCCACTCAAATGCTACCTGAGAGACTCCTTTGAGCATGGTCCAGTCCTGGGGCTGTAAAGAAAATAGAAGAAATGTCCACTCTGCACACAGAGTGGATACAATAATTCTGCCATAGCAGTGTCTTGGATATAAACTCCCTCTCTCTCTCTTTCCACTGGCCCTCAAAGTTGGTATAAAGAAAATTCCTAGCAAATTGATGTAACCTTCCAACTTAGTACCACTGTTGAAAAAAAAAAACAAAAAAAAGAGCTTATTTTTAGTATATTGTCAGAATGTGGGCAATATCTTACATCACAAGCAGTGGGAAAATCAGTAGGTCTTTTACCTTTCATATTCTAGATCTACAAGTTTTATTCACTGATTTATTTTCTAAGTCAGGCCTATACAAATAGACTTGAGCCTAACTCATATCACCTGCTGCATCAATGGAATTTTTCTACGTATGATTATTCAATATATTATAGCTGGTACAAAAGTGTTTGTTATTAATAATGAAATATACAGAGTCTAAAGATTAATATTTATCAGCAAGAGGAACATTTTTAAGTAGATCTGGGCATTTTAAAGTGAAACCTAAACCTCACAGGTGAAATTCTGAATACCACACAAATCCATAGTAGAATACTGATCTCAGTGGCAGAACTGCTCTAAAACTATTGTATTTTTACTGTGATTCACACAGTCTTTGCACTTAAATAAAATACTTGAAGTAGTGCAGTAATTTTATTTCAGAAGTGCTCCAAGTCAGCAACATAAATCAATGCCATTATGATCCAGGACTGCTAAATTAAGGCTATTTTTGCAGTCAATATTTATACTTGAAAATTTTGTTTATTGCTATATTTTGGACATATCATTCATTTTTTTTATGGCAAAGAGCATTTTGAAGTCAGCCTTGTGCAAAGAATAAGTATTTTATCCATTAAAATACATCAAAAACCATTCATTTATTTAATTGGGGGATTTATTCTTTAGGTATATTTTTCCAGGTGTAAAATAATGCCTCAAAAACATACTTTATATTCGTTTCTGATTTCATAGCAATTTTTATGGTTTACTAATAACCACCATTTTATCCACTATAAAGTTTCCTAACATACAGAGGTATAATGATAAAATTCAGCAATTATGAATAACAGCAATCCTTTCCCTTTACATTATATTAAGTTTGGAATGATTTTACAAATTTGTTGACAGCATCATTTTTTTCATACTTTAACTAAAATACCATATAGATGAAAATCTTGCCAGGATTTCTTAAGAATTCATTCAAGAAAAACAAAATGAAGTTTAGAAACTGGTATTACACGCTTGCTTTAAACAAAGTCCTTTTTTTTTTTTTATGCTTGTATATTAAACACCCTACAGCAATTTTCACAACAAACTTCTTTAGGATACATGGATAAACATTTTATTCCCACTCCTGCAGTATTCTTACAATCTAATGCTTGCCTCAGGTGGGCTCCTAGAGTATCAGAAGCTTGACAAGCCCAAAGGAATATGAAAAAAAAATCTATTTAAATACCTAATCAAATGCTTTAGATTCCTCGGAGGTGCGAAACGCTACAGTGAAAACATGCAAGAGTGTAAATTGCCTCTTTCTTGATTAATTTCATCAACATTGTTATTTAAAGTTTGTTCTTCTAATACTTCGTCACCTTGCCAGAGCACATCACAAATTACACAGCTAATCCATCCAGGCTATATCCATGGCATCCCACTTTTATTAATAACATTTCATTCCATTATCTTCTGCCTGCCTCGTGCACGATGCTCTTAATTCCTCCCTGGTTTTAGAGCGCTCAGGTTGACAACGCTTAGAGCACCTTCTAATCTGCCTCTTTGTGGTCTATCAAGCCAGTGATCTGAGAATTGAAGAGTGTGTAATTAGCCACTGACATGTCCAAAGGAGCTCTTATGGTCTATCATGTCACAGGCAGTGACCCAATGGACTGTAACAGTTTTGGTCTGCTGGATCAGGAATCAATGATTTAGTAACTCCCCAACCCCGTGTTTTATCCAGTCTGCTGAATGCAACACTGAAAAAAATTTAAAGTCTCACTTTCTTCCAGTATCCTCTAAGAGAAAAGAAGTTTTCATGAGCTAGTAATGAGATAATTCCTACTTTAAAAATGTTAATCAGTCCTTTCCCCTCCCTCCTTTTAGAGAAAAAATGTATGTATGAAAATTCATCAAATTAATATATTCATAATCACAATTATTTACTATGAGCTCTTACATTCAGTAAGGAACTCCCAAGTTAAAAGTAATGCTACCTAACCAGATGTAGGCTGGATGTATTAAACAAATCCAAGAGAGGATACTGAAGCTGAGATGTAAATGTCAGAAGAGGTGCACTGATTATATTTTTTTTTTTGGAACATGATGAGCATTTAACAGCTCTCACTATGTTCAAGAAGAAACTGGCAGCAAAAGTGCTGAGCACCCTAAACCTGGAGCACGTCAGGAAGCCAGGTATGGAAATCTAGGCTTTAGGCTACCTCTACCTTCTCTCCCAATTTTTTCTTCACTATTTCCAGTATGGATGTCAAAACAGATTTCACAGTAACAGCCAAGCCTTTCCTTGTCTATGGGGATTCCTAAAATACCCCTCGATACTGCAGTGCATGAGAATGGAGGTTACAGGTAAGAGAAGTGGAAGTAGGGTATGAATGAAACCAGCTCTGACACGATGAAAGTTTAATTGGTGTTTACCACAGTCCTGGGCAGCACCACTAAGTTTTTCACTACTGTATCCCCTCAGTTTTGAGCCTGTGGAGGAGTTTTAGCAGTTCCCTGGACATTACATGAATAGTCAAACTACACACAGGTGAATCAAGCCTTCAAAGTACCAGTAAACAGGTGAATTCCACCCAGCAGAGGAATGTATTAAAATATCAAAACAGCTCTCTAAAGCTGGTAGAAGATTGTTTTTATGAAATGCAATTGTTTGCAATGTTTTCCTGCGTTAATGTGACTCACTCTCTCCCCAAAAATGTCATATCTGCAATATTTTAGAACAAACCATGCTTCAGTTATTGGAAAGTACTCTATACAACATATTTTCATTCCAGGAAATTCCTGTCAAAATGTACTACATTAAAGTCCCTGCTCATGGAATTTCAAACACTTTGATTTTTTTTTCCCCATAACATTTTCTTTATTCATATTCATATTCATATTCATCCACTTTTACTTTCTAACTCTTCACTAAAAGGCACTGTTGTGGTTATGCTATCAGTCATATACTCCAGTCATCCCCAAAACTGTGGAGGAACTGGGATAAAAAGGGATCATGAAATATTAGCATTATGCCAGTGATCCTCTAGTTTGCCAGAGATCATACAGGCATAAAATTCTAACAGGTAGATGGCCAAATCCACTACCTCTGTAACACCCAAGCCAGTAATTTGATTTTTATTTTCAATAACAGGGAATAAAGAAGCTTTAGATACCACACAGGATTGTCCAGGGAAAAAAAACTAGACCGATAGAGCATCACCACATCAAATCTAAGAATTTGCATAAGAAGTGTTTAATATATTCTCAGCTATTGCTGTTACAAAAGCTAAACACATCCTCTGTACCCAGCCAAGGAGCTAACTGAGCCTTTTCACTGTCAAAATGAGAGTAGCCTAGAATATGAGCTGTACAGTTTTCCTTCTGGATCATCCCCCAAACCTTTCCACTTTCCAAGATTCCACTGGGATAGCAAAATACACAAATGTTTGAAGGTTCTGACTGGGAGTCGAAAAGTTACCACTATAATCTAATGTTTTTCATCTTACAACCTGATTCCTTTAGAAACTAAAACTGTGTAGAGAAGCTCTGTCTCCTAAATCTTAGAAAGTACAATCATGAAATGAATGAAGTACTGAATTTTAAAATAGTTATGCTTCTATAAAATTATTTAATGGAAAATTATATTCTGGCTCAAAATGCTATTATATATCACATATGCAATCAAAACCTTAATTTGTAGTATATATCTCTAGTAATCTTCAATATGAGAAAATAATTTGAATAGAACTATAGTGGTTTTCAATGTTTAATCATAAAATAGAAGATATTATAGTCCATAATATAATAAAAAAAACCCTCCAGCTACAGAAGCTCACATTTTATATTTTGTGTTTTTTTACTCCTCCTTCTAAATTTTCATTCTTTAATGAGCATGTTTACAATTACATCAAAACTGTACCTATTCTATTTTAGGATGTCCTGAGCACAAATATCAAGTATTGCTCTCAACTGCTTGCCCAAAGAGAACTGGAAAAATATAATAAACTATCTCTGCAGACACTACTGCTTTGAAAAAACTGAATGCTCCACATAGACATGCTAAAAACGTAAACTATTAGAATATCAGGATCCTATCAGGAGTAAGATTTCAGATCTGGAAGATACATAATTTCCCCATGACAAAACCTTCTCTCTCCAATTTCATAAAACCCTAGGTATAACCACAGAACATGTAACACGAACTGATGGTGGGAGAAAAAAAAAGAAAAACAAACATATTTTTTTACTACCAAGTGTTATGTGCAAAATACTTTGGAATATGCCTTATTTTATTAAAAAAAAAAAAAAAAAAAAAAGGAAAAAAAAAAAATGTTAGCTTCCAGTGATTTAATCTAGACAACAAAGAGGTCAGTGGGAATCTTCCAATAGTCTGGAGTGAGTTTTAGTTTGGCACTGTGTGTAAGAAGGGAATGGTGCTGGGAGCAGCATCCCTGTGTCTGTGTGTGTGTGTGATGGATGGGGAACGTGTGTGTATACATGGATCCACCACCATCCATGTATAAACACAGCTCGGCCCTGCATGGGGACAGCAAGCAGCACGAGGGGGGTGACTCTGCCTCTCAGACAGGGCTGCCTTCCTCCTGCCAGGCTCTGCTCCTGACACTCCCAGCCACCCTTGCATAAATATTGCTGACAGCGTTCATATGCGCAACCAAAGGAACACTCTTCTCACTCCCATCGAAGATGCAATAATCAAATCATAAAACACAAAACCAATAGCCAATCAATGTGAATAAGTCTGCCCATAGGCTTAATTCAAGCAAGCCATTCACTGAGCTATGTGATGGATCTGTCAAACCCAGTACAGCACTGCAGACATACCAGCAACACCAAGTGAACATGCAATGACAAAATGACAATACGCCCCACTGCCATGCTCCACTCCTTCTGCCTCAGGAACACAAAACTGGATGACCTTGCTAGTTTCTCTTACTTCAGACTTAAAACTCTAACAACTAATTTTTAAAAATTTATTTATTTTTTAAAAATATCGCATAAAACATGAGTAAAAGCTGTACAAACATTTTATTGACATCTGATTTAGTGTCTTTTGTACATCCTTACAATTGTTTTTTTCCAAAAATGCTCAGTTTAGAGTTTCCCAGGCAAGTTCCAGACTAATGAAGAATATATATAGATCAGTAGGTCCCTTTTTAGGACTTATACTAATTGGAAAACTTATCAGAAGTATTTTAAATCTTGGCAAGTTAAACATAACTTTTTTTGATCCACTTCTGCAAAGACCTTCAAATCTGTAAGTGCAATCTAGTCTATCATAGATCACACAATATAAAAACTGAATTCTGAATTTTTTGGAAGTTTTATCCAGTGACTGTATTACTTCATAAATAAAACAAAATGTACCTGTTTCTTTGTTGTTTTGTTTTATGATCTTAAGAAATGAATGGAGATATCTGCCAGGCCTACCTCTGTTGTGAAATTGGCTTTAGGAGTACATGATCTGTCCTGACAAACACTTAGGGATTTGCATTGATTGGTTTAATGATATTTCCTTGCCACCTGATTCTCCCCTGTATATCTGTTCCTCGCCTATTTCCAGCAATATTTCCAGCTGTGGCAAACAAGGATACCATTGCATTTCTTCACAATAGAGGCCTCTCACAGTAATCATTATCAATCGACTTGGTCTATTGATTCTGGAGTCCCAAATCTTTCTGTTAACCTTTATTTTTAATTTACCAAAACATGTCTCCAATCTAAAGATTTCCTCTTTCCATCTCCTGACTTAAGAAGCATTTCAAATATGGAACATTGCCATTCATAATGGATATGAGTGGTGACCAAAAAATCAAGCTTTTCTTATTTTTTAAATTAGTGCAAAATATTATTTCCATGATATGTCACTACTGCAATAGTAAATACTCCGTGGTCCTCACTTAATTTTGCTGGGCTTCATTTTTTACACAAACAGCACATATAGTTCACGTGTAATTAAATTAAATAGGGGCTCATATGATCACTAAATAAGTGTAAAAGGAGATATGGAATCTTCATATTGTGAGAGGAGGGCAGATGATCAATCATTACATTGAGGAGAAAAGATACAAGCAGTTGTACTGAACTATATTTCAGCACTTTCAATATTAGTAATTTCACAAAAGTAGCTAAATTAAATTCATTTAAAAATCAACAAAAAGATAATCAAATTATACAAACTGCAGTTGTGAGTAATCAGAGGTATCCATGTTTGCACATAGTTTCCCACATGCAAAGAAATGTTTGAGCAGATTGGTATTTGTTTTGTTCTCTATGTTAGTTTTGGGATTCTCTTGCTAAGGAATTCAGTTATGAGATTTGTAATTAAGACAAGAAACCATATTATTTTGGGGGAAGCAGATCGAAGATGAGGGTTAACCACATTTAAAAAGAGAAGCTAAATGAAAAAAAATCCAAATGATATAAAATTCATTTAAGATATCTAAAATTATGCAAACAAAGACAGGTTATTGCAACTCTAATAATACACAAAGTGTATCTGAAAATTAGACAGTTTTTTCAAAAAATAATTAAGGATTGTAACAACTGCATTACTACTGATGCCATCTCCAGCTTCCTTTACAGCATTTAAGAGCACTGGCTTCCTAAACAAATTCTTTACCTTTTTGGCAGCATAATTCTTTGTGATGTTGACTCTCTGCCCATAGCAGAACATGTGACCAACTGATATTTTGTCTTACAGGCTTTGATCTGGTTTGTGAGAAGGTACATCAATTCATAATTAAAGCATTTAAAAGTCAGCTCGATACTGTTCGGTTTCTCTATGTAATACATAGGTTTAATTAATAGAAAAGAACCACCTATGAAATGATCCAGGGACACCTGAGCCATAGCTGGCAAAACCTGGCTGACCACAGGAGGTTATTTATAATTCTGTCCTGTTGGTTTAGTAGGTTTTTAGAAGCAGTTGCTTTGCATTACAAGCTCACAGAAAAACCCTAGAGCTGTGACATGCTAACAAACCTTTGTGGAAATGAAATGAAACTACTGAGTAGCACTTCAGCTGTGCAGGTTCCCCTAAGTAGAAGTAGAACATTGCCAACAAAGTGCACACAGCACAGATCTAGTTGATATTACTGACCCAAAATCAATAAAAAGTAGCTTGCTTACCTGTCTGACACAGCATGCCTCAGCCATACATGCAAATTACTTTATTCACATAACTTTAAAAAATATATCTTCATTACCCAGAATAAGCACTTGAAAGGCAAATATGCATGCATAGCATCGTAACATTCATACCATGGGACTTGGTTCTAGAAATACAGAATCCATGAACAGCGCTTCAGTCTAAGAAATTGTGCACTAGAATTTCTCAATCTCTTGATTTCTTTAAGAAACAGAAGCATTTATAACGCTGTCTAATTGAGCATTTAAAGAAATTTTTCAATATGTATTTAAGACTTAAGAAATTATTTCCATGATTGCAAGGGAAACTTTTCTTGTATCAGGTACTGAGAAGCGTGACCTTACTTCTCACTGCCATCATGAAGCAAATTATATGTGTGTCTCTGTCACCATATACACCCTCATTTTACAAGGGAACACTCCTCAAGGACTTGAAAAACATTAAAGATAGAGTGGATTTTAAGAGTACAGTTTATGAAGAAAACGTAGGATAATCCTCCTTCTCATTACGAAATCATGCCCACACACTGCAAAGTCTTAATTTTATGCAATTTGATGAAATCCTGTTCCTTCTGAAGTCAACAGCAATTTAGACCTTGACTTCCAAGGAGTTCCAACATTCATCTTTCAGGGAGACATATTAATATAGGTGACATTGCTCTTAGCTGATAAAAGTTAAATCTTTAAATGTGTGCTGAATTTAATAATCTTTCATTGCTGATATTGTTTCCTCCAAATATGGTTTACATTTTGAGGATAAAAATACAGAGCAAAAGAAAAACATCTTTTTTTTTTTTTTTAGTACTGAAAAAATCAAATGCCTGGGAAGAAAGCAAATGGAAAAAAAAATACTGTTTTGAATTGGATAATTCAAGCTTAGACACAGTTCATTCTCAATTTCCACTGACTAAAACAATGTCAGTGAGAATTGAGGGCAGTCAATAGGTTCAAGGTTCTAAATCAACTGAAATAATACTCCTAAGACAAATAATGATCCTTAGTTGCAGACCATCATGAATCTGTACATTTATTTATCTACATTGTACAAGGGTCACAGACGTAACTGGATGATCTACAGCTGGGCAATGTGCACATCTCATGCCTGATTCTCAATTAAGGCCTAAAGTCCCTCAATTTATGGCTATTCATGGATTATAATAAAACAGCCTGCTTTAGATATCACAATTATCTGCAGAGCAACAAGACAGTTATGAGACTTCAACAAGGCATGTTTATAGAATCATCTTCGACTTCCACTGGTCAAATATTTCTGAGCAGGAAAGGAGGTCTTACCTGTCACTGTAGGCAGCTGCAGTGGCAGTGGCAGGCTGGGCGTACCGGTAGGCAGCATAACCACCCTGAAACACAAACTCAGGCTCTAACTGCGCTGCTGTGGCACCTCAAATCACGTTATTGCAACATTTGACAACAGCAGAGAGAGCACAGGCATGCCGCAGCTCAGTTAAGTACAGCACAAGGAATACTGCAGGGGAATGTCAAGGGAATATCTCGGTGAATCGTTAAGCAAAATCTAGCACCAAAAGGTTTGTAAGGTTTGTCCCAGAGATGAGGAGAAAGCAGCGAACTACATGGATCAATGTAAGGTTTCTACAAAACAACACTGTGTTCTTCTCCAAGTGTTCAAGCAGCAATTGTTCTTGTGAACAAAATGTATGCATATTCACAAAGCAATGCTGAACTTAAAAGACAGCCTGAGCTAATAATCATTCTTTTTTTTTGTATGAAATATGATTTATCATGCCTGGTTGATTAAACCTATGAATTTGTGCACTCAATTAACACTTAATGTTACATAGGTCTCCAATCTATACATAAAGTTATAATGAAGAAGCAAAATTCTCTTCTTCCATGAATTAACATTCAGTTGTATGTAACAGTAATTCCAGCTGTTCAATTAAGCAAACAGGACAAACAAACACACATTGGAAAGGAATTGAGTGCAGTGATGCATTGATTATCAAACTGTGAAAACAGCAGAGCTTCCTGTTCAATGGACCACGGTGTTATATCAACCATTTCCAAATGATCTCAGCATGCCAATTAACAACCCCAGCCCAGGCCCGCTGATAACACAAACACGATTTACGTCCCAATTAGAATTCTCCCCCCCAGCACCCTCTGGGACAGGGGGCTGCTGTGGTGCCTTCCCCACCTACCCCCTTCCTAACAACGAGCTGAATAAGACAGTATCAGCTCACTCAGCTTTGAATAAAATTCACTCTTTTGCTGAAGGGTTCACTTTAATGGAATTTCTTTTCTTTTTTTTTCTTTTTGAAAGGCGGCATTCACCCAAGATGTTGTGCTAAAGCAGGAAGAATAGGCCACAATGTGTCAGCTTTACTGTAACTGTAGAACGTTTTTACTGCAGTAACTTTTGTGGGTTTTCTGTTTTGATTTTACAAATAAAAATTCACTCTTTTCAGAACAGCAATCTGAACTGCTTTTACAAGCTATTTCCTCTTCTACCACTCTGCTTGGCAGCATGGCTTTCCTCCCAACCCCATGTAAATCTTTGTGGGTTTGAAGATTCAAAGCAGGTTGGGTTTGGAAATCAATCGTTCAGCTGACAGTGCCACATCACCCTGAGAATAAACACGAGTTTTACATACACTGACAGCTCATTAGAAACTCCAGGCTTTGAATTGTCAGCTTATTTGAAGAACATTCTTTCTGATTCTTTTTTCAAGTGTTCACACAGAGAGCAAGACTCATCCCTCCCTGCTCCTGGCCAGCTCCTGCAGCAGCAATCGTGTCACACAAGCCCTGGGGTCAGGCAGGAATAAGCATCTCCTAACACCCCACATGCCCTCTCCTCTGCACACAGAGGCAGGGAGACAAAACACCTTCTCATTTCACATGGTTTGGTTTTTATAAACCAGCAGAAGGCTGTCAGAAATGCAGAGCAGGCACACACTGCTGCAGGTATGTACATTCAGGCCTTTGGATATCAAATAATGCAGTTACAGACTGAGCCAATAGACTGCACACTTGGGCTGGTTTGTGTCAAAGGGAGAGAGGTGAGAGATGATACAAATTTATCTGTTCTCCCCTCCTGGCTTTTGAGGGCTAAATATGACACCTCTTTTTTTTTTTTCCTTTTTTTTTTCCCCCTGAGTGCTGATATGAGGAAGATATTGAACTTTTTTTTTAGGATCCAGTCCTGGCAAGGTGTGGCACATCTGCAGACTGACATGGTTCTGCTCACCAGGGTGTCCAACTCCTTTGCTTGTCCTGATGCCCACTCCTAAAACATCTTACTTAAAAGTGAGAGCCACTCCAAGTCAACCCAGCTCCTGCCATGGCACGGAATTGAGAACAGGACACCATGAGCAGTTCTGAATGGCAGAAAAATGGGACAGGCTGCTCCCACAGCAGCTGCTCTGATATCTGCTGGGCTCTCTGAGGATTGGTCTTCTTTCCTTTATTTAACCATCCCCAAAAATTGGTCAGTGTGTGAGGAGAGACCCTTTCTTGCTCCTTAAACATGAGATCTACATTCCTTTTGTGCTTACATTTTGATTTGCTTTCAAAGAATTTCTGCTGAATAAGGAAGCTCGACTGAACTTTATTAAGATGTTTTGGATTCAGCAATCAGCCTGACATTTGTGAGAGCCCTGGCAAGAATGAGTTTAAAGCAATACAAATAAAAAGAGATTGAAGGCATTGAATTTGCCTGAATTCTCCAGAGAACTAAAAAAAAGCAGAATATGTTTGGCTATCAGGGAAAACCTACTTCCCTACCATCCCATGTCATGAATTCATAATTTTAAAATAAACTATCATAAATTACACATTAAAATATGGTTAAGCAAGTTATTTTTATAGGGTTTGTGTTCTGCAGTTTTGGTGTTGTACCAAGTTTCCTCATTGTTTTACTTCAGTTACTTCAGGTGATTTTTGATTACTGCAGGAAGAAAGTACTGGAGGTACACTTTCCACCGGGAATTGGGGTGGGAATCCAGTTCAAACCCCTAAACTCAGCTTCTGTGACTATTCTACTTGACAATTTGTGTCTAATTTTGAATTTGGCTGATATTTTAGCTGAAGAATACACCAGTTATCTTCACAACATATATATCTCTTGAGTAACATTATATATTTATTCTCATGATTTAGACTACATTGGAAAATAAAATACTTAAAACAAAATTATGTAATAATTGTGTAAAGATAAATAACAATTTTCCATTCCTATATATTAGTAATGTTTTAGGAATTGTTTTTTTCCCCCTTATATTTATATTCAGGCAGAAAGTACCTTTTATGCTTTGCATATTATTTTGAAAATAATAATTTCAGATGCTATAATGAAAAAATGCTACTGCCTTATCTGTGCTCCCATATTTGCTACTTCCAGAACAGTGATCAGTGTTACAGCAGCTTAAGTAGTTTTTAAAAACTAAGATTATTACCACTACCTGCAACTTTGTGACTGAATCTGGAGAATAGAATGCAACTGGTGGACTATTTTTTGCCATTTGTACACACAGAATCCATTTTCTCACATAATTATTCGAGTATCAGTATGGTTTTACATGAGTCTACATTCAGCATGGTGAGGTTTTTCCATTAGTGGGTGTCATACCTGTGGTAACTTATTGCCATACACAGGCTCCTGCAACACTGCTCTATAAAGAAACAAAAATGGAATGATTTGAATGAGGAAGGAAGGATGGAAAGAAAGATGTAAGGAAGGAATTTAGGCAAATTCCCCAGAGCAATTCGTTAGAGTTTTCCTCTCAATGTTTTATACATCTCTGGCTCAGGCAAACAGAGCAGTGGGAGCTGTCAGAAATTAGTTGCTGATTTTTATAGAGAAATCTTAATCAATTTTAGAAAGAAATCACACACAGTTTGAATAAGATGATAAAATGGAAATGAACAGAAAATTAAATACAACTGAATTTTTAAATAAAGTGTGTATATCTGAAGTAAGGCTAACTTCCACAAAAAACTTACCCAGAGAGAATCTAGAGATTACAAAACCACGTATCCATGTGTGCACCTCCTCATAAAATAGCCAAATTCCTTTTTTCTTGTGATCTCAGATGTACTGACACACAAAGTGACTCTAAATGATGAGTATTTTTTTGTTATTTTTTTCTATTAGCTACATATTAAATATATTTCATATGAATGTTGAGAGTTAATTTTCCTCAATTTATACTTCCTATACTTCCTTTCACTCAAGGATCTGAGAGTATTTTGTGAACATAAATTAATCAAGGTTCCAAACCTTCCCTAGTATTGAGAATTAGACCTGCCCTATTAAATACAAATAGAAGAATGGTATTAAAAATTACATGAATTACACCCAGAGCTGCAGAATACAGAAGCTGTCAGTTCCTTTTCCTCCACTCACATGCTATTGAGATTTAAACAGCATTTGTTCTGCCCACCAAGTAAAACGTGGACAGGGGAGAATTAAAAATGAGCAAACAATCCACCCCCAAATTGTGCTGGCCCAAAAGCTGGAACAGGCCTGTGTGCAAGGTTTGGGACACTTCTATATCATGTTCCCAGAGGAAGCTGCTGCCTCAGAGAAACTCTTGGTAAAATATCCAGGCACCACCTGCTTGAATTCCAGCCAAATACAATCACCAGGACAGGTCTGGTACCTTTTTGAAGGTTTATATCACAAATAAAGATGAGATGAAAAGACATTTCATCCCTACCCTTTCTAAAGGGTATCGTGGAGTGTTCCAGCTCCCAGAGCAGTGGAAAGAACAACCCACTGCTCCCTGGGGAACCTTCTGCCCTTGCCAAAGTCATTTCTCCACTTCTTGCTCTGTTTCTGTGAGTCACAGGAAATGGCACACCCTTCCATTTGCAAAACACAGAAATCCTTGGCTCCTGAAACAAAAAACTTCAGTGCTATCTGTATATCCTTGTTTTTCACACCAGAACAGTAATGCCTGTCCGGGGACCTGATGGCTTTGAGGGACTTCTACCTGGGGTCAGGGGAATGTTGCTTAGATAATTACCTTGGCTTTTCCTTTGGGGAACAAATATATCCTCCATCCCCAGTTCCATCCTGGCTTTGAGCTAGAGGTGATGGCAACAGCTATTAGGAATTAGTCTCATTCCATAGCCCTGACCACAAAAATCTGCCTTATTCTTGCCCAGCAACATAAAAAAAAAAAAAAAAGGAAAAAATAAAAAAAAAGCAGCTACAAAACCAAAGTTTTAAACCTATACATGTCTATTTTACCATGGATTTCCTCCAGCTGCAGTGTCCCAGGTGCAGAATCTGGGGAAGTTTGGAAAACCTTGCTGTGAGCAGTAGGACTGACTGATGGCCATGGTTAAACCATTACCCAGGGACTTGAGGAGCTGCTGGTGGCAGGGTGTGGAAGGTTCTCATCTTTCCAAGCCTTCCCACATTTTAGGTGTGGATTGATGACTGACATGTTCTGAAAATGCTCTTGATGACAATGGCAATGAAAAGGAGGGAACAGATTTAAGATAAAGCAGAGCAGAAGTGTAGAGCTATTATTCTAACTGCATATTTTCGAGACTGTTACTATTTTTTGCTTCATTTTGTGGAGTGTATTTTCTTATTTTCACAGGTGTCAATCTTCATCTAAGAACTTCTATATTTGCTGGCAGGCAACTTTAATTCTCTTTTAATGACTTTTTCTCTTAGTGAATCAATACTTAATTTTAAAAGGTCTTCCTTACTTCCTAATAATCTTCTTTATTTTTCCTACTCCAACGCACATTTTAAAGGGAATTCAATAGCTCAGCTATTTCAGAAGGATTATTACATTCCATATAGAGTTATCCGAAATATAGAATATATTATATTACATCTAGAATCATGGATGTTGATTTTTCACTTCAGACTGTACTTTCCACTTATTTTTATATTTGTAATGTCTTCTATTCCACTGGTTAGTATTGAGCAGCTCTGGATATTTGCTGTTCCTGGTTCACCCTGCAGCTTTTACCCTTTTTGTAGCTTTTTGTATCTCCCTTCCCTCCTTTCTCCTAAATCTATTGTTTCTCTCACCAAAGGCTCTGTTGATCCCAAGTTATGCAAAGTCCACTTTTCTATTGTTTCTCAGTGTAATCAGAGCAGGGTGAAACCCACTCTGCATACTCATTAATGCATATTTTTGATCTGATTTTTCCCTATTTTGTGCCTCTTTAGCTTTCTGTGGTATTTCTAAGGCTCCTTTCTCTCCAATCTACTATAAAACCCTACATTGTTTAAATGTTTCTTCTCCTTTTCTTCACAGTGCATTTGTCATTTCACAAAGCTTCAGCTTTGCACTTAAAAAGGAAAAGCTGAGTAGAACTATGTCATAAACAATTGGGATTTAATAAATAACTTGGTCTGGTGCAAACTGCTACACTAAGAACTAATACAATGTGAATTTTAAGGTTTAATTTGATTTATACCAGCTCTTTCTATCTCTCTCTCCCTCCTCCGCAAATGCTTTATATGCAAGAAGGCACAAATGTGAAGAAAAATATTTTTTTTGTAAAATAAAAAGATTTGTATATTAAAAAGAAATTAAATTTCCAGAAGAGTGTTTTAATTTTGTCACCTGCTATAAAGATAAACATTCTGTTGCATTAGGGGAACTAAGATGTGCAATCAGAAATACAAAGCTACAACTGAGTGAAAACCAGTGTAGATTTTCCCTTTCCTGATGCACACAACTCTTGCAGACAACAAAACTGAGGCTACACGAGAAATCAGGAATTTATCCAGTATCTTTCTCATTGAAACCATCCTCCATTTGGAAACAAAATGTTAAGGTCTGTGAGAGGGTGTGAGGCCACTTAAAAACAATATTGTCCATCACCAAAGGGACACTCCTGGCTTCCAGCAGCAGTGGCTTCCAAACCTTCCAAACTGCTCCAGCAGCATTTAGTTCCTGCCTGTTCTCTCCCACGGAGCCCTCCTGAGGGAGATGTCTTTTTGCCCTGCACATTTCTGGGTTGGTAAACTGAACAAAATGGATGTCAAAGCCTTTGGACAGATTGAAGGAACATGAATAATGGAAACCACACTGCAAGAAATTCCACACAGTAACATGTGCCCCATACAGCTCAAAAATTGTGCAGCAACAGGTTTGGGTGAGATTAGAGCCACTGATTTGGCTTGAGCAAACCTTTGGCCAGTGGGTGATTCTTGTGTTGTAAACAAAATCTCACTGATAACATCACTGAGTAGATAGGGAGAGGACCTCACCCTCGCTAATTTATTTTAAATATGTTTTTAAGGTGCACAAATGAATTTTCAGATAAGGATCAGCCTTTCCATCTCCATCAGAAAAACAAAACCGACTTCATCCATAAATTCAAATTGTTTTCCTTCTTTATACAAAACTTACTAACAGAAATCTGTTCCCTTGGGAATAGTTCCCGAAGATTGCTGATAATGAACACAAGGGATGTTTCCTAGCATTGCCTATTTAATTTTTAATATTCCTACAAATTTCAACTCATCTGTCTCATTTTTTCTTAACTGAGACAGTACAAGTAGGTTACAGAAAGTTGTCTGGTGAAACAAAATGATACCTGTAACTTAGGACCAGATTGCCTTATTAAAATAATAACAAAGGTAAAATATTGCTTGCTACCAGTGAAATATTTTACATCTACACATAAGACATAATAATTAATTATTTTAGAAGAGCAAAATTTAGCCTCAACCCCCTGAAACTTCTTGTATACTCAGACATATGAAGCCTCTTTGTATATATTCAAGAAAAAAAGTCAGTAAGAAAAAATAATGTATGAAGCATGAAAAAATAGCAAAAAAAATTGTAAAAGGATTATTTAAAATGAAATTGGTTGAATTGAACAATTATGTGTGATGGATCCAGGACTATGAATCTTTCCTAATAAATCATCCACTTGTATTGTCAGCAGTCTCTACCCATCTCCTTCAAACTGAAATTAGTGAATTTTATCAGTACAGTCTTTGGAAGTCTACTCAGATTATACACAATAAATAGCCATACCTAAACCTTCCTATGCCATTAAGCTCTATTATCACCATGGCACCTACATATACCCAGTGTTGGCTGGATTTGGGAAACCTGTATCTCCTCATGAAGCACCTTCATACTTCAAGTATTCATAATATTCATCTTGCCTTGATTTTTTTTTTTAAAGAGCTTGTGGGGATTTGCAAAAGAATGTTTCGGCTTTGCTTTATATTTTCTTTGAACTTCAATTACGAAGGGAGACGCCCCTCCACACACACACACACATTTCTCACATCTTTTTGCTTTCATTCAGCATTTGATTGAAGAGTTAATTCAGCTCCACCGAACAATGATAGATGTAATGAACAGAAAGGTCTTCCAATGTGAGAGAGATTTTTCTCAATTCTTTCTGACAGGCAAGGGATGGTAAATAGACAAAACAGAGTCAAGCTAGGCAGCAAACTTGTAAAAAGAATGACTCTGGTAATGTACAAGGACAGCATGCACATCAATGAATACTTACATAAATGTCTGCACCATAAAATCCATCCTGGTATACAACACTGCAAGGATGCACACACAAAGAAAAACATCCATATTAGTGCATTTCCACATGCAAATGCCACCAACCCCTGCACAGCTGAGGTTAGTCTCTCACGAGAACAGAGGGGAGGGGGAAGGAAGGCACTCTTCACATTGGTTAAGGAGGTTGGTAGTAATTATCAGAAGTGAACCTGTACCAAATACATCATCTTTTCAGGTATGCCAAATGCTTAGGCAAAGGAAAGCAAAGCATGGCAGGGCTGGAAAAGACTTTTGATAAAGTTTGGGGGCTTTCTTCTTCCCCTGTTTTTAGTTTAAAAAAACCACATATTGACAGTGTTTTTTTCTTTCCTAAAAAAAATTTCAGTGGGCCCATCCTACATCCACTTTCAACACCTTAGCAAAAAGCTAACTCTTCAAGTACTACTTTCTTCTCCTGCAATTATGCTGACCCTCTGAAATAAAGGGTTAGTTCTCATTACTTAGATGGCAAACAAAATGTTGAAGTGGGGAGAGGAGTGGGTGAAATAATTATGCTGGTGCTCTTCTACCCACTGGGTCAAATCTCAATATTCAGCATCCACAGAGGTGAGAGAATCCTTAGGTGCTGCATTGTTGGCTCGATGCACATTTCCAGTAGTGACAACAGGCCTGTTGAGAATTTCATGGTGCTGTTCTTATGAAAAAAAATATTAACTTTGCCTACTTGAGCGTTTTACAGCTTTGGCAAACATGCCAGTGGTTCTGAGCTGCCCTGGTTTGGTTGGTTGGATATGTTACTACTTCGTCTCTCAAAAAAATGTTGTAACGTTGCTGTTACCAGTTCGCCCAGAGATGGTCTCATTTCAGCTAAGATCAATCATCAGAGTAAACAGTGAATGATTCTAAACCCTTCAGGATAAATGACACAGTATGACAAAGACAGCTTAAATGATTACACTAAATAAAACTGGATCTGCACAACAGTGGCCTACCAATTACACCCATTAGGTCTTTCCTGCAATTTTGCATCCATTCGGAAGTTCTGCAACTTAAAATGTGTATTTCCAGTATCAGAATCAACCCAAGCTGTTTCAAGAGCTAAATCTGAGAGCACACAAAAAAAATAGGGTTTTTTTTGATAAAATATTCTCAATTTAGGAATACTTTTATCTAGGAATTATAGTTATTACTTAAGTTAATACTTAAGTTGCTAGCCGAAGCCATTTTGCAATTCCAACAAGCATTTTCATGTCAGAAATATAAGCAATCTATCGAGGTCAGTGACCAAACCCCACAGGGCTGAGCTGGTATGTGTCAAATCAGGATCACTCGAGAAAATCATAAATATGCATGCATGCACACAGCAACATGGATAAAACCACACTGATGAAAAAAGTTTGCTATGGAATAATAATGGGTGAAAACTCAGCTCCACTTAAATCAGAGTGTCTGCCATTTGTTTCAGTAGGGTCAAACCCTTGGTCATATCTTTTTTCTATTTATTATATCTGCAGAGCAAAATAAGCAAAACCTGGTCTACACTGGCAGCTTGCAGAGAGCTTATTATTTTTGCTGCAGTGGACCTTCATTTTGGTTTTGATACTCTGATTATTTCAAAACGTTCCATGTTTTTCTTTACCTGTTTGCACATAAGAAATAAAGCATTCCACAGGACTGTGAGGGAGGAGCACACGATCATGAACAGAGTGGAAGGGTGAGGTGACATACAAAGCATACTGAGTTTACTGAAGATGAAGGCCCCACCACAGCCACAACCCTGGGGTCCTCATATCCCTGTGCCACTCCTGCTGGAGATGGGAGAGGAGCTGGGGGAAGGGGGTTTAGGTTCTACCCCTGCTTATAACCATCTAACTGCACTTCAATAGGAAATAAATTTAAGTAATTTTTCAAGTCAAGTCTGTCTTGCTCATTATGGCAATTGGCAAGAAAAGTCCCTGTCTTTATCTGAAACCCAAGAGCTCTTCCATCTTCCTTTCTCCCCCTGCACTCTGGAAGGAGAGCACAGCCTGGCAGCCAGCCCAGGTCAATCCATCGCTGCACATTCAAACATCCTACTCTCAATTGCTACTGAATATTGCTATTCAGAAAATAATGTTTTTGAGAGAGCACGTGTCAGAAAGGGAAAATTTTTCCTTCCCCCTCTTGGTGATCTGTGGGTATACAGAAAAGATGAGTAGGGGCTGATAAATTGTTCATTCCTAGATGCAGCTGGTTGTAATCTTGGACAGGTTCATTCATCCACCTCAGTCTTCCTTCCAGTCATGTACAAACAGAAACTTGCTTTGAGTTCTAAATGAAACCACTTCATAAATACTATGCTGAAAAATGTACCCATCAGTAAAATGAGACATACATGCATAACTCCATCATTAAACACAGCCAATATTAAGATGAAGTGACAATCAGGCAAATGAGTATAACAGCCCCAAGCAAAACTTGCACTACAAAAAAAAAAAATCAGCTGATTTTATCTAATTTTCACCCTATGATCTTGTATCATGACAGTGATATTAATTAAAAACCCTTCTGCTTCTCCTGAAGTTTGAGAAAAAGTAATTCTTCACACTCCCATTGCTTTTTCAGAGAATATTTCCTCTGTTCAGTGTCCTTGTCATTCTTTGATTCCTGACCAAATCTGCCCGGGGAGTCAAATGTATTTTCTGACAGGACCCTTCATCAGGACAAAGTGCAAACCACCAAGAATTATGTTTTGCTTTTCCTTTCTTTAGTATGTAAGTTTCCAAAGGGTTTTTGGTTAATTTGGTTTAATTTGCTTGGCTCATATTCCCCTTTTCTGTCTCTGAAGTTCTAGGCAGAAAAAAAGTATCTTGAGCATGGAAAGAGATTGAAGGCATCACACAGGGACCCATCTTAAAACTGCTCCTTTTACACTTTATATCAAAAAAAATTATCTTGGTAGACAGATAAATCTTGTGCTCCTTGTAAAACAACACAGGGTTTTCAAGTAGCCACATTACTGAAATCTGAATTACTTCACCCAAGGAATAGATATGTTAATGTGCTTCCTGGAAGCATTAAAAAAACAACAAATATGGGGGATTTATTCAGATACATTTTAGTACTTTATTGTGCTAAGGAAAACTCAGAGAAATTTTGAGAATTCTTGATTTAATAAGAAAATGTGGCAATCATTTCCTGAAATTATTTTTCTCTAAGTAGGAAACTCTTTCCTCATTAGGTGTTGTTCATCTGACTTTCACAGGTTTAGCTCCTTTATTTAGGTCTCTGTGTCTTATAATCACTTTTTGTAACTTTATTAACACGAACTCTTTACTGGTTTACATTCCACCTTCATAATGTCCTGGGAGAGCTACATCTGTCCTCATTATCATTTTTCTATCCTCAGCTTTCAAAAAGGGTTGAGTTGAATAATCCATCAATGACATAAAAAGACAGTCCTTGACTGAACAAACCTCAGCTGAGTAACTCCCTGGCAGGTGAGGGTCCATGGCCCCCAGGCACACACATCCTGCACAGGGCAGCACACCCAGCCTAAGGCTCATCCAGAGCGATGGATGCAAGGCAACAAACACCCCTGACGTCCTTCCTTGGCACAGGAATGGCCACAGCTCACCATTACCTCTCCAGCACAACTACAAAAAAGCAGCTGAGGAACAACAGTTCTCTGTTTGCTGACTGCTGGGTGGGTCACCCTCGCTGTCCTACACTGTCCTACACTGTCCAGCTCTTGGTCTGGAAATCAGCTTTCACGTGAGCCCTTTACCTAAGAGACAAATGATAGAAGAGATGCAACTACAGCCTTATTTAAACCAAAGACAGAATTAAAGCAACACCTTTCTCTCTAATAACACAGTTTTAGGTGTTGTAAACATAGAACTGAAACTCTTGTAAAAGGCACTTTCAGCTTTTTAGAATGTTCTCCAATTCCCTTTCTTGCCTTTCCAGTTTCAACATATTCTGCCATGGACAAGTTACATTATCTGCTTTGGGAAATTGACTGAGGCCATTGCTGCAGAGAACAAAGCTGGCAGACATGAATCAATATGTGCTGGCAAAAACCATTTTTTGTTCCAACAACTGCACATACACAGAGTCCAAAGTAAGAGGAAGTTTACATGAGCCCGAGGAAATATAGTGGGAAAAACCCATAACAATCAGAGTAGATGTAGTAACTCATAATAATCTTCTTAAATTTAGAATTCAGAGTAAGGGTTGGAAAATAAAGCTATATTTTAATTTTGAATCAGTTAGCAAGTAGCACTTGAGAATGTTTATTTTAACAAGGGGAACAGTTTCTGAATAGCCTCTGTTATTTCTCCTCCACACTCCCCACGAAATCACAATTCTATTTAGGGTTGGGTTTGGGGTTTTTTTTTAACTGTTCTTTTCAAAGAAATAAAAGCATATTGCTCTCCCCTGCTTTCCCAGGAAAGACAGCAGAGGAGGAGATACAGACTGAAAGCTAGTTCTCTCTTAGCTTCATCAGAACTGAAAGGAGCAGACAGGGAATGTGAAGACAAAATCATCACACACTAAACTTGTGAAGAATTTAAGGCAAAGGATGCTGAAACAGAAAGGCTTCTCATGAGTTTCACTACTCCTGCTACCTACTACTGCTCTACTACCAGATATATTGTGACACTGGGTTTTCCTGACAAGAGATTAAAGATCTCTTGTTTCCCTCTCTTGCTGCACCATTTTGAGTTTAAGCTCTCCGTGCAGCGTAGACCTCCAAACTCTAAATTTAGTGTTCAGTATTCTCACACAAAGCAAGCCTTACTCCCCATTTCAGTGTTGGTGGGGTTTCATGGTGCATACATTACTTACACATAGCTATAAGTAAGCTGCATATTCTCATATTTCAAGGCATTAGAGGTGATGCCACAGATGCCAGAAGTGAAGTACTTTCCATGAGCTAATAAACAAGATGCTCTCTCAAGGACTTAGTGAAATGTCTCACTCAGAAGTAAAGGATCCATTAAGCATTGGGGTAGGGCCATGTATCTCATGAACAGTAATTCCATTTTCAAATGACACATTTTAAAGAACATGCGCTGTTCTTTGATTGATAAGAAAATTATGGCCTTAAATATGGCTATACCCCACAATTTCCCTCGAACCTAGCAAACCTGCATGCTGCTCCCCAGTAAGTGGGAGGCACAGCAGAAGACACCATTTAACAGGAACCACCAAAACTCATCCTGCCTTATGACCACAAGATCTAGAGGTTAAATCAAGATCTAAGGTTACTGAAATAAAAGAAATTAAAAAAAGGTAATTGCAATCTCCAGCTTTATATTTTGCAATTACACACAGGTTCTTTCTTGAAAATAAATATTTTTCTAACTAAACAGTGATGGAATTGAATGTAAATTTATTATTAAAATTATATCTGTCATTATAGAAAATAAGTGTCCTTTTTGTTTTGTTTTTTTTTTAATTATTGAAAATATTTAAATATGAAACTGTTTGCTTGGCTGTAAGGCTAGGCTCCTTCCTTGAGTGAAAAATAAGAAATTGCTACTAAATTAATTGCAAAGCTGCATTTAAAACATATTCCATTTTTCCTATCAACAAATGATATTCCAAGTTGTTTGCTTCCTTCTCTAAGCTGATTGATTCTCCATGATCTCTTTATTATCTCAGTAATTTCCCTTGACTTCTATTCATGTTGTGACTGAATACCACATTCCCATAATTTATTTTCATCGATTAAGGATTTTTTTCTGATGGAAATTCCTTTTTGGTTCTTTGATGGGTCACAGGACAGAATAGATGAGTAGAGAACCAAGTATCACACAGATATTCCACGCTACACTCCTGTATCAGTGAAGATACCAACATGAGATCTAATATGCCAGGCCAAAGAAATTATGGCAGAATAAAGCTTTATTACCCCAGCTGTGGATCAGTGCACCAGAGATATATACAACTTCTGTACTGATCCACGAATTACTAAAGTGGGCAATTCAGAAAGGAAGGGCCTCACTGGAAAGCACAGGTGGATGAAGAAAATTAAACATCTGAACTAAGACCTACATGAATTAAGACAGGGCTTAGTAATTGAAAACTTTTGCAGGGTCAAATGATGTTGTCTGGCAAGGTGAGCCCTAGATTAGGAAGGGTTCCTCTCAGACAGCTGGAGGCATCAGAGAAGGAGGTGATGGGACCTGTGACCAGTGCAATGCCCAGCTCCCTCTGAAGCCAGCCTTGGCACAAGTATGAAGGGAATGAGCTCCAGCCAACCTGTCAAAGCAGCCTGCAGAGGAGTGTGAGTGCTGAGCTGAGCTCGGGGAAACCAGCTCAGTTAGTGCCTGGCTGCAAAGTTCTGCCCTGACTTACAGCAGGAGCTCTCTCTGCTTACACATCTAACTTACTGCTGAAGATGCTGACAATCAGCAGTACAAATACATGAGGATATACATGTGCTACACTTGGAAATGCAATTCTTTCTGCTGAGTCACTGAACTAATTATAATAATGTGTGTGTACCACACACATATACACATAGAGCACCCACATGTGGCCTCCTAAATTAAGGCAAATTTAAGTTACTTACTAGTAAGAAAGTACTTACTCACATTGCAAATATTAACCAAAAAATATTGTTCAAATCAAAAACTCTATCTCGCACAGCTGGTAATTATTTTCTTATATGCCTTTAAGACTTTGCATTTAACTAAGGTGTTAATGACATCATGAAACTGAGTGGCCCACCTTGCTATCTCTCTGCATATTGCACTCTATGCCCAAATTTAATAATTTATTTTTAAACAAGGTAGAGATGGAGAGTCTGCTTTCTTCACATGCAGCATCCATTTGGTAGCTGAGTAATTCTCATTGAAACCTGAATGCAGGACACTCTAAACTCGCTTCCTTTGTTGCCATGTACAAATGCCTGGGCTGGCTCTAACTGAGAGTATGGCAACAGTAGGATAACTTTGGTGGGACACCATCCTTGCTTGAAGGTTACTCAGGCAAACTTAAAAAAATAATGTCTTCCTCCAGTAGTGGCAACAGTGTTTTACAAAATAACCTGATTCTGTGGCATCATTTTTATGTTAGTTTTTACAGCACCTTATTTCTCAGAGATAATAACTGCCCAATGTGATGGAACAGTGAAAGTGCCTGACTTAAATATCCCTGAAAACAGCCCAAAGGCTGAATGATGAGATTAGCAAATTTGTCTGGAAAAAGGTGCTCCTTTTGGCTTAATGGTAGCAAAGTTTCATGTGCAGAGAAACTGTGGGAAGTGGGGCAGGGCAGCCATTCCCTACTGGAATGGAGCAGGGGGACAGGGACAGTGCTGGCAACTCCTGCACAAGGGGACATTCCCAGTGGGAGCCAAGGAGATGCTGAATGGGATTTCAGTGAGGGCAGGGAGAGAGGAAGAATGAGAGAGAGACAGAGACTGAGATCACCTTCTCTCACTGCCTGTGCCAAAACTTCCTTACCCATTCCCAGAAAGATCCAGTGGCTCTACAGAGAGGTAGTGGCAAATCAAATATTTATTACAAAATGCTACTCTGGCCTGGGATCTGCTAAGATTTCTGATTTTCCAGATTTCCTAGTTTCTTAACAGCTGAAAATCTTTTGCCAGTGTTATTAGGGGTTTTAAGTATTGCATGCAGCATACAAAGCCTTTCTGCATCAACCTTTGCTGAGCTACAGAAGAATTTGTTTCTTTTTCCTTTCCCCCAAAAATATACATAAAACTCAAATAATCTTCTGAAATAAAGATTATAGAGTTTCTAGAAATTAACACTATGAATTCCTTTTCTTGTTTCCTTAGTTGGTTCCTCACTACTTGGTTTTAGTAAATACAGGTCACTGAGACAGAAATCTTAAGGCACTATTTAAGCAAACATACACAGGACCCATGGTCCTGAGAGAAGCACCCCAGGTTTCTATCATGACAAAGATGGCAGCTAGAAAAACTAAGCAAACTGCAATTAAAAAAACCCAAAATATATATATATATATTTAAAAAAAAGCCCAAAAAAACAGTGCTAAGCCCTTGGGTGCAGAGACAACTTTCAGCAGGCGATTTGAAGAAAAAGAAGCTAACTCGATCCAACCTCCTTAATAACCAGATGCTTGCAATCATCAAAAATATACCTTTAGCCGAAACAACCTCTCTGTTGCAGAGCGTTCCGTTTGCAGGAGCATTTACATAACAATATGTGACATCTGAAACGCTTAAGGCCACCAAGCATGGCAGTACAAATTACAGTCATTTTTCAAGCGGCTGTGCGAGGCGCCGGTGCCGGGCAGGCGCGACCCGCGTGCAGCAGGGCCGGGGATGCTGCCCAGGCTCCCGGGATCCATGCAGAGCCCCGAGGTGAGGGAAGCCGAGCTCCTTACCCGCCGTAGGCTGGGATGGGAGGAGGGGGAGCCGCTGCACGGAAGGTGTTGTACACCGTGCGACCTCGGCCTCGTAGGTGGGCACCTCTGTACGCGGCAGCCGCAGTCGCAGCAGGGTAGGGAAATCCTGGCACTGCGGAGGGAAGAAAACAAGGATTAATGTGCAGTGTCCACGTTACGGAGCAAGCAGTGGGGCTGTGATTATGTAAATGTGTGCCTGTAGCTGGACGAGGGAGTCGCCAAAGTCTTTTAACTCATCTTGAACTGTGACGCCAACAGCGGGCAGAGAATTTGGATGGCAGCGTCGTACGCGGATCTGAGTCTCTCAGAAGACACTGATAAAAAGAGTGTTGACTGGTTCAGCCAACACTACTGCCAGGAGACTCCTGAGGTCCAAGTTCAGGCTCAGATTTATAATGTCAGAGATATAATGCATCGCATTATTGGATCTGTCTTCTAAAGTCAGCCCTGCTTTGAGCGCGGGTGAGACATTAGAGACTCAGGTGACCTCCAGTCATCTAAATTATCCAGTGGTTTTGCCAATTGAACAGAGTTTTGCTTTTGTTCAAGAGTTGATTTATTAACTGGCTCTTCATTGTATAATAATCCTCTCTTTTCTCTTCGATTTGGCTTGCACCATGTACATAACAGTACCTTTTATTCCTTCAAAGGCAAGAATCGCATACTTTAGGAATACATCTGAATCCACATAATATTCAGATTAAATAGAAATAACTTAATATACAACAAAGAAATTAACTCAGACATTTTTATATTGTCATTGGAACTGTGAACATTAATTAACATTCCATGTGAGACTTAAAATATTTTAATCAGAAATTGAACAGTAATACAGTGTTAGAGGCTTTCGTTCTGTAAAACGTTTCTCTTGAGAAGCTCTGTAAAACTTCTCTTGATAACTTTTTAATTGAAAAAATAATAATAAAACGCCAAAACAACAAACAAAATTTCCCACTTTGCTTTCTCTGCCAGTTTTTTAAGCAGTGTGTCATTACTTCATTTCTCCTTTATGCATAGATTTGGCAGTGTTAGAACAGGTATTTCTTGAATGAATTCTTCAGTGAGACAGATAAAAATCAAATCCAGCTCTGCTGGCACTCATGTTACATCAGATGTAATTCACCATGTTTAACTTTTGTTTTTCAGTATATAAATAAAGAAATAAATATTGCTTAGCAAAGCCCTAATAAAAAGCCAGCCAATAGAAATGCTGATAAATAATAATATTAAATCTGAGATATGAATTTATTTCAATCCTCATTTAGCATCAAATTTTAAAAGAACCCTTGAATTTGAAAAAAGACACACAACATTTAGGCCTTGCTGGCTGAATATGTGAAGGCAAACGCAGTAATTATGGTGATTTGTCCATTACTGCCTTACTGCTGTGTCTTTGGGGCTTTGCTAGGTCCCTCACACTGACAAAAAGGTTACACAGGTAATTCTGCAAAGATTTATACGCCTGTGATACAACATAAACCAACCTTATGGCAATACAAATAAATTAGATCTGTCTTAGAAAGTGCAAATATCATATTTTAAAAGGACTATAAAGTGCATATGCCAAAATCACAAAGATGAACTTGCAGAACTCGGTATTCTGTTGACAACTTTGCAAGCAGCTCCATTTAAGAAGTCTTAAAGGAATTGTACTGGAAAAAGCTTCTTTTAAGGAAAAACAACATATACATCATATATGTGAAATTTGGATGCTGTAAGTTCTTTTGCATATCCAACAAGATTGAGCACTGACCAGTGTAACTACAGTAGTGACAGAATTATGACCTGCTGCTGTAAACCACATAACTTTTGTCCTTTTCCTTTCCAAGCATACAGCCTTGTATAAAAATTAATACAATATGAAAAGGAACCTGCAAAAAGCAGTTTTACATAATGTTCAAAGAGCTATAGAACTACACAGTCCCTCCAGTCTTACAACTTCCCTTTGGGCATCCAGCTTTTGCTCCTTCCCAAATACAGGTATTGGACTAGATGGAGGACAGGTCTAATTCAGTGCAGTTATCTTTGTGTAAGAGTGATGTTCAACTCTAGTCTCCCTGCCTCAGAAAAATCACTCATTTCCAAATAATAGGCATTTCTAGAAGTAAGTTTCTCCAATAAATTGATAGTTAATTTGTGTCTTTAAAAAAAAAAAAGCAACTAAATAAATGAAAAGAAACAATACCAACAAACCAGTGATGAGAAGAGCTTGCTTAGGCAAATGGACTTGAGAGAATGCCCAGGAAAAATTGATATCTGAAATGGTGGACATGTTAAATGATAATCTTTAGTCTTCAGGGCCACTCTTAAACTGTCAAAATAAAGAGAGATTTCTCTGACCTAAATGGCAATTACAAAAAAAAAAAAAAATCAGTATTACCACCTTAGATTATCTTCACTTGCATCTGTAGTTTTCTAACTATTGGTAGCAAACAGACTTCCATGAGAAGAGCAGAAGTGGTAGAGAAAATCCAGCTAATTCAAAAACAGCCTAAGCTCAAGCAATGAGATATGTGACATCATCCTGGGCTTGCAAGACATGGCCTGGAAAGTCCTGCCCAGAGATCTGTTCCAGTAGTTAATTCCTTGTAATGAGCACCTACATTTGGCAATATTCACAGCAGTTGTTCTTTTGGGGTCCTAAGCAATCTTTTTGCTGTAAAATGTTCTGTTGAAGTTAATTCACCAATTAACTCCTGTGTACAGCCACACCCCTCACACGGGAGGGAAGACTGGGCCTATCTCTTCATTTCTGGAAGAAATGAGTAAATATAAGCCTAATTAAAACCTACTTGAATTGTTGGGAGACACTGAAGATATACCTCTGTGAAAGAATGAGCTCCTAATGTGGTTTGTGAGCATTTTTTTCCTTTGAGTTATACCATTCAATCCAGCTTTCATGCAGACATATTAAAATACATATTTTGCAACAACTGAGCATTTATCCTAAATTCTCTTTATCCTTCATGGCAGTCACACCTTGGAAAGAATTACAAGGAGGGTCACTGACCTTAAATCTTTGACAGTGAATTCTTTCCACAAAGAAATATCACTGGAAAAGCAGAGCACCCCATCAATGATCGAGTCAAAAATACCATATATATTTTTTTTAATTACATTTTTATGAAAAAGAAGGCTTTCTTTTAACAAAAGAGAAGAAAAGGGAAGAAATAGCAGGGAGAATCACTTAGTCCATAAGAGTTTACCAAATCCAAAACCTATAAGGGAGGCTCAGAAGTCATGGGAGAGGCTAAGATAGTGATTTTTTTAAAATCATGTTCAAAGGCTCTGCAATACAAAGGATGAGCTAGAATGAGAAGCCTGAAGTAATGTAATTGTTTTATTATGCTTGCCTTGCATTGTTCTCTTAATAAAGTCAAGGAGCATAAGATGCCTAAAGTAAAACAAAGCACTGAAAAACATGAAGATGCAATTAGTGATTGGCAGTTCTGTCAGGAAGAGGATCAGACATGATGGAAACTAAACATGGGACTAAGAGTGGCATTGCAAGGTCTTACAATCAAGTGGGGTCTAACAGTTGAGTTTAAACAAACCAGAATCTTATCCATCCCAAAAACTGATTTGGGTCCATCTGAAAATCAAAATAACTGAAAACACATTTTCTATTTTCAGGTAGTTATGTTAGAGATTAAGATAAGAGGTAAAATAATCAACAGGTTTTGTTGCCCAGGATTTGAGTTCAGAAGAAAACCCCATTATGCTCCTTCAGCCCAGCTGAGAAATCAGATAGGTAGGAATATGTAATAACAACAGAATTTATTTTGCTACCAACTTTTTAATATCCTCACCCCAAAATAACCACCAGAAGTGGCAGCATTAGAACACAACTGAAGAATGGACTTCATAAAAAGAATTTTATGGAAAGAGCTGTCCCATCAGGAAGCATTAAATGCTATTAACCAGTCCCAAAAGTAATGAATAAAGTAGCCAGGAGGGGTAGAGGTTTTAATGACTTACAGTTTGTAGGTCAACCTTCCTTAGTGCCTCAGTGCCAAACTGCTGAAACTCAGTCAGTGAAAATGCTATTATAATGGGGTTGAAAATGTGTTTGACTCTCAGCAGGGAAGCATCTGAGCCCACTTCTAAGCAAAAGTAGCTTAAATTCATCAAAGTAATTTGATGACTGGAATTCTTCTGATCTGTGACACAGAAAAGGCAGATTTCTCCAACTGCACACTGATGATAGGAGGTGATAACACGAGGTTATAAAAATAAATACTTTTCTAAGAACAATATATGAAAACAATTTACCTTTTCATCTAATGGTCCCATCCATTCTATATTCATTCAGCTATTCAAATATGAATGAGACTACAACAGCAACCACAAAACTCAGTTCCTACAGTCACTCTGCAATTTTACTTTTTCAAGTTAAAAAATTAGAGTATAAATGAAATGCTATAGAAATCCTTGGCTTTGTTTAATATAATTATCAAAAATCCTACAAATCATCTACTACAGCCTAAATGAAAATAAAATTTTAAAGTATATTATTATAATGAATCTTGTCTATAGATTTTCTCTTCTCACACTTTGCAAACATGGAATCACTGTCAGGGTACCTCCTTCAGTGAACTTCAATTTAGATCTCATATATGAAACATGGCCAGCAAATTGCTACATTTAAGCAAATAAAAAGGCCTTTGGAATTAACAGGATTCATGGTAGTATACCACCAAAATACAGGTAACTAATGATTTTATAGAAAAAGCAAATATGAGCGTAAGGAAGAAAAACTTAATCTTTGAGTTCACAGATGAAATTTAATCAAATCTTAATTTGTCCCAGAAGATGTAATATAAGCATTTGTTTTACTGATTTTTCATTAAATGATCATGACAGGGAGGTGCACTTTGTAGTCACCATATCTCAACATAGGCCTGTGAAAACAAAGACTGAAGGAAAAATGAAAACCTGAGTTCCCAAAAAGAGGAATATAACCTGGCAAAAAATACTTAAGGGTTATACACTGCGTATTAAAGTTTTAAAGCTTTGGGATAGATGAAAGAGCAGCAGATGCAAAAAACAACAGGGGGCAGATTTTGTATCAAAGCCATAAAAATATACAGCCACTTTAATGGGCAATTATTCTTCACATTTGTGCTGCGGTTTGAATTTGTATGAGGGTGCCATATGCCCCAAGAAAGGTGTGCCATCAAAATGGATGAGCGAATCCACCTCTCATCACTCCTAATCTCTCCTCCTCTGCACAGAGTTGCAGGTCATCTGCCACCAAGAGTTTGCAAATGTTTTATGGCGAAGAATTTTAATGCTACATCGTGTTTGAATCGGTTTATCGCTAATTTACTGCGGCACAGTTTAACTGCTAGAAAGACAGGGAGACACATTTACATTATTCCCATGGTTCAGGAGGATCCCTGTTGAGGAAACACAATAAATTAAAAACAAAGAGATATAATGGGTAGCATGCTGAGAAAGGCTAAGCAGAATAATCTATATGATATTATCTGAGATTTCAGGAACAGAATCAGCAGTTTATCCCGATGTGTGCTGTGTTTTCCCTTCACTGTATTAGTAATAAGTATTATTAAGTGACATTCTTTGAAAGAATTATAAACAGTGTGCTAAAGAGGATTTGTGCATTTAAATTCACAGACCAAAGCAAAGCAAACTGTAAGCTCTGTTAATACAGATTTTAACACGAAAAGGCATTTAAATTGTATATAAATATATGTACATACACACACTTCAAATTCAGGACAAAAAAAATCTTTAGATCTTCACTGTTTAAAATTTGCAGGCTGAAAATACATTTCTCCACCTGTCACTGTTGTGAGATGATTTTCCCTGGGATCTAGTTGTGAATTAACTACTTTCAAAGGAAATTTCCCATATACATCAAACACAGTCACAACTGGTCACTTCTATTTCTTTTTTCACAAGCCAGTTATTTTTTGAACCATACTTAAAATTATAGAACAATTATGTCCTTACTATTGTAGAAAAATACATGCCAGTATAATGCACTGTTGTTTAGGAATGAATAAATCTGTATTTTGGAGAAACCCCTACTTACAGGACATTCTCATTTGAAATGCATTAAAAAGGAAAACAAAAATCTCTAATTAATGTACAAGTCTAATCACCATTCTCCACATGGAAGAGTAATTTTTCACTGTTCATTTGCTCAGTGTAATCTCAAAACTGACATAACAGAAAAGCAATGGCCTATAAATCTGCTCTCATTTGTTTCTTTAATATTCATATTCCATTGAACTACAGCTGCTTGTTGCTGCAGTCTATTACAACATGCAAAACTGTCGATAAAAATATTATGAAAGGCAAGATGTGTTTCTTCATGGCTCTGTGTGCCATTTATTTGGAAAAAAATAACAACAAATGACTCATGGATTGTCCCTTAGTTTGCTGCATGCTGGGCGATTAGTGATTAATTACCTTGCTGCAAATTGACATGGCACAAGGAAATTGACACAGCTCTGATTAATTAACTTTTTTATGCAAGACAGTTACTTACAAAACACTGCACACTGTAATTGAATCCCTTTACACAACACTACTGCATTAAGTTTCCAGTCAAATCCAAATTAGCACCAAATTTCACATAAATTTGGTGAAATTTTTATACTGACATATAAGTAAATAGTTCTAGAAAGGGAACAAACAACTCTTTAAAACACTGCTTTCAAATATTTCAGCCTCACACATGGGAAGAATCAGATTTTTAGATTTTTCCATACCAAACTATAATCAAATATATACAAAAAACCATAAACTAAATATTTCAGTGAAAACCACCTACCATTTGATGTTCTTATTGCTATGTTAAATTATAGGAAGACACTTAACTGTTTGAAAAAAACTTTTCATTTCGTCACCTTAAAGGTTTCTCTCAGATCTAATTGATCTATTATTTCACTGACATATTGACTTCCTTGTAACTACTTAAAGTCCATATGAAGCTATTCTTTTTGTTTCACCTCTTCTCATGTACCAATAAACAATCCACTATTGGTTTCTCCCTGTATTGATACCATGATATGCCATTAATTTATAACCTTCTCAGCAAAATCTTGATGGCCAAGCCTGGATATTCTCTCATCTTCCTGCCTAAGCTTTTTGCCTGTGAGGGTGACTTGTCCCTGGCACAGCTGCCCAGAGGAGGTGTGGGATCTCCATCCTTGGAGATGTTCACGAGCTGTGGTCCTGGAGAGCCTGCTCGAGGCTTAGCTGCTGGAGCAGGGGGTGGTCAATACGTTCTCCAGACTTCCTTCCAACCTCAGCCACTCAGATTCTGTCATTTAGTGATTCTTTGGTTATCAAAAATCCCCTTATACCTCATCCTTCTTTAACTGGATTGCATATGCAGCCACCTGACATCACCCACAGACATCAAGAAGTAATCCAGAAGAAGAAGAAGAAAGCAGAGGATGAGGATGGATACAAAGGAACTGCTAAGGTGACTGAGAACTTTTTATAAAGTTATGTAATGACCTACACCTATAACTGGTGGTGAAATTACTTATGGCACACTTGAAGTCAAAATGAGAGTACTGCATAGCTCAAATTACAAATAGTTGAGGTCCAAGGAATAGCTGGCTTTTCACAAAAGAAATAGTTAACAAAGATGAAAAAGCTCAGGAGGTAAAAGCAAATCACACAGGCCATAAATGAAAAGAAACAGTAGAGATCAGAGAAGACACATTTGATCTTAAATTAAAGAACAATCTTCAAATATAGATGATCAAAGTGATCAATACCTTGTCTGGTGTTGCCAGATACAGGACAGCTAAATGTCTCAAGCAAATGCAAGAAATGCCCTGTGTCTGACAAAGCACCATTTCTGAGACAAAGGGAATGTCCATGGCTGTGGAAAGCTGGGTGAAGAGTAGCACTGCTACAAAGGGAAGACAAAATTTAGTAATTTGAATGTTTATGAAAGTCAATTATTTAGTGACAAGAAATACTGTTTAGATGACACAAGGATTCCTAAAGCTCAACAAAATTATTAAACTGTAAAAGGAGCATTGTCAGAATGCACTGGGAACAATTTAGGCAGGAAGTAACAGAGGAAAAACCCAGCTGTTAGCCTAATCCAAACTGTTGGTCTGAGGGACAGCTCTGCTTCTCAGGGGCTGCTCCAAGAACAAACAAAGTCCATCCATTGAGTGATATAGATCAGAAGACTTTTAATAAGAATATTTAGATGAGATATTTACAATGAAACAGAGAGATGAAGAGAAGAGGAGAATCCCTTCAGCCTGCTCGGCTTCTGGGATCCCCTCTCTCTGTCTGTCTGTCTGTGTCTGTGTGAACAGAGCAGAAGAAGTGTCAGTGTACAATTACAAAGTATGAAAACAAATCCCAAAATAGAAGTGTTTTTCTTTGGCCAAAGAAACAATTTGAGATATGTGAAAAAACAATGCAACATGTAGAAGAAGAGAGCTGTGATGTTTGCATATTATCAAACTGAAAACAATCTGACAACTTCAAGGCTGCAAGAACCAGTGAGGCACAAAAGTGCCTAAAGAAATCTTCTCAGGGTTAGCAACACCAAACCATAATGGAAAAATTGTCCAACGACTTGCACCTGCAAAGTCATACTGATAGTAAAAATGTTAATTCCCAAAAATCACTGTGTGTGAAGTTGAGGTTGAATTTTTCTCTACACAGCACAGTTCTAAGAGCCATGATTCAGTAACTATCATCACAAAGTAGTGATGCTAATGTGTGCCTTTATTTGAAACCAAACCTTACAGGGTGACCTGAAAAGCACAAAATTAAGAGTTTGTGATCTGACAGACAGGATGGTTTGAGATGCACAGCCAACGCTGTGAGCCTGGTACTAAAAATGAGCGACACAGCAGACAGGTTACAGGATGCAGAGCCAGGGAGACTTTGGAAGGTGCACAAAGGGGTCTGATATACAAGTGCACCACAGAGCAGGATGCAAAACAATGCTGACTGTAATTCTCACTATGCAAATAGAATGGACATAGAAAATGTAATTACTGAATGTAATTCTCACTGTTGATCTGCCTCCTGAGAGGAGTGAGTCCAAACAGTCCTGTAGCCCTAAATCACGGGCTAGCCACAGGTGCTGCCAGTGGCCAAGTGCTGTGTCTCCACCAAGAGCAGGACACTAAGGGAAGGCCCCTGAGCTCCCAACTCTCCTTGGCCACACACTATTCTTATTATTTGAACTAAAGGGACACTCCCCACAACTCACTATCTTCCCAGCTGTCTCCCACCACCCACATGCAGGGTTGTGTATAAATGGAAAAGAAAAAAAATAGCCAGTGACACAATTTGGGATGTGTCTCTGTTTCCAAAACCCCTGAGCCTGCTGGTTCAGACACACTGCTCCAGCACTGAACAGATCGACAGGAGAAGGAGGGTAAAGAGCAAGGCCCTTAAAGACACATCTGTGGGAGGGAAATGAAAGCCACATTTAGAGGTTTTGGAAACACACAATGTATCTTAGTGATGACTTATTATTCATTGTTTCAAATGTGGATAGACAGGAGGAAAAATGAGAGTTATCTTGAAAATAGTTACAGAAAGACAATTTCTACTGATACATAACATCAAAAATGCTGTAGGAATAATTTCAGGCAACACTACAAAATGAAAAAACAAAAACCCAAGGAGGTTCACTTTACAGTTAAAAGCAGGATGGTACTTAAATCAAGACTATAATGCAATACATATGAATATATTTTTCTTAATTTTTTTTAAATTTTGTGCTATCTTTATCTTACTTGAAAATCAGTGGTGTTGCCCTGCATCAAAGCAAGGCCCAACACAATGGGCCAGAACAGTGTTTAAAAACCTTCTAAAGACATTTCAACATGAGATGACATCAATTTCTCTACAGTCCTATACATTGGGGAGGGAATTATGGAAAGCCATTCCATTCCTACTTACTATTGGTATCTTCTTTCTTCAAGCTTTCACTTAAACCCCCTGTATTTAACATACAAAGGGGAAGGGCACTTGGCACATTTTGCCTGGTTACCACCAGGTGATTCTCTTCACAAATAAGGGCAATAAATTCAGGAAGCACATCAAAAGATAGTTTGACCCCTAAATGTTCAGTAATAAGGTTTTTGTAGCCTGGAAATTATACATGTCATTGCTGTTCTCAGGTGACATTGGACACAGGGACATTCCCCTTTGCCAGGATTTTTGCCCCCTCAGTCAGGAACCAGCAATGACTAATTTGGCCCAGCCACAGCCTCCTTTGCTGGGGTGCTCTGCCTGTTTCCTACGAAGCAATAAAGAGCAGACAAAACCACCCATGTGTGAATACAATCCACTGGTATATATTTCATTGGTGATGGAGTGGCCTGCCATTCCAATCCAGCTTAAGAACAGACCAATTAAAAATTTAGTTCACAGCACCTTCCTACATCCAATTCAGAAATACTGTAGTGCTGGCAAATTATTTATACCATATGATTACTCGTTTTTTAAACAATTCCTCACCCATATTCTAATTCAAAATGACAAATCTACCAAACAGTGAAATTAAGAGAAACTACAACAATGAAATCAGAACGAATGAACCACTGATGCCATTGCAGTATGTGTCCATTTGGATGGAATGAGATCAGCCATGACTGACACACAAAACCCAGAGAAGGATACACCAAGTGCCAGGAGCCTCCTCCCTGCAGCTGCTTGGAGTGCCAGCAAACTACCAGCATTATTGTATAATTTTCAGGTAATTACATGTGTGCAACAGATTAAACCTGACACGGAATCAAGGTTTCCAAACCGAATGCTCTGAGTAATGATTTGGCTCAGGAGAGCACTTTGAATCACCTTCTGAAAATTTCTATTTTCCCTGTGTAATTTTCTTGGTATTGAAAATATCCCAGAACATAATAGAAATGTCAAAGGTCTTCCTTCAATCCATTAGTAACGCCACAGGAAAATAAAACCTGGAATGTCTTCACAGGAACGAGAAACATGGAAATAGTTTCATACAGCATTTTTTAGGTGGTTTGCTAATATTCCTCAGCCAACTAACCTACTTCTAAAGCAAGGACACACTGCATAAACAGGCTTGACTTAATTTTCATTTCTGTAGCACAATGAGTCCTCAAATACACTAAATTCTCCTATTGGGTGTGGTCTTTATAAATATAAAATGTCTTTATGATTTTCTTTATTTATTCTATAAGCAAGATCCTGAACCATCCTCCATCTATGAATTAAAACACAAAACCCACAGGGAAAAAAAAATCTTTTTAAAACTAGGACATCTATGCTATATGTAAGTGTTGATATTTTTAATAGAGAACAAAATTCCCATATCATGTAATTAATATCTTATGCTTGTGCCATAGATTTTCCTTCTGTCCTAGCACATAATGCATGGAATAGCAGGAATATTGGGATAATTTTGGACCATATCTAATGTCTGTTCTGAAGGAATGAAGTATGTTTTCCTGACTGGCTTTAAAAAAAAAAAACCCAAAAAAACAACTTTAGCATTAAAAACATTTCTTGTCAAAAATATTACTGGACCAAAGGTTTCCAGGGAATTTGCCAAAAGAACTGCCTTCCCACCTTTCAAAAACATCTCATCTTTGCCTTGTTGTTTCCTGGTCGCTCATAAGATAAAATCCCAGGGCAGCATAGTTTATTGTTTTAATATCAGTCTGACGCAAAGCAAAAGTATTCTCTGGTGAGTGCTTATCTGTCATATGTACTTCTGTGAAAGGAATATCAAGACAAATAAGATGTTCTAGGGCATATCATGGGATTATGAGTTTGGCACTGACTGAATTCTGTTTAAAAATAGTTGAAACAATAAATCAAAAAAACATCTACACTGATATTTTGAGGATGCAAACTTGAAGAGCATTGGGTTTTAAATATTTCAATTATAAGGGGGTTATGCTATTTTAATATGAATAGCAAATGAACACTCAAGTCCATAAATGGGACAAACAAGATGAGAGGAAATAATATTCATAATTTAAACAGTTAAAACAATAAAATTCTATTCTAATGGTACAATGGACTGTGAACTTACTTAGTATTAATTAAACTCAATGTAATGGCATTTTCTATATTGAAATGAATAACCAGTGATCTGGAAATTCATTTAGACCATTAGGTTAATTACAGAAACCGATGGAAGTTTTATCAGACAATTACAATTAAAGAACACGAACAATGTGGGACAGATTTATAAGCATTTGTATCACCTCAATCATTTTTGCTGAATTCCACCACCACGTCTTCCAAAACTGTAATCAATACATCAATTAAAAAATGGGCCATCAACTTCATTTGCCCTTGAGTATGATAAAATAAATGCATTAATATTGGATTTCTGCATTTTCATATTTTTCTTCTTTTAATTCTATCAGTTGATTGCAGTATGAAAGATTTATTTAGGAGCTGATAAGCAGGCTTACTGAAGATGAAACAACTCTAACATTTAGGAAATCTAAGCCAAAAGTGACTTCAGTTTAAAATGTTCTCATTGAAGTCAAGGCAAAATTCTCTTTTATGGGCAGGCTAAACATTTGGGAAATAGAGGTGTTCATCTGCACATCATTCTGGACAAAGGCATGTAGAAACTTAAAATATTTTACCATACATGTGAGCAAATCATGTAGTTAACAATGAACTCTCCCCTCAATATGTGCTCAGAAAAATCCCCGAGTAGCTACACACTCAGTAACTCGAGTATCTTTATGCTTATTTGGAGCTAAAATAAAGCCTAAAATTTTCAGAGATCAAAGTGATGATTTAGAGAGTAAAAAATATTTAGGTGCCTTTGAACTTCCCTTTAAATTTTAAATTCTGTCTCTCTCCCACTGCCCTCCATGGGGGCTGGGTAGGCACAGCTGGACATTCCTGAGGAATGGGTGAGCTCCAGGATGCTGGGAGCCAGTCCAGAGCACAAGGATTCCTACTGGAAATGCATCTCCTCTTCCATACCCTGCCACAGAGGACAGGGACGTTAGCAGGGAAGAAGAGCCAGGCACATGCTGGGAAGGCAAGAGACAGCAAACACAACTTGTTGGGGTCATTGGAACAGATGATCCTGAGAGGTTGTGGAATCTCCATCCTCAGAGGTGCCCTGCACACCCTGGTCCTTCCAACCTGAATTACTTCACAATTCTACAACTTAATATCTTCCTTCTTCCTTCCATGCTTTGGGTCTCATGAGCTTCTACTTCAATCACATTTTCAGGAACTTCTACATTACAGAAAAAATGGGGAAAATAGGCACAAAGCAGTTTTTAAAAGTTCTTGCATAAATTCAGATTTGTATTTCTGCCTTTTTGGACCATACATACCCAGCTGTGTTACTGTCCTCAGCAGAACAGTGGTACTGACATTCAGGAACAGAACTTTTTATTTTGAATCTTCCTTTTGTCCAGCAGGGCCTTAATATTTTCATGGATCCTACTCATGTGCAGCTTCAATTTGGAAGAGTTCCAAAATTTTTCTTCATACATTTCTTATTTATCAGTAGGTACAAATTTCTTCAGGATTTTAAAATTCCCTGCAGAAGCAACTATTCTAAAGGAGCGAGGGCAAAAAGAGACAGTTACATGCAGCCAAACTGTTTAATTTACTATCAGTGAGATGTCCTGGGCCTCTACGAAGGTTCCAGTGAGTGCTGACTCACTGGCATTTGGTAAACTCCAATCATTCCTTGTTGCTTGTAACTCCTTTCAATACTTGTCTGCATTCTGCATTATGGTAATGATGAAGGATTTAACTGAAATCTGTTGTATCAGAGCTGCCCTGGAGATGCCAATCCTGTGGGAATCTACAGCAGCTGAGGTTTCCTGCCCGGATTTCCTGGCTGAGGTTGTCAAAGGACCTGTCCCACCCAGGGGTGGGGACACTTTGGCATGCTGAAACTCTGCTCTCTACATAGCAAATCATCTCTCCCAACAATAGATGTGCAAATGAAAAATTGATCCAGGTGCCATCTTCTCCTTCAGCATAAGAGAACAGATGAGGCATGAGAGACTATTGCTGCTGATTTGTTCCACTGCTTGCAGGAGAAACAGCTCATTTCTTTCTGTATTATGCGAAGGGCCAGAAGTGATGGAAGGAAGCAGAACCATGTTTCCGTCTCCTGACATATTCAGAGGTGTAACTAATCATTGTGCTGGGAAATGTACAGTGTGATATGTAAAATGTATCCAGGAGAAATAAAATATCAGAAGGGAGAGAGGAGCTCCGAGAATTGCAGTTCTGCTTTCTGGAGAGCCAACAGGTAAAGGTGCTCAGAGTCATCAGAGTGGCCAGTACAAATACAAACCAAACAATTCAGTGAGAAACCAAGCTAGCCAAATTAAGAAAAATACATCTTACAACCACATTTCAGTTCATCACACCTTATAACTCAGGAGCAAAAGAGGAAATGTTAGACAACATTGCGAAAAATGGAGATTATGCTCTTCCAAATATCTGAAAATTCCTAAATGCCATTAGCACTTAGTGAACTTCAAGTATCTCCAAGGCTTTAGAAAAAATCTCAGCAGACTCTTTCCCTTCTGTTAAATCAACTACAAATTGGAAACCTCTTAATTCTTACATTGTAAGTGGTTCTAAAATACCACACAGTTACAATATCAGCAGGAACAGAATAAACGATTAACAAATTATTCAAAAAGGAAAGCTGCAATACTGTTGTCTACATGGAATGATAATAGTACAAGTATTCATCTCCTAGACACTAATGTTGACTTATCAGTTATAATTTCAATATTACAAATGTGCACAAAAATGGAATATAGAAGATCTTTAAACTAATAAAAGAAATGAGACGAAAGTCAGCCTTCATTTCTATTCACTTCTAGTGGAATTTTCTATAGAAATGAAGCTATTTTACATCTTTATTGAAAGTTTTGTAATAAGGAGAAATAAAAAAACTAATTACAATATTTAGTAATTGTAGTAATTTTGTGTTATTGGGAGTTGTGACCCTGAAGGGGAAACTGCATTTTGGCAAGATGAAATTCTATAGATAATAAAAGAAAAATCATGACTTGCAGATGCACAGATTCAACAAAAGTGTAATAATTTCTACTGCAAGGGCTACCAGCAATATTTGTTATGAAACTGTGTATTACTCATTGCCCAGTGGGAGGCAGATAGGCGAAACCTGTTTATTTATGTATTTGGCATAATTGAAAACAAACAGGTGTTTGTTAGGATATCATTATTCAAGGAGCACCACTGCAAAATAAGATTTTTCAACGGGACTGACTCAGGAGACAGAAACAGTGAAGTCCAGAGCTCAGTGTGCTCACAGCGTCTCTTTAGGGAGTCAATATTAGTGGAAATATCATCTGATGGAAACAGCAATCCCAGAAATAAAATTCCTGGGGAACAACTCAGTGAGGAAATAGGAGCAACAGGGTAAACTTATGAAAAGCTTTCCAAGAAAAGCAATTTTCAGGAAACTGTAACAAACACTGCCCCCCCCCTTCTCTAAAAGAAGCTCCCTAATAATGAGAGGAGTGAAATGTTTGGATCATTTTCTAGGAAAACAATTGTCAGTTAAAAAGGAGGAGCACACTAAAAATGTCCAAAAGGGAGGACTAATTTAAACTGTAAGTACTTCATAGCTCTGTGTTACTACAAGAAGTAAAAAAAAAAACTCCACTGCTAGGGAAAGGTGACAGATTAGAAAATATTCTTGGAGCACCTGGAAGCAAACGCAGACTTCACTGACAATTTAATTTGCAATTTAAAGCCCTTGATACATTTGGTTAGCTCACTATGCATTTGTAGAGTCCAGACTCCCAATTTAAATGGGATCCCATACATATCATGGAAAAGCAGCAGCTCTAGGGATGCCATTGATAATGTTTGACATAAGAGAATTACACTACTGTAGAGATGATCACTATGGAACTCTTTTGTCCTCATTCCTGGTCTTAATTTAAAAAAAATAATTATTGTAGTAGTCTAGATAAGCTCTAAGAGAGTAGAATTGCATTCTAGATTGAATACAATCTTCATAAAGAGCATATCTGATAACATTAAATCAGACCACGTGTGTTTGTTAGAGAGGACTACAATGAACTCAGAGCCAGGGCTGCTGTGAGCAGCAGTTACTGCTCCTGCACTCAGCTCCAGGCTTCTCATCCCACTAGGTGCCAGAATGAGCATCAGTGGTACCACCAATCCAACCTAAAACACTCTCAGAAGAGGTTTCTGCCCAGAATTTCAGAGGACACATCTCTACTCCAAAGTTTTGTACGGAAAAATGGCTGATGGCAGCACCCATCGGGTCAGCTTGTCTCTGCTCTTTTTATTAGGGCAGCGTCTTAGGGCTCAAAATACTCCTTTTCATACAGGCTGTTCTTTTTGCACAAAAAGACTTCATATCTATTTGCTTCCTGACCCAATCAGATGGTGGCATGACAAGAGACTTTTTGTGTATTAAATCACAGTTGTGAGCAGGACAGGAGAAGAAACACAACATCTTCTACACAAAATGCAGAGCACACAACAGTACTGGATTCCAAAAACTGTCACTGTTACTGTAGAACTTCTGACCATTTTTGTACAACATCACAATATAGGCAATTTTTTTCTTTTTTTAAAATAACATATACTTTGAGAATAAAGATGCAACTGAAAACACTGAATTATCTGTTGACATTACTTACATATGTTTATAAACACCACATTTACCTTAACAAGAGCTGTTGGGAAAGTTGACATTTTTAGGGGGCTTAATTCACATTAATGTGCTTTTGTCACAAAACAGAACAAAAAACGAGCCATAACACTAGCTTACTTGTGGATGTGTATACTAGTGAACTGGGGGCACTGTACACGGGAGATCCCTCCTGGTTTGCCTGGCACAGCAGCACCCTGCCTACAAGAAAGAGAGAGAGAGTGGTATCTGGTTTTGGAACACTTCAACTAAACCTCAGTTTTGTTTTTTTTTTATCCCAAAACAGAAATAAAGTCACAACCGGAGCAGTGCACTGAACCAGGGGCAGGTTTTGTCCTTCGACCTCAGAGCAGGAAGAGCCCAAGCAAACACAGTTTGACATTGGAGAGAGCAGAACACGCACATGTCCCCAGACACCAGCAGGGCTGCTCTCTCTCCCTCTCACCCTGTTCCTCCCAAATCTGCTGCCCATGGAGCACCCACCCACCCTCCCTCTGCCTCCTCAGCTCCCTGGCCCTGGGTGGAATGAGGCTCCCTCAAGCCAACGCAGCAGGAAAATCGTGTGCAGCATTCCCAGGAGAGACATCAGGCCAGCTATGACCTGAGTCACATCGCTCCCCTCATCACTGAGGGATCACTGACACACATGAATTCAGTATTTTTTTGCTCAGAGAAATGCACAAATATGAGCTACATTCCAACAAATAAGCTGGGTTCAGGATTAAGAACAAAACCAGAACAATTATTTTTTCCAAAGGAAGAAAAGTAAAAGCAATAACAAAATCCATTTAAATCAACACTTTTGCAATGCACGTTTTGAACAAATGACACAAGTTTAAGGTTATTTCCTTATTTTTTTTTCCTTTAAATGAACTTAAATAAAACACCTCAGTTTTTCTTAAAATTGTATTTTAGCAGTCTTAGCTGAATACACATTGAACATTGATCAGAGGTAGAAATAACTACTTTCAAGCCAGGAAAGAAAGTTCTGCACTTCTGGAATAGAGTCCACCAGGAAAAGCAGGGTATGAGACACGTGGTTTTGGAGATATATCTGCATATATCTGTATTTACACACACAGGGTTTTATGCACACATACACTGACACCCTTCAGGCTGTCAGGATTGGTGAATCACAGGATTCAAACCCATCAGGTCTATATGCAGATCTGTGAAACTTTAGGCAGTGTGCATTGAACATGCAATGGAACTGCACTGAGTTGAGCCCAATGTGTTTGGAAGGGCTGGATTAAGTACAAATGGTAGGCATGTTTTCCACAGCAGCAATTCTGAACTTCCATTCACCAGGCCAAAATTCTCAAAAAAAATATTTGTTTAAAATTTTCTGCCATTAACCAGTTCTTTAATTGTTGCTTGCAGCTGTCACTTGAAGGAGGAATATTGGAAATACTGGAGAGCAATAAAATAATTCTTCTAATTTATACAATTTTTCTAAGACTGTGACTACTGGAAATCTCATTAATTACTGTGCTTCTAAACTTCCCAGACAATAGCATACCCTTAATTAACAGGATTTAGAGATGCTTCCTTTTTTCCAGCCATCCACGACTAATATAAAAGATAAAACATAAAACAAGCTAATTTTCCCCCTTACTTTAGGACTATATTGGTATCTCTCTCAGCCTTCAGTCCTTGTGTGGAAGCTGGCAAATGAGCAAGCACCCATTGAGATCCTAATTACAAGCAGCATTTTCAGGTTATGGAATAAACAGGCCCCAGCCACACACTCATGTGACCCCGGGAATGTGCACATTGGAATATGGATGAATTTAACACCACAGATGCTTCAAAACTTGAGCTACTGCAGAAGCCTGAAAATGAAAGTGAGCTGAAGACCCAGAGGCATTCATCCAGCTGAGAGAAACACATTAGGAAAATTAGTCATTTTCATTAGGTTTTAAGAATAATATAACTATGATGACTTCAAGTACATCTAGAAAACAGAGAAAAATATTTTTAGAAATCAAAGGTTGCAGTTTATTTACATTATTCACTGTAAAACCTAGATAATGCTTGGCTTCCTCCATGCTCCATAGGTACTTTCCTATTCTTTGCAGCTAAGATTCTTATATTTCTTTCTGATTTCATCTCATAAAAATCTAATTTTCCCTACTCTAGTAGTCTAATTTCTAATTAAAGTACTTCAAAACAGATGCTTTTTTCATCTGTGCTACTAGAGTGTATTTAATTCCTTGCATAGAGCCTTCTAATTATATTTTGACAATCTGCCTTTGGATTTGTACATAAAATTAATATCGATAACTAAAACATTATTATTAGATTTTGTTAGAAAAAAATATTGAACTTTTTAATCGACTTTAGCAAGAAAAGATTATTTCTTCCGCATCTAAGTTTGGTATTAAAAATATTTAAATTGCAATTAATACAACTGAGGGAAGACTGAATTATTTACAGTAAGATATTGGATAAACCTCAGAACATAGAAACAATCCATAAATTCCCCAATGGGAATAAAAAGAGTAGTATTATTCCTCCAGAACACTAAATTCTTGTGTGATGGGATAAAGTTGTTGGGTTTTTTTTTTTTAAGAAAGAGGATTTTAACATAAAGTTTTGAGGGAGCAGTGGAAGAGGGGACCAGCCTGGGGGCAGGGACGTTGCAGAGACCCAGCCCTCACCCCTGGAATGCTGCCTGGCAGCACAGACAAAACCAGACTTCCCAAGATCAAAGACTATTCCCACTCATCCTTCTCTTCCTCCACTGTTTTCTCCTCCAGCCCATGATTAAGAATGCACAGTTTGATGAGGTCCTTTGCTGAAGCACCATAGTTATTTTGAGAAATAATTACTCTAAAAATATTCAGGGCTCTGAAAAAAAGTGATGTGCAGTCATTAATATTTTTAGAATACTTGAAATTCAGTTCCCAGTGGTTTAAAGATCCCTGACTAAATGCATTTTCCCTCATTTTTTCATACTTTCAAAAATAAGATTTTGTGTACAGTTATTTACGTGATACATATAAACTAACCTACAGAAATACCAACGTACCCTGGTGCTGCACAGAGTAATCACTGCCTCATGTAAAACAGAGTTATAAAAAATCACTGCATTTCTCAAATACCCAAAGACCCAAGAAGTAACACCAAAGATCAACACGTGGACTCACCCACTAAATTATAAAGGATTTTTAAAGCCCTTCTCTTAAAAATAGGTTTTAACTGGAACCACTGTGCAGCCAGCACTACAGGCAGCTCAGAAGTAAAGACCTGCAATTAGTTTAAAAGAATTCACAAAATTAGTTGGAATCTCTCATGGTATTGTTTGAGGAAGTATAAATTGAAGTAAAATTTTTGGCAGACAAAAAACACACCCCATTAGTTAAACTCATGCTGTTGGTGTAAAATTAACAGTGATGCGAGGCCTCGATTATGGGCCCAGCTCTCTCCTGCCACAGGAAGGAGATGAAATGCTTAAAAACCTTTCCTGGCAATGGTTTACAGTTTATATACTATGACAGAGAACCTGAGCTTACCATGCACCACCTCCCTGTACACGTGGCATTATCACCTTGGCTCATGAACCAAAAGTTCCCAACTTACAGTGCTGGTACTTATTCTCCAAAAATTTGGGGCAGTGAATTACAAAAAAGAAGCAGACTCACGTTACTTATTGGGGGTTTGGCCTGGAACATAACAAAGTGAGACACTCTGAACATTTTGGGGGGAAAATGTTCTTCTCACTCCAGGAATCCTAAGAAGCCACAGATTCACAGGAAGCTCTTTGAAGAACAGGAGAGTGGCAGAGGTGCTGAGTTCTCTACAGCACCCAAATGCTGCCTTCACACTGAGGGTGAGCACAGAAGCATTCTCAGTGGCAGGAATCAACCAGCTCAATATCCAGGCCTGGTCTGCACTGGGTTTTAGTGCACAGGTAGCTAAATGTGGTTTTGTAATACAGGAACTAATAACTTCCCACATACAAGGAGATTTAGTGACAATTGCATTATTCTAATCCATTGTACTCTCAGCTTTCCAGGTAAATCAGCTGCTCTTCACACATAGTTTTTCTATTGTGTTACCAAATGGAGCTTCTTGCTGCCTCTCATAACTAAGTACCAATTCATCCATTCTATAATACTATTTACAAACAAAAAAAATCCAAACAAAGCCACAGGAAAAAGTGAACAAAAACCAAAGCTATTTGTGTCTCATTTTGCCTATATTATTATAAGCTGTTATTTTAAGAGCCTAATCTACACCTGAACCTTAAAAATACATTCTTTATTGAATTCAGTTATTGTTTTTTTCATTTTCTTTTTCTCCCAGTCCAGCTGGATGATAGACAGTGCTCCCTGAGTTAGTTCTGGTCATTCTGATCACTCCTTACCTTTGTGCCTTTTGTAAAAACTATTATTCTTAAACACTTCAGTGTTCAGTGCAAGTAGAAAACTGCAAAGCTGAATGTCTCCTGAACAAATCAGGAGATTTGCAAGTGTATCAAGGATCCTCATAAGCAATCCATGATCTGCTGTTCTAAAAGTGTAATTTAATATTGGCATTTTCCGACAGAAATAGCACTATTTTTGTTCTGGTCTGAAATATTGTTCTGTGATGGATTATTTCAAAATGTCTCACAGAAATGGATCAGAAATACCTAATAAAAGGCTCCTGTTGTACAATAATAGTGTGTGTTAGCTTCTATTGTCCCTTCTGACTCAGGAATTTAAAGAGAGCCTGTACAGCCTCTCTCTTGAATACATAATAGTAGTTAAGTGCTCTCTTAGCCCTTCATTATCAATAGTCAAGCTACACAGACTTAGTATGCTTTTAAATATGCTGTTAATTCAAAAAGAAGTGCTCTGTGAGAGCCTTCAGTTATCTGGGATCTCTATAAATTGAATAATGTCCTTCAGATTTTAACACAACCACTCAGGGATGGTTGTGTTGATTCACTGGATTGTTTCATCCATTATAAACAAGGAATAAAGTAGCATAACCCCAAACCACATGCCTCCTTTCTTCCAGTATATCAAAAATACAAACAAAACTCGTGTTTAATCCCACCAAAGCTTACATATAGTTTCACTTAAACAAGAGGGTAGGGAGGAGAATCTAAAGTAGTTGATGTCTAAAGGTGATTTTCCCACGTCCAAACCTGTTTCTGTATTGCCTTCTGACAGCAAACCTGAAATACATTCAATTATTGAGCAGCCTGGGTGTGCTTGCTGCTGGTAATGAGAATCTGTGCTCTATACACACGCTGATGTAGGAAGTTCCTGACCCACATATAACCTGATATATATTGTTAAAAATAGAGGGAGGGGAAAAAAAAAAAAACCACCAAAAACCAGGCAGTGAACATATGTGTCTCTAAGACATTTCCTGAAACCTCTCCACCCAAAAATTCTATATAAAATGTTAATTTTCCTTTCCATCACTTTTCCAAGCATAGTGGATGTTTTATCACTCTTAGAGTGTCCCCAAAACACTCAATGAACCAAGGCACTGATTCAGGGAACAGCAACAAATGTTACAGCAAATATAATTTGTAAGCCACCCTTCCAATTACTGCTTGCTGGCCATATCATCCATTTCCCAGCTTTTGGGAAACAGACCTTTCTCACCAGGTGTTCATGTGAGGTATCCAGGATGCTGTCACAAACTGGGATTGGAAGAGGTCAATATCATGCAAGTAAAAATCAGAGAAGCAACTAAGTTTGCAGCTCTGGTATGAGATAATCTCCCCACCTCTTCCCTCTGTAGGACATATAACTCATCCCACAGTAAGAGGGATCTCTCCTTCTCCTGCCTTCTTAAAAACACATTGTGACTGACTTGTTTCTAATTTAATTAACAGGCCAGCCTTCCCATAGAGTGGCTGCACTGCAGGAACAACTTATGTGATGTTTCCACTCACAAAGTAAAGCAATTGCAGTTAACTGCCCTTTCCAAAAATAATTTAAAAATTATTAATCAGCCACAGAAACTCCTTGTCTGGTAAACAAAATGAAACTAAATTGCACAAACTCAACTGGTGCTTGTACCAAAATCTGCACCATCCTTAGAGAGTTTATCTGTGCTCACTAGTGAACTTTATCATTGGCATCCAAGTGTAAATCCTTGTACACACACTGTCTCCAGAAAAGTCTAAAAGCTGAACAGGCATTATAGCGTCATGAAAAGAATTGAGTGGTACCATCAGGATTTCCTGCAAAATATGTTTACTATAAGATTTCTCTCTACAACCTCAGGTGCACCTAAACTAATATTCTGTGGTGCTCATCTCCATTATTTTACACTGGGACATGCTTCCCACTGAGATGGTTCAGGAGCTTTGAAAAATCAAATCTTTATTCCTAATCTTTCTAGGTCCTCTAGCAGACACAGTAGGTAAGCAGGTAAATGATGGCTATTCTTGGTTCACTTGTAACTTTGAGAAACAAACATGAGAGAAATTCTGAAGTATAAATTTCTAAAGTAAACTCTGAGCTGGTATTACCCTCTTCTTGAAATAAGATGCTTGAGAATATACAAAATGCACTCATGTTCTGCTGATAACTAAAATGGGTTGCATTCATACCTCTGCCTGTTGAATAAAGATTGCAATGGGAAAAGAATCACATAATAAATGATACTGGAGCCTTTCTGCCCAAACACAAACACTACAGTTTCAACATGGCCCTGCAGGGATTACAAGTGGATGTGTTTATGCTTTATCCTCTCATATTGTGTCAAGACACTATTTTTTGTGTAAATTACCTATTTCAGTAAATCTATAAGACAGAGATGCAAATCTAATGCAATTAGATGCAGAAATGCAAATTACTAATCCCTCAGTTCTCTTTGCTTACACCAGTGAATGCTGGTTCTAACTCATAAATAAAATTCTATTCTGAATGACAAGATGAGAATATAAAAGACCAAAAATTGAGTCATCATGCATACTTCTGGCTTTAGCTAGTCTATTTCTAGACTACAAAGTAGTCTAAAAATTTCAGGATTCCAGAATTTCTGGAGCATGAGAAACAGTTACAAAAATGGTAATTCAATGTTTCCAAACTTTCCAAAGCACTCACTTTTACTAGGAACAATTCTATGCTTGGAAATTTACAAAGAATATCTGAAGGCACCAAAGCAACAGAAGCTTGTAAAGCTGAGCCCTTCTCAGCTACCTCCTTAACAAACAAATGAATGAAAACTCTGTATTTTGAAAGTTACTCTCAATAAGTACTAGGAAATGCAATTACAGTGCATATTGGGGATCCTGTCATCTAATGCCCAAAAGGGAAAAACAATGCATGAGTTGGAAGAGGAAACATTAGCAATATGTTTGGAATACAATTAACCATAATCTTAAACTGCTTTAGCATTAATTTACAGATATAGTCAAGGTTTAACACAAAGCAGAGTTGTTTTCCATTCCACTTAACTCTATTAACTTTACATTTCATATATTACTTTATTACTTTACATTTCAGAATAGTTTGTCTGCCTGACTGCCCATCCTAACACGTGGATATTCCTAACTTGGTTATTCTTCTAATGAGAGGAATTTATTCCTCCACATAACTGCTATTAACTTATCTAGCATTGCAAATATCCCACCCAGTTCTGAACAAACAAATGTTTTAGTGATGACCTTGCAGTTTGTCTCAAGTTTTCCTCTGAGAGATTCTTAAGCCAGTGCTTTTCACACTTATCCATGGCTGGTACTTGGATTACAGCCCCAGGTTTTTTTCTAAAAATGCATCTGGCATCCTTAGGGTTCAGGCAGCGCCCACCCAGGTTCACCTGAGTTGCCCAAGTAGTTGGTGAGAGAGGTGCAGTGGTTATAAACAGCTGGATTTATATCCAGCCTCTAAACCTACACCACACACAGTCTGGAGAGGCTGCCACCTTATTTATTTAATTCATTTTAAGTCTCTCACTAACCAGAAAGCCATAGAATACATTTTCACTAAGCACCAGAATGATGTTTAAATAAGAGAAGTGCAAGCATAACTTTTCCTTAAAGATTATCTTTGTGAGTAAAGAACTTAACTTTTCTTAAAATTTGATCAATTATATCCACATTAAAAACATGAACAAACACAAGAACTTAGAAACAATACAATGGAAAATAAAAGCTTTCTTTTGGGTCATTTGAGTAATATCTAAACAAACAAGGAAACCTACAATGTGAAATCAGGAGGAGCATGGAAACATGGTCAGCAGATCAAGACCTACATCTCAGCAAAGTTTCACCAGCAAGCAAAGAGGTCCAACCATGCATCCCCAAACACATCCTTTCCCCTATTTTGAAAGGACTCCAGCTTCCAGCAAATACAGATTTCCTGTTTTTACAGATTCTGTTTGTGAACAAATCCATCATAATCCAGTATCAAATGTCTCCCCCATGGACTGGAGACAAAATTCACAAACTTTTACACTGAAGGAGCAAAAAGTCCCTTCTTATCTGTTTCCTTCTGGCATAAAGCCGAGTCTATGGTTGGAGATTTAAAATCAAATAATCAAATCTATAGAATTTCTTCTAGACATCCCATAGGAAGAGTACCAAAGCCTAAGGATAATACTGTGTGATATACATCCAAGAGAAACACCTTCAAAAGGGTAATACTGACAGTATCTGTGGTGATCCCTCTAAAATGTGTAGCCTTCAAAACAATGGTGAATAGAGGTAGATTAATCCTGCTCCAGATTTAAATATATAACCAATTGACTAAACTAATGTTTAAAAAAAATAAGTCACTGGCATTATCTTTGAATAAGCCTTGTTTAGTTTCCATGAGGGTATACATTTTAATGAAGAACTCATTATAATATAGCATAAGGCATAATTAATTCTGTATTACTCTTTTTTTTTTTTTTTTTTAGTAGATAGCTAGTACAGATGATGAATTCCATTTTTCTACTGGTTTTATTCATCTTTCATAAACCAGGATTTCCTCTATAATGGCTTGTAAAAGCTCCACAGAGTTTTAGAAAAGCATTAATTGTCATCAGTGGTGTTAATCTACCTAGGAAGTCCTCATTTGTACGATGGCACTTCTAACACTATGATTTTTGAAACAGCAGTTACAGCTTTGTTTTATACTTTGAAAAGGAGCATCTATATAACACAGGAGGAATATTAAACAGTAATTATTTAACCATAGGTAGGAAACTATTTAAGCTGCTTATCTAACACTACTGCAAATATATTTATTTAGGAAAATCTGCTTAGCCAATAGTAAAGTTTGAATCTAATTGAATGTAATCAAATTGTTAAATGAGTAAATCTATGTAGTGACAGACAGCTTTTACAAAAATTCTGCTTTAGAGATACGATACAGTGAACTTTTACCCCAGGATTAGAATTGCTGTGCAAGCATATAATTCAGCTTCCCAAACTCCAAACACCTTCACTGAGAAGTGTTTCTAGGGTATTTGCTGAGCTTATGCAAGACTCATTTAAATTCAAAGAGAAACACTAGAAAGATGAAATGAATCCCAGGTGCTCTTACACTCCAGAAATAGATGCTTTAAGACATGAACAAAGAGAATTAGTATTAGGAAGTGTACAGGAATCCTGTCTTCCTCTGGATTCCTCTAACTTAAGGGCATGTTTTTATATACATTGCTATGGTAGTTCTTTACTTCTTAATTACATATAACATTTTATTCCAAACTTTTGAACAAGTTTTTGAAAGGAATTTTGTTACAAAATCTGGTTGTTGGTGGATACTGCTGGCTTCCAAATCCAAATATGCTGAGAAAGCCCCAGGCATCTAAAACTTCTCTGTCTTCTGAGGGCTTATAAAATAGTTAAAAATGCACAGACTCTTCCCCTCTCTTTCATTTTGCATGATGGGGAAAATTTTGCCATTGATCTTGGAATATCTGCCCAAGAAACTGGGTGCTTGCAATAGTCTGCATTGGGCTAAGAAGTGAAGTGAATATGAAGTGAATACAACTACTCAGCTATGTGGGATGGCTTGAAACTACCTTCTGAAACCTTCCTAGAACTTAATGAAATTCAGGAAAAATAATAGTGCCATAAGGAAAAGGAGGATGGGATCTTCTACTTTCCACTGAGCTGTGCTCCATGACTTGCTCTAATGGTTCTTTACCTCTAATATTCAGTAATTTCTTTCTCCACTGTCAACATAAATTTTGAAATTTCTGAAATATTGTTTGTTGGTTATGACCAGACAAGAATATTTTCTCATGTGAGCCACTGTGAATTCAACTTTTCTCTGGAAAGAATATTCACTAGATTTCCAGGTAATTTCTGTAACATCTTTTCCCTCACCTTGCATTTGGGAACTGCCAAAAATGAGCCTCTCCAACAGGTATAGCAAAAGCATTTTCTGCCAGGAATGACAAAGTCTTTTAAAATGACCTTACTGTGTCTCAAGCTACCTGCTCTACAGGACTGATCTGTGGTAGCAACACACGTGCAACAATATTCTCTATTTCAATAAGGACAGTGCAAGAGATTGCTCAAAAATTCATCATTCCAAAACCCAAAAGAGAAAAACAAAAAGATCTGCAATAACTGAAAGGAACAACATGGAACTTGGCTGTCAGACAGCCTGAGGCAGAAAGAAAGGCTCAGTATTACAGATAAAATATACAATATATAAAAATAAGCAGGTGAAAATGATGTTATAGCAAACCACAGAAACAAAGAAAGTACCAGAGCATACCTAGTAAAGAAACTCAGCTGTCTGTATTTTCCCAGCCATAAATGTATGTTTGGGAAAAAGAGCAGACTCTAGCTTAGACACAGGAAAAGCATGGGATGTATTTAAAAGAGGATGCTTATACAAATAGATGAAAAAATCATCCCTGTTTCCAAGAAGACTTTGTGAAACAAATCACTGAGTGCTTCTTACAAATTTCCTTATTAGGACCTGCCAAAGAATTTAATAAAGATTTTACTGGAAATGATAAGAAATGGATATTATGACTTCATTAAGCATTTCTTTCTCATAAGAAGAAAAACCACTTAAGTATATGCTTTTATTTACTGGAAGGAGGCTCTGTAGCCAGAAGTCAATTTTTAAAAAATTTCCTATCCATGAGCATATACAGAAAAGTGCAATTCTGTGAAAAGCTAGAATGATAAATGAAAAAAAGAAAGTCCTTTTTTTTTTTCCTCTGAAGTGACTTCCCAGAAGAAGGGTTGGGAGGGGCAGGAACTGGTGGCCATCAGGGATTCTTGCTAGGGCTTGAAGAGCAGCAGGAGGAGTCTCCAGAGGGCCCTTCCCAAACATGTCCCTGGAAATCCACACTGGCACCACCAGGGCTAAAGAGCCACAGCGCCGGAGCTGTAATTTACTGCAGCATGAGCATTTCACAGGCACAAAAACAGCCTCAGAAAGGCTGCTCAGGAAGAAAAATCCATAGTGTTTTGTAAATGTATAGTATTTTGCAGTCCCCAAGTAATGCTTTCCTGCCATGGTGTCTGCTGTGCATCTCGGGGTCTCCCTTTTCAGAGGGAGACGTGTCACACGTTTCCTCTCTTAAAGTTTTTCTTCACAGAAGTGTGCACTCCGAAAAAACCCTGAGCTATAACAATCATGTCACTGGTCCTACTGTTTACTATCATCTTCAAGGTTTTAGGGTTGATTTACATTGCGTTCCTCCCTATTTGACTTTAATTGTCTGCTTCAAGTTGTCAGGACATAACTATATCTTAGATTTGCATTGCATTAGGGGATCTTCTCCTTTCTCTATTGATCTTGTCTTACGGAGTAATTTAACTCAATTCTAATTTTCCTGTGCATGCGGGGTGCTCTCCATCCAAGGAAGTGAGTTATGTGTATTCAAGTGGTGCATCTTATGAATCTTGTTAAGCTTTACCGCCTCCCAGCCCGCACTGATGGAATATTTAATCACAGAAATGAGTTGGCAGATTTGATGTACAATACGGGGAAGCCTGGCGGCTGCGGCTCCGCTGGCAATTGAGGATCGGGGGAATTTGCCATTCATCAGTGCCATCCTGACAGCTTTGTATAACCTTCTGTTTTTCACTTATTTATGAAGATTAAAGGTACTTTAAATCAACAGTTTCTCTGTAAATGTATCATCTTTATTTCAGAAGTGGCCGAATTTTTCATCATTTATTAGGAGCTAAAGGAACTTCTTGCACTGACTGTGAAAAAGTTGGTGCAGTTTTATCACGACAGTGCTGGAGACAATAATTAAACTAAGCAAGTAGAACTCTCACTGTCTTAAAACTCCCATTTCTAATGTTGTAATCTTCAAATATTCAATTGCTTCTTCTCTAAGGCAGGTGGTGGAGGGAGCCCAAAAGTAAAGGTAAGTCACAGTGCTCTGTTCCAACACACAAAAATTGCAGTGCTGTTCTATTGCTTCATTCCTAACAACTTTAGATGATCTGCACAATTTTAACTAAATCATTTAAAAGAAAGTCTATATGTTTAAATATGAGAAATATAATCTTATAGTCAATACAAAGAAAATGGATTTGACACGCATTAAAAAACCTGACAAAACCCAAACATAAACCTGCCTGCATGTATGAACAGGGAAAAAAAAAATCTAAAATAAGTGACGTATCTTGATAGAACTTTCTGCAATGGTGTGGTGGAGTTCGTGCCATATTTCATAAAATTAAATTAATACTCTTCTAATGGTAATTAAAGATTCTCATTAAGAAGGGCAAACACCTCCCTAGTGTTGGCAATAAAAATGCACTTGGGACTTTAGGAGGTTATACAAAAAAATCAATAATCTGCCATTTTATAATTAAAAGACAAAATAAATGTTAGGGAAAAGTCCAGTAAATTAGGAAAATTACCTTCAGGAGAGATTGAAAATATTGATTTTAATTTACAAACTATGTGAACTCTTCATGCCCTACTTCATAAGACAATTATAAGTCAGACTGTTAATTCTGCATACGTATTAGAAAATTGATTACTGTACTATGGGAATATTATTATATTTGTCATTAACACAAAGTCATTTATATAAAATGATTAATAACTCTGACTTTCTAATTTACGCAGGTTCAGGGTTGGTTCACTAACTACTCAAACGAGATCAATGTCAAATTCCTGTTTTCAACATAGACATACATCAGCAAGGAAATAAATTCTGCCTATTCCAAATATGCCAAGTTAGTATTTTTATTATACTGTGCCATTTTTACCATAACTGGAACACTTTTATCTGTCTATCTCAGTAGAGGCACTTTTTTAAGCACAAATATCTGTTTGTAACAGTGTCTTTTTAAACAATTTTTATCTCTTGAAGTCCCTCAAACTAACAAAAGTTTTTTCACCTTTGTCAACTGGAGACTCGAATACTCCCATGAGTGGAGATTCCCCAGCTTCTGCAGGTAATCTCTTCTCATGTTAACTACCATCCATGAAAAATGCTTTCCTGAGAGCTGTTTGTGGGCAGCATTCAAATTCCTCTGGAATTAACTGGGTTTCAGACTACAAATAAGTTTATTTTCAATCCCCTTGCTAAAGCACATTTAGAAACTAGCCATGATTGACTTCCAGCAGACAAAAATTGAATCTCTTTAACTCCAGTTGCAACCAGGATCAGAATCTGGTCTCAGACAGGTGAAAATACAGATTTAAAATACAAAAACCATCAAACTGAAAAACTAACTATAAAATTTAAAGAAAAATGCTCAGGAGAAAAATATGAATGCAGATACTCTATACCTATGTATGCCCACATACATATATGTACAAAATAAATGTATTTTTATAGATAAGAGTTTTTTTGCCATTGTTCTTTACTAAAGAATTCCTGGAAGAAAGTGACTGTACTGATATATGAAATAAAATCTCATGTAAGACTAGGATATTGCAGTACACTTCCTGTTATACTATCTACTTTCAAATAAAAAGGCATTCATATATCTTCTGTATAAAGTTTAGTATGCCCAAATAAGATAAAACCTTGAATCACATATGTAGAAATGAATTGTAGAAATAATGAGGATCACGCAAAGAAACCAAACCTCACACCAAACACAGATTCTGTACTTTTGCATGTTTTAAAGAATACTAAAATCAAATATGGTCAGTTGGACAATCACAGAGCAATCCTTACCTGCATAGAACTCTGGACTATAAACTGCACCAACAACTGGATTTAATTTCCAGCCTGCAGCAAACAAAAACATAACAGTTAGTATTGCAATTAGCAATAATATTAACAACAACTATTATTATTACTATTATTGTATAGAAAATACAGATAAAATTACATCAAGGAAGATCACTGTAATTCAAGTTTTATAGGCAATTTTGATTACTAATCTTTAATATCAGAGTCTGAAGTATGGAAATAAGTCATGAAACAAGGCATTCTCCAGACACGTGGTACTGGAGTAAATGGCCAGGTGAATTACCCTGGCTAAAATGCAAATGGATTTACTCCCTTAAGCTAATGAATTAAGTCAGCACTAGTTCTGGTATCCCCATATCCTCCAGAACAGAGCAAATGAGTTCTTAGCCATTGTTTTGGCTCTCTGCTTACGAGACAGAGGGGCCAGAACAGTTCATTCTCTGGACAGACACATTTCTGATAAGCCTTTGTTAGCAAGGGTTACGGGGCAACCAAATAATTGGAGCATTTTGATTCCACCCTGGCAAAAATGAAAGTGCAGCCACAACATGGAAATATCTGTTGTGACAGGCAGGAGATGCTCTGTGGGGTGCAGTCACATGCCAGGACTTTGTCCCTGTCTGTTTGTACCCCTGAGTGCCTCGGCTGCCACAGGACAAGGGCAGACACACCCCAGGAGTGGCCGTGCCTGTGCTCAGAGCTGATAAACGCTGAGAGCCAGCAGGGGAGAGAATTCTGCAGCCACATCCTGCAGAGCTCTCAAGGGGTAGGAATCAGCCACTGCCCTGCTCTTAAATAATCACTGTCCTCCCACCACCGGCATGGAACCAAAGCACAGAACTCACAGATTTTCTGTACCTGTGTTCTGGCCTAACTCCAAATTACTGCTTGCACTTTACACCTGATGCAGCCTTTCCAGGCAAGCCTGGAGTACCCAGACTGGCTGCAGACACAAGGGATGTTAAAGATAACCAGGCCGGAGGAATTGCAGGGGAAGGGGCAACAGAAGAGCAAGAGAAAGTGCTGCAAACTCATTAGTGTTCTCAGCTGTAGTGCAGTGCCAATTACTGTGGTTTGCTCAGCCACAGGTGAGCACTCCCAGTTAACTGCAAACTCCACGGAACATCCCCCCACCCACACTCTCTTTTTCCTTAAGTGAACAATTATTTCGAAAAATTAGGGGTTTTCCTAAAGCACACTCGAATCAAAGGAGTGGGAAGTACTTATTCTTTTTTTTTTTTTTAAATGGGAAAAAAGAAGGGGGAAAAAAACAAAAAAAACCCAAAAAAAAACCCCACACTGAGCAAAATCATGTTGTAACTCCAGAGCTGTGGTACTTAAAATAGAACTTATAACTGCTAACTGCTTCTGGAATCAAAATACAATCCAGACACTGACAGCAAGGCTTTTCAAAATCACAAAAGCCAAGATTAGAAGAATTTAAATCCACACTAGGTTTATTTCTGCCTTGGTCATATCACATAATGCAAAAACACAGTGGAAAACCATAAAACATCAAGGCATCATAAGACTGAAAAAGTGCAATGCAAAATCTCAATAACAAGCAAACTATTCCTACCATTTCAAGCTACCTCTATTTCATCCACAGTAATTATTTACCATTAATTAACTGTTCAGTCGCAGAGGGGAGGGGTGGTTTTGAAAGGCAACTCGTGAGTAAGCAGCTTTGCACAACACCTTATCTGCAGAAGTGACTGCAGTTGCCCTAGGTACCTAAAAGACAGCTAGGGAAGCTGAAATGCCCAGCCAAGGAGGGCTGAAATGTTTTTCCTCCTTAAAATACCACAGGATTTACCTGATTCTTCAATTTGACATACTAAAGGATTATATTTAGGAACATCAGAATATAACATATCTCTTAAGCAAATTTTGTGTGATAGAAAATAATTCAAATTTTGAGACTTTCGGTAAAATCTAACTTTACATATGTTAGAGAATATTCAATATTTCAAATTCAATCCTTCCTCAGAAGACTACTGATCAACACCACCCAAAATGAAAGATTGGGCAGAATTTTAGATCTGTCAGCTTTTGCTGTCAAAGCAGCTGACAGACATCTCTCAGCTCCTAAGTTACACTAACACTGCCACAATTTGTCTGAGAGAAAGAAAAAAAAAATCTTGGAAGACAGAGATTGTTCTTCACAACTGAAAGGCAGTCTATTATTTCAGCTCCTTACCACTCTCCCAGTGATGGCTGTCTCATCTAACTTTTTGAAGCCTATGGAGGAAATACTTCATTCATCGTGAAAATAACAGTAATTAAACTTAACTTTATCTTGTCAGCCAACAATGTGCTGGCCCATAGCTGTGTGGGTTAATCAAGTGTGATGGGAGTTGATGTATCTGAGCGAGCAGCTGCCAAGTAACCCTTCTGCAGCAGCTGGAGGAGGCAAATTCTCGGCTGTGGGTGTAATTTTGTGCATTTTTCTTACTGTCACAATATTAATCTCCTTCCCAAGTTGAAACTATAAAAGCTTGAAACTTAAAAACCAGCCAAGGAAAGAAAAGCCCCTCTGTGCCCGGCCCAGCTCCCCAGCCTGTGCAGCCACGCGGAGAAGCAACTGTCCAGGGTGCTGAAGGGAAGGAAACGATCTTGGGGTAACGAGCTGTGCTAGAAATGGGGCACAGCAACACCGAGATGATTATTTTTGCTTCACAGACCAGAAAGGCCACCATGGCCAGAGAAAGGCTTGGGTGGGAAAGACCCCTGTGATTCCATTTCCTTCCCTCCTGTTTGCTACCCAGGTAGGGGGACAGGGAGTGAGAAGGAATTTAACAGTGCTAATAGGCACTAGATGTGATTTTGAATCTAAATTTAGAGCAATTGAAGCCACAAACTCAAGGCACCACCAGTATAAACTTTAAAAGGTATTTATCCTTTTTCAGATCTCTGTTTCATGTTCCTCCTTTATTGCTGCAGTTCTCTGAATGTACTTGCCCATAATTCTCTGTACCCTGCAACCCTTGGATGAGCATCCTGAATCGCAATATGGGCATCAGAAGAAAGTACAACTGTGAACAGGATAGGTTGGAACATCTAAAAATGTCTCAAATGTTTTTGCCAACATGTAGCACTCCTGACACTGAATTTCTTTGCAAAGGGAAGGCAGTTGTATCTCCAAAGCACGAGGTGAGACATCAAAATCATCCTGACTGGCAATAAACCCACAAAGAAAAGCTGTCTCAGCAACTGCTCATTTGGGGAGTCAAAAGTCACTGGAAAGCATACTTATTTCAAAGACCATTTAGGGCACAAAAGCAAACCACTTATTTGAACAGACCTGTAGGTAATAAAAAAAAGAAAAAAAAAAGAAAAAAAATCAAGTTTTTGTGCCTTGAAATCTACTGACTTCTGCAATCCTATTAACAACGTGAGCCCTGTTATCAACCAACCAGCTGCATTCAGGAATGAAACACAAAACAGAGTGTATCTTGTTTTTAAATTAAAATAAATATCAGTTCCTGACGTTTTGATAGAATACAACATGTGCCCCAACTACCTTTTGAATACCTGCCAGCAACATGCCAGTCACAGCACACACTTTGAAAGATAAAGAGAGGCATTAACAAGTAAGTGGCTCTGAAGCAAACAAAAAGGCATGTGCAAACAAAATCTTTCTGGCTACCTCCATCAGAATAATCTTGCAAATTTTAATATGCTGGTAGAAAAACTGGCCTTACAGTTTATTTAAAAGATGAGACGTTTACTTTAGACAATAATAATCTTCAATAAATAATCAGCTGTAGCACTGGTTAATTCCTGACAAAATGATAAAGAACTAGACTCGTACCATGCCAGGATGACTGATAGTATAAACACTGATGAAACTAAATGAAGCACCTTACACGTCTGCACTCCATTCCTTGTTGCTTGTGATGATTATGGAATTGTCCTTGTGCGTTTACTTTAGGGGACTTCAGACATTAAAAACAAAGTAAAAAAGATGAAACTAATCAGAAGCTATGAATTGCAAGCAGAGGTTTGTTTGGGGGATGCCTGGCAAAAAGTGTGCATAAGAATATTTTGCATGCAACGCCTTGGATGTCTGGGTTCACAATAAATGAATGCTAATTATTCATGCACTGAACAGGGTATTTTACACTCTTGGTGAGATCTAGATCAGATGGAATAGGATGCAAAATAACAAACAAAACACTTCAATTGGGAAACACTTGACAGCAGATTTTCCTCATCCTGGTCTTGGATATTAATAAATGAGAATGTATGACCTAAGAAATCCTGCGGTGCAGGGCATAGACCTGAACCCCCTCTAAAACCACATGGCTAAAAATCTGACATCTCTTCTTGCCAGCATTCCCCTCCTTCAGCACTGGCTGTGCTGATACATAACATATTATTTGCTCATGAACAGTTTTGTAGCTTTGGGATAATACAAACACAAAATATGCCTCATCATTTATAGAAAAACTAATTTTATCATTACAATATAGCAGGCAGAGTTCATAGTCTCATATGCACATGGTTAATTTAGCTCTGTATTGCAACAGAATCTTGTTATGTGATCCAGTCAAGCCTCATGTCTCTCTCTAGATTCACAGGGATGCTTTAAAACCAGAAAAAACCGAGGAGATTTTCCCATCTACATGATTTGCCAAGCTTCACATTTACAAAATGAGGAAGAAAACAGTTTCTAAGAAAGCATGAGGAATTTCAGACCCTTCTTCTCCAGATTGTTTTAACTGGCTCAATTATCACATTGCATGAAAACCATCCCTGTGTTATATTTTCACCATGTCTCGATAAAGTGAGCCTTTCATTAAAATATAAAGCTACTGTGTGCCCTGGATTTTAGTAAAACCTCACTAATGAGACCTCAAATACAGAAAATATGATCCACCATATTTCAAAATGGAAAAGAACCTGATCTACCTTGAGAAACCTTGGTGTATCCTAAACATTTCATCTGCTTTCTACTGGATGGGAAAAACTGGATTAAATTGAAAAGCAAATACCAACAATTACACAGTCTAGTAAAACTGAAAGCATAATTGCAATTAACTTCAGTTTGTGTGTTATTGTTTGACATGGTTCAGTTAGGAACTGTTTGAATTTGAATTTTCTGAACCAGAAAAGGCACACCCCAGCATGTGATCCAACACTCCCAAAGGAAACATTTAAAAAATGCAGTTTCCAAACCCCTCCAATAACTATGGATTATTTTTCTATCAATAATGTACAACATTGCACCAACTTAGGTCAGTATTAGAATGAATTTTAGTTTTAGATAGCTTGGAATTTGTAATTTTCCATGGGAAAGGAAAAAGCTGGAAGCACCACCCAATAACAATCTGCCCTTCTTCTAAGAAATTGGGGAGGGAAGACACAGAAAATGACCTTTGACTAGATGTGTGTGCTGGTACTAAAAGGCTCTACAGGAAAGACACTCTTGCTGGTCTGCCTACCTCCCTCCATCTCCCAAACTCAGCTGAACCCTGCCATTAGTTCACTCATCACTACATCAACACTGCACAGAGCCAGTAAAGAACATCACTTTCCTATCAGGTCTGTTGTCCTACACAAAAACCACTGGGGTCAAACACTGGGATCGCAGCCAAAGGGATTCTTGCTCTGCCCACCTGGCTGTGAATCAGCCAAGCTCTACGAGATGGAATTCATGCCCAACCCCACCATGTCCTGGGACTCTGAGCCCCAGGGGATGCAGAGTGGGACACCTCAGGAGCAGGACTGAGCTTTGGGTTTGTGCAGGGACCTTCACCCAGAGCAGGGGGCTCGTGCACTTACCATTTGTGTAAGGGTTGACGGTCTTTTTATTTGTCATTACACGTGCTGTGGCATTATTTACCTAAGCACATAGAACAGGGGATTAGAAAGGGTTACAGGGAGGGCCCGTGTCACTATTAAACGCATGCATTATAACTGCTATTAGTCATGTAAAAATAAAATGCAATTTAATTTATAGAAGGCAACAGGTGCATAACAAAATCATACTATTTATAATTACATTTACTTTCATAACCATTTTAACTTACAAATCATTTCAATAAAGCAACATCATATCATTTAAACTTTAATAAAAAGACATTAAAAGCAAATTAAAAGGTACTGCATAATTTAAGACTTAAGAGCATGCTTGTATTCCATGATAACACTGATACAATAAATACTCAAAACAGAAAAAAAGAAAAAAGAAAGATTATATGAAGGAACATGCAGTGGAGTAGAAAGGAAAGAGACAAGGTACAAGGAAACAAAGAAAATGTCAAAAAAGGGACAAACGAATTTTAGCAGTGTGCAACATAACCCTTTAGAAGAGAAGTACCATTGGAAAAGCAACATCTAGCATTCAACACTTGGAACAAGAGCCTTTTTCATTGCAAGAATTAACAAAATCATTCAAGCTTTAAAATCACAGCTAACAAAAGGATAAAAAGAGGGTGCATTATTTAACACAATATGGAGTTAACAATCTGAGTAAGATGTGCACGAAGTCATATCCTCAATCCAATCAGTGCCTCCCAGGCTTGCTTAAAACGTACACTCAATTACAGGCGTACCAATATATAGAAAAAAATGTAGCATCAAGAAAACTTAATACAACAAGTCAAAAAAATTCACGTGGTATATCAGCGCTAAATACGTGAAACGGCAGATGGACTTCTCCACTTACCATTCAGCACCATCGCCAGCATGGGTATGTATACAGTTACCATGGTTACTGAGAGTTTGGTGAGGGCCCTAAGCGCTACCGTCGAGGGGGGAAAATGAAAAGGCAAAATATGCAACATCTTACTCAAAAGACGACAGCATTTTCAATTGGTAATTTTTTTTTTTTTAATTTTTTTTTTTTTTTTGTGGTTTTTTGTTTGGTTGGTTTGGTTTTGCTTTGAATCNTTAAATTCTAACAAATACGACTGAGGCAGTGTTGAAGGGGATCCAGTGGCGTGGAAACTCGTGGGTGGTGGTTTTTTTGGAGGTGGGGGAATGGCTCAGGCCACCCAGCCAAATGAGCCTCGCGGCTTTGCTAAAATTAGGTGTGAAAATTGCTCGGTCGCTAGTCTGGCTTTGTTTTCTGTGCATCTTTTGCATGCTTCTTTCCCAATCGGAATTTTTTGAAAGCCACTGTGGATCCCACATCAACCCTGCAGCAAAAAAAAAGAAAAAAAAAAAGGAAAAAAAAAAAGAAAACAAAAAAAAGAAAAAAAACAACCTTTTGTTTGTTTTTGTCTGTCACACTTTTTTTTTGTTGTTGTTCTCAATTTTTAATTTTTTTTTTTTTTTGTTGGCTGGTTTTTGGAATCTACTGCACCCATTGATTTACAAAACATCCAAAATAATAACTTCAAAATATTAAAGCTTTCTTTCTTTTTTTCCAATTCTGTCATCCACCTTTCAGCAATAACGATAATAATAATAGTAATAACTACAAAAGAAATAATAATAAAAAACCCAAGTAAGGCCAGATTCTCTCTCTTTATATATAAATATATATATAAACAATGGGAAGGGGAAAGGGGAGCACACAGAAGACACCAATGATGCATCCGAAACAACAAATGAGAGTGAAGCAGACATTTATAAAAAAGATGAAAAGGAAAATATTTTGAACATGCACCTCGATTTTACGGCCCTCTACCACGGTGCCGTGTAATTTCTCCCTCGCCCTGTCCGCATCAGCACTATTTTCGAAAGTTACGAAACCAAATCCCTGCATGCAGGAGGGAGAAGGGGGGAAAACAACATGCACATTATTATTTCAGTCAATGACCACTTGTTTGCTTATGTTCTCTCTCTCTTTAATTTAATATTTTCTTGTCCTTGCTTCATTTCTGTAACATGCAAATTAGAAAAAATTATAATTGTATTGAGATGTGCAATAAATAAGCAACAAATGTGAACAAATTTTTTTTTTTCTGTCATCAGTTAGATAATACCCTCTGAGAAAGTCAAAGAATGATACCAAAAATACCTTTCTACATGTCACTACAGAGGAAAATAAATCTAACAATAAGAAAATGAAATTAAAATAAATTACAGTGTCTTCACATAGAAAAAAATGAACTAATGAGAAGAGAAAATGAACCACATTTTAATGGCATGCAGATATCTCAACGAAAGAAAAAACATGTGCACAAAATTCAACACTGAATGTCAATATACTCTAAACATTGCCTACTTAATCATGCTGTTGTGATCATAAGAAACACTGTTCCCATGCAACACTAGGGTAACTTAAACTTTTGTCAAACTATACAGCCTTTACTTATTTTTTTATAAAAGGAAAAAAGAAAAAAAAAAAAAGAAAACCACCAGCAAAACAAAAGTACTTTCAGAACAAAGTATAAACTTTCTTGTATTAACAGATCAAAGAAAATCACATGATGTGAATAGAAAAACAAATTCTGATAAAAGAAGAAAAATGCAAAAGTTTTGAATAAGTTTAACTGCTTCATTTACTTGTTCTGCATATTATTTTCCACATATAGAACATGCAACTGGTAAAACTCCAGAATCCCACGTTAGTGGGACAAATCTGAACTCCTGCTTACGACAAACGCCCTCCTTTATCAGCCTAGGCTAAAACAAACATTTCGAATCCTACTGAAATTCCTTTCACGTGCTGAGTTAAATTAAACACTGCTTAAAAAATAGCAAATATTTTTGAAAAATCTGACGGCAAAGAACATTTTAGAAACATACACCAACCCTTTGAAGTAATTCCTGCATTAGCACTGCTATGCCTTTGCATGCCTCCCAAAGTTATGCGAACAACTGCTCCTCTCCATGGCCAGGCTTTCACACCCAGAGCCATTTGGGAGTTGCAGCACGAGGTGCTTTGTGCCAGGCAGTGCTCACATCGTTTCAGTGCTACTAAAACTGGGCTTTTTTTTTTTTAATTTCTGTTTTAGCCTGAAGTCTGTTCTGCTCCTGAGCAATCAGCCACGCACCACAGCTCCCCATCTCCCTTCGCTGAGTTTTGTCAGTGTTCACACAGTTCCTCTCTGCACTGCTACCTATTATGCAAAGTGACTGATTTAAAAAAAAATAAAAGGAGGAAAAATTAAAAAAAAAAGAAAATAAAAGGGAAGACACTTTTATACATTCATTTACACAAAGGGGAGACCAAATAGCAAACTAAGGCAAAACTGACACCAAGAAGTGAGAAAAAAATGAGTATGAACTACAGAACTAATTAGTCTACATCGACCAAAAAAGTTAAGTAACTCTCAGGATAATTCCCTGGGTTGTTTGGGTTTTTTTACCTACACAAAGAACTCAGTTATTTATTCCCATTTATAATGCAAAAAGTGTCATTTATGTACAGCAGTGGTTTCTGTTTCGTTGTCTCCAAACCAGCTTAAGGACAGCTACTCTTTTTTCCCCTTATAAATCCAGCCTGAAGCCTGAGCTCAGACGTGCTCTGTCAGCAGCTGCCCCTCCAGTTGAAGCCACTCTCAGAATACCTGATTCCACACATTTTCTCCACACCACTCTCCACAATTTTAGCACAAGGCCACGACCTCACTTGCCACAAGACACTAAGGAAGTAACTCTCTTTTCCCCAAAGCACCAGGGGTGTTGAGAGAATGTAAATCCCCCTCCTCGGCACTAATCTCCATGGTTTAGATGCCTGTACAGGCTTTTCTGATACCTAAACCCATCCCCAACTTTAAACTTTTATTTCTTCTGCAACTGCTCCTTCCCATCTTGTTAAAGCTCTGTAAAAAAACCTCCTAATTTAGGACAGCATTAAGAAAATTTCCCAGCAAAAAACCTCACTGGATCCATGGATCTAAGCAACCTAACTCCATTCAATTGCAGAAATTCCCCCAATTCTGGTTGTTTTTGGGTTTTTTTTTCCCTATTCTCTTGCCTGAGAAATTGTCCCTTCTCAGAATTGCAAACATTTGGTGGGAGTTTAGTCAAAAGTTTCTGTCATTCTCCTTAGCTCACAGCACTACCAGTCAATTTTTGTTCAAACAGCTAGAGAGAAAGATAAAAACCTAATTATGCTAAAAAAATTAGAAAAACATACAAAGTGGAGCTACAAGCCAAGATAAGACAGGAACTTCAAAGATTCTGAAAATAATACTCATTGTAATTTTTTAATTTCTTATGTTGTGTTTTTTTTCTCATAATCAACTCTACTTAAATTAAGCTCTTACTATTTATGCAAATCCTTAACTTTACCTGGCTGACAGAGAAACTCAAGAACAAAACACAGATTCACCCATCCCACATTCAAATACCTACACGAACACTTTAACATTTACTATGCAGCTGAGTTCACAGTTGTATTCTATTAACTGGTAATGCAAATATATGAATTTTATTTCTATAATCTGCCAAGTGATTTAATAATAGCCAAGTTAGTGTGTGAGAAGTTTGGGAGGCACTTTGGAGTTCTCCTTATTTGAAGAATTTTAATATAATATATGCTAGATACCTATTAATACATACACACAGATTTCTGAATGTATATATAGAGGTGTCTAGAGCATTGATTTATAACTGATAGAAAATGGTCAAAAATTCAAAAGTCATCAGTGTTGTCATATATTTTAGCCAAGCTGTCTTCATTATTACTGCACATTCAAACAAGTGGAAATTTGTAGTATGAAACTTGCATTATTTTAGGGTTTTCTTTTATGGAAGGGCTCCCTTCTGCAAAATAATTTTATACTTTATGGTGGTGTTCTAATGTTAAGTTTTTTTGAATATGCAATTCCATTTTTCTTAATTATTATGGCATGAGAAAGATTACTTCTGTTGTTTTTGCAAGAAATCGTTTAAAACATTGACTATTAGAATAAAGGAAAAGAAACAGAAACAAAAACATATTCTAGCAATTCTTATGCCAAACTGCAGCTAGAAACAAATTTGAATTCTGATCCTGCAAACTTTGTTACCTGTACTCAGTCTGAAACCACTTAGTAGTCCTTTCAGTTTCAGTGGGATTTTATGAAAACATAGATAAGCACTGCCAGGAATGGGACTTTAATCTGGTGCATCTTAATTCCTACAGAATGGACACGAAATGATCAGATTAAATTAAAAAAAAAAAATAGAAAAAGAAAGAACAGAAAAAAGATGTCCCCTCTCCTAATTTTTTTTTTCCCTTAACTTTCTATTTGAGAGAATCTAGAGGTACTTCTGCATATTAGAATATTATGCAGCTATACCTGAAATAAGTGTGACCAAGGTGAGAAGCAGCAGCCCTGGGCCATGAGAGGCACCCCAGCCCTGCCTCAGGCACCTTCAGCAGCTCCCCTGGAGACACCTGGGGCGCAGCACTGATGGTGCAGGAGCTTTCATTAACAGCAGGCTGAGGTGGCAAAGGTGTAACTGAGGCAGTGATGTTACAGACCAGGCTAGGAACGCCTGCAGAAAATTCTGTTTGCCTTCTGAAATCCTTTCTAGGGTCTTGCCTTGAGCACAAGGGGATGCTTTCACTGCTGCAAAGCCAACATCATAAAAGCTCAGTTTGGAAACACCTCCTTGTGCCATGCCCCTAAAACTTTAACAAAACCTTACAGCTATGCAGCCCAGTGCAAGTGTGGTGGTTAAAATCCCCACCTGGGTAAGATTTAGTGGCTAAACAAAAGTTTAAACTCCTACCACACATGCTCAGCTCCACCCCATCAGCACAACCAGCCAAGGTGGCCAGGGGGTGGCTTTGGACATCGATGGCACTGTCCAGAGCAGCAGGTTCTGGACAAACTATGCCTCTTGCAAGCATTGTTGAACAACCACAATTTAACAGCAACAAATCTTGGGCAGGGTAGGAGATTCTAAGCCACTAAATTCCACCCATTTTAGTTGTTTACTGAAAAAGTGATGGATGTTCCATCTGAATTTGGGCTGGCAGGCAAGGGGACTAGTTAATGTCTGAATAATAAACCAGGAGATTTCAGCTGTTCCATTTAGGTTAAAAAAAAAAAAAGCAAAGGCTTTATTTTCAGAAAAAAAATATTAATAGAATTAAAATATATCTGATTTATGATAGAATTTTGATGTGTATGATTCTTAAAATATGACAGATTATGGTATGTCTAGAAGAGGAATAACATTGCATTACTAATAATAAATGATATATGAGTTACAGGAAGATTGAAACATTAGCAAATAAACTTTCTAGTGTGTCTGACATGGCTAGAAAAGGAAAAAAGATATGCATATGACAGACATAAACCCCTGTAATACAGCTAATATCAGAGGTGAACACACTGGGCTACAGTTTTGCACCAGCTGATGCAGTCATAGCCATTCTATCTTGCTTTATTTCTTAAATACTGAGTAAATTAAAGTATGCATTTAATGAAAAGTAATTTTGGAAAAAAAAATATTAAACCTTTGCAATACAATAAGAACTCTTTTAATAAATGATAAAATAGTTTGTTTTCAAAGGGTTGGTGTACTAAGGCTTTAACTAAAGAGGAAAACATCTGCACTTAATCTGGAACAATCACATATTTGCTCAGCTAATTACTAAAGAGGATATTTATTAGGTATCATCATCATCTTTCATTTCAATAAAGGAAAAAAAACCACCTCTACTAATACAAACCTGCCTACAAATATCTTTAATATGGACTCATCTTATAAAATAAATGAAATAATTACCCTTGAAGAATAAGGACAGTGAAAATCATTCCCATATAACAGATGACAGTTTGGAGTAGTTAAAATTATCCCCTTTAAAAGATATGAGTCCAATGATTTTCATACTCCTTAGAAAACTGGCTGACAACTCAGAAGATGTTTTCACTAACATAAAATTTCAGACATTATTTTGTCACAGCAGTGCAGTTGTTTCCTTTCTCATCTAAGTATTTTAAACAAAACAAAAAAATTCCACAGGTGAATTAAACTGCTTACCTTTGAGCCTCGCTCATTAAAAATAATTTCAACATCTAAGATTTTACCAAATTGCTGCAAAGAAACAGAAAAGTTACATGAAAATAAGATAACTTCAACTCTTCTATCATACACAGCACAAACGTTTGGAAATGGTGCAACGCTTAAATTAAATGATATAAAACTAAATAATGTTAAGCACAAAAAAAGACATAACTAAAGATCAATATTCTATCTAAGTTGTGTGCATCATTATGCTCATTGCAGTCACTCCACAGCAGAACTTGGAGCTCACTGGAGCCTCCTGGCAGAGAGGAAAGAGCATTAAACCACAATCACAGTGAGGTAAATGTCCCAAATTTCTGGATTTTCCAGAACAATTGAAGTAATTTGGTAACTTCTGCCTTACAGGAGTAAGATTAAACCAGGTGAAAGTTTGGTTGCTGGCTTCCAGGACTGAGGATTTCTTTCCACCCTCTCTGAAATGCGTAACCATTATTCCCTAAGAAGTTTTGCCCTACTAGGGCACAATTTGGAAGATGGATACTCACTCTGGGGGGACTTTTTCTCTGCTCAGAATTGCATTTTTATCATAGTATCAGAAGTGACTGTTATTTGTATTGACCTAACAATAGCACTCAATTCCCCAGACATTGTTTGCACACACAAAAGTTGAATACTGATGCTTGTCCCAAAGGAAAAGACCCTATTGGACTTGGCTTGGGAAGAGAATAAATGTTAGAACACTTTCTGCTAGGACACATTTTTGAGGTAACAATACAATGCATCAGGGGAGCATTTCTGTTATTTCACATGGCATTAACAGTGTTGGCATTGGTAAGTGATACAATATCTTAAACAAAAAGGCAGAAATTAGAGGCAGGCAAGTGGAGAATAATCCAAAAGGAGTCCCAGGAACTGAAGAAATGATCCTGTATTCCTGTCTTTTAAGATATAAGAAACAATTATATTCCAGAAAGGAAAGTATTGCTCTAGCTCATTAAAGAGTTTCAACCTGGTCATGAAAAATCAGCCATCACTTAGTATCCTTTGACTTATTTCATGTTCTTGCATTCACCATTTAATTAATATTTTAACTGTAACTTTAGCCTTGATGCAGACATGGACTTGATATTTAAACAATTCTCCTCTGTTATATTCATGTCCATGTAAAAAGATCATCTGCTCTGTCTATAACGTGGACATGATGCAGACCTGACATGTTTCATATGGGATATTTCAACCCACACCTGCAGAAATTTCATTTTTCTATCATTTCAGAAGCTAAAAGATTACTGTAACCAAGGCATTCTAGAAGTCAGCTGGAAAACTCCAGATATTCTCCAGTCTTTTGAGACCTACGACTTAAAAGGAAATGTAGTTTTTATTCATTTATAAATTACTACAATACCTTAAAAAAAACGCCCCTCTCATTTAATGTTTTTTTTCAAACAAAATCTATTTTAAGTGGTTTGTTTAGTTTAAATAAATTAGCATCTTTTTCTCTAGAGGGTTAATTATTATGCCTTCTGCTATTCTGCTGATGAGCTGGAAGCTGCATTCAGTAACTTGCACCAAGTCAGATACAGCAGAACAGTCACTCATTTGCCAGTACTACACAAGGATTCTTTTTCCAGTGACTGTTTCCTTCAGAGGAGTCAGAAACACAATCTTCTGACTCACATACAAACACATTAGAAGAACTTCAAAATCTGAACTGAACACGAAAGATGGAGAGAAGTACAGAGCCATGGAGCACTCGGTGCTGCACTGAATAACCAACTGCAATGCAGGAGAGAATTTGGGTTCAGTGAGGCAGAATAAAGGAAGTGAGAGCAATATAAATAGTCTAGGATCCTGACTTGGGTTCTAACAGATGATAAAGTACTACTTCTAGATAATGTTTAGTGACGTCTCAAACTAAACCTGAGAGTTCTTGGATCAGAGAGTAGAAACCCAGTCTGGCCTCTCTCGGCTACAATCCTATTGCTGATGGCATGTCCAGGGCCTGTGTGAGACACAGGGGATGTGCTTGAAGGCACCTGTGGCCTGGGGGGAAGCACAAGTTGAGAGACTTACAGGAAAATACTAACAAAAACCTTCAAAGCTTGCAGAGCTACAAAACCTGTAGAGACAGGTGAGGATTCCTGTGTCTGAACTTTGTGCTGAAATTCAGCCCATGCCTTCCTGTTGGGTGCCTTACTCATGAGGTCAGGCATTGACTTTATGCCCTACATGCCCATGTTTAACATCATGCCCTCCAAAATCAATAAATGCAGGCAGGTAAATCTAGATGTGCCCAGCAGCAATATGTATGCATGTAATATTTTAAACCAGCACAGATAGCTTTCTGTGAATGTAGTACAAAACACCCAGCTTCATCACAAACAGCAGAATCAGTCTAATTTCTTTTCCCAGTTGTGACTGGCAAACCAGATGTTTGGTTATACACAGATTAAAAGGAAATCTTTCCTGAAAATGGCTAAACGTCTGTCAGAGACACAGCCCTCATGACTGCCTATAATACAAAATACCTATTGCAATGCAAATATTAAAAAAATAGCAGGAATAAATGATGAGCACTTACACCAAACATTTGTCTAAGATCTGGATCCCGGAATCTGAATGGTATATTTGAGACGTGGAGCCGTTTTGGCTGTGATTTGTTTTCTGTGTTTTCGGAGGATTGTGTCTGTTGCTGGCCATCAGTCTGTGCTGCATCATCTGTCTGCTAAAAGGGTAAAGCAAAATAAAGAACACTGTGAATATTTCTGGCATTTTTAAAACAAAGGGGTGGGCTTAAATTCTCAAAAAAAAAAAAAAACAAAAACAAACCAACTAAAAAGCAGTTGATTCTGCACCAAGGTATTAAGGAATACCAGAAGTTTAAATACATGAAAATCAAATCTGTTTCTGTATCTGTCTCAACAGCATACATTCTCAGTGATAACATGTATTTGAAATAAACTGGAGAATAAGAACATTATGATTTGTAGATTTTCTTAGCTATTTTTAAATAATGAATAAATAGATCTCCCTATAAGACTGCAGAAACTCCTTTAACCTCTTCTGTGTTTGCCGAGGTAAGGAACTGAATCTGCAGTCCAAACGCTGCCTGCTAGCAGAGCAAGCTAGAAATCAGATTAGTGCTTTCATTCAGAGGCCACTGGGACTTCTCCACAGGAGGCAGGTAACACATCTCATCCTAGTTGCCGTTTCACGAGCAGTGCTGATGGGCACTGGAGGGTCATTCTGTCCAGATAAATGGTGACCATTATGGAAAAGGCCTTGAGCTGTGAGAGGGAACAGAAGTTTAATCAGCGCTGAAGGTTGCCTGACAGAAAAGTGAGACCCAGAAACAAAGTTTTTCAGATTCTCTTCCTCGCCAAAATGAGGTTATGTCATGGTACTTCTCACAGGGACACTGCTCCCTGGTTTTAAATTTCTGGTTTAAAATTGAAGGACATGGTCGTGTATTATGATTTAACAAACAAATTATAAATCCCCAGTGAGATTAGGAGAAAAACATAAAAATGCCTCTCATCCAAAAAATAAAACTAACCAATGCTTGTCTATCAATATATTATAGAAATTACTCATCTCCGTTCTTTAATTATATCCTACAGTGCCTAATTAATTACTGCTTGTACAGCACACAGTCATTAGACAAGGTTCTGCATGGGTATGTTAAAACAGCACAGTCATACTCCTCTGCAGTGGCAGAGGGGTTTGGAAGAAGAGAAGGGGAAAGAAAATAGTTGACTGAAAAACCACAAGGATGATCTGACAGCCATTACTTGATTTGCTCTGTCCTTCCTCTTCCTTCTGGCCCTGTTGTTTTTCTAAGTATTCATCTTCCTCTTGTGTTCTAATTTTTTGAGTTTGTCTGTCTGAATTTTTTCATTTAAAGAATAAAAAGGAGAAAGTGCCCATTTCCTGCTAGTATGAAATTTCTTTTAAGAGACAACAGTTGCAACATAAAAATGGTTAACCAAAATAAACATTTCCACACAGTTCTCGTACCAACAAGCCTGTTGAAGAGGAAGCAAAAAACTCAAAGAGAACACATCATTTACATCAGCAATAACTACCTATAAATTGAATTCTATCAAGTTAAATTCAACAATATCTTCCCTAGGGAATACAAATGTTCTCAAATTAAAAGTACTAATATCTATATTGCCAATAATTCTGTGCTAAGAACACTTTATAAAGAAAGGTCCTCCTTTCTGCAGCAGCTTCAGTCCAGCAGCAGCATCTTTGATATTTCACAGGATACGATGAGACTCACACAAACACAAAGTTTTGTGTGCACTGTAGAAAGATTTACAAGTGATCCAAACAAATAATCAGATAAAGGGAAAACCTAAAACTGCGTCAGTGCCACCATATCTCTTTATCTGCTACTCCCTGAACTCACAGGCAGGGCCCCACAAACTAAATAATTTATCTTTATAAATATTTTGTGATTTAAATAGATATGGCATAAAGCTGTCGAGACCAAAATGTTCCATGCTAATCCATTGTTATCTAAAATCAACTCAAAAATTTGAAATTTAGATTTTGAGGTAACTGTTCCATCCAGGGACAACACAGAGATTATTTTCCCAGTGCAGGCATAAAAGGAGAGAAATATGGAAGAAATTTGGTATGTGAGAGCAGGTGGGGGATGACAGACTGGAAACTCTCGAAATACAACATCCAGAAGAATTTGAGGTCAATCAGATTAATCTGAAGAGAATTAAAGAATTCTGAAGGTGCTGTTGAGCTTCAAGAACAGAGGATGCCCCAGGAAGGAATTATATAATCAGCATCCTGTATAAATGCAACTTGAGAAGAGTCATTGTTCATTCTGTCTCTAGAAATGAGGAGTGGGAGGGCTGACCTGTGCACCACAAACATCCCAAAGCACTGGGAGAAGCTTCCCTGCTAAGCAGCCAAACAGATTATGGTCAACAAAATCCAGTGAGCTTTCTGGAGATGGTGTTAAAATGGAGCTACAAATTATGGGTGAAGAGGATAAATCCAGGTACTGTTATTTTCTGGGCCCTTGGTTGGTTTTACCACTTTTTAAAATCATTTCTATTCTAAGAAGCCTCAAATTTACACTCTCAGCACAGAATGTCTCAGAGTCTGGGCTGAAAACCAGAAACTTTAGCAAGTCACTGTCATCAACAATTCATAACTGTCCATGACCCCCAAGATCCCTGGGGCAGAATTAACAGGGCTAAACCATTTAAAACATATTAAAAGGCTTGGCAATGGAAGAGTCTCTTTGCAAAGCACATTATCATCCAGAAATCCACAGGTGTGCCTGGGAGATCTGCACAAGGATAACTTAAAACTGAAATTGGAATGTGAAAATTATGCAGAAATTTCCAAGGAACAAACACCAAGGAGGCAAAACACTCATGGGGCAGAGGACAGGCTGGATTTTGAAAAATCCCAGCCAGGCAACTTTCAGAGCTCTGTGGACTCACAGAACCAGAATGTAATTTACCTTACACATACATAATACATTTCAGGAGAGCATCTTCACTGCTAGAGGACCTGAAGTTTGATATTCCTTTAAAAATTAATTGAAACTAGGATGTGGCATTATCCTTCCTCCATCCCTGCAGTCTTGCATGCAATCAGATTGCTTTCTGGTCCCTATTCCACCACATATTTGCAATTATAAAATATTAAAGAATCTTAATATATGATAGTCTTAAAACTTATAATGAAATTTATAAATACCGAATGCAGAATTAGAAGGCCAAATTCTCACTCACAACAAAATAAATTAAGGTGATCCCCCTTTACTTCAGGGAAGTATTGAAGGCTTAAGTGTTAAAATAAATTAAAATTGAAACCATTCTTACAGGTAAGCAAACCTATATCTAAGAGGCCATTTCAGAAAACAATTTCTTTTTTCATATAAGATAATTTCAGTATAAACATTTGGTATCCCTTTAAACTAAATTCATCATCAGGAGAATTAATAGCTATTGTTTTTTAGAGAAATTCTTTATCTTTAGAAAAATACTCTTCATTTTGTTTCCTTAACTCAGTTCTAGAAACAAAACTTCTATTAATTAAAAGACTTCACACTGAAGTAAAATTGTTGAAGTAATTTTTCTGGTTTCTCTTCTTAGCTTTTACCTGAGAATTTAAGAAACAAAAACTATACAAATGAGGAAAACTACTAAACCAAATACTTGTTCAGATAAAATAAATTTGACAAATTTTTTTGGAAAAAAATATTAACTCCCTCTCACCCCTTCTTTTAAGGCCTTTTTAATCCAGTGTTTGCAGCAAATTTCATTCAAAAGTACATTCTAAAGCCTTCATGCAGCCTCCTGGCTGGACACTGGAGTCTCATCTGCCACCTTTAGCACTGGTGGCAAAGGCAGCACACACAGTGAAACAGTGAGCAGTGAACCTGAAATCAGAGAGGGCCTTGTGCACATTGCTTGGGTAGAAAAAATCCCATTCCATTCTCCTTCCTGGCCAATACAAATTCTCTGTGTCCCTTTCCATCCATCACTGCAGACAGCCAGCCCTGGAAAGTTCCTTACACTGGAACTGTAAGAGTTTCACTTTCCCTCCATTCTTTTTCACTGACTAATATCCTTCATTTCCTAGGAAACAGCGGTGGTGTGGACAAAATCTTTCACCCTCAAATCCTGTTTCCAGTGCAATGAAATGCTGTCACAAAGGAGCTGTTTGCACACCACTACAAGAAGAACACTGTCCTCAGTCTCACCTTGTAAAGAGTGAATGGAACACAGACTGTAGGAATGCCTGAAATAGAACTTTTATCTCTTTCTGGACAAAGTGCAAATCAGTTGTATTGGAACATGAGAAAGCTTTACTGGGTCTGGATCACCCTGCTAAAATCTGTAAACAAATAAAAATATGTTGCATATCTTTGGAACCCACACCAAGTGTGGAGGAAGAACAGCCTAATTCTAGTAGGAATAACCTGTGAAATATTTACAGAGAGAAAAGAAAGAGGGAAAAGAAAGAAACAGATTATTTTTTTAAAAATATGATCAATGGTAAATTATGTGCCGAGTACCTCATGTATACATGCCAGCACAGGGTAAAGCTCTTCAGAATTTTAAATTTAGCAAAAAAGAAAGCACTCATTGAATTTTTTAATAAATGCTCAAAACGGCCCCTGTTTTTTTCTCCTACTGCACCAATCAAGTTATTTCTCAGAGAGAAAGAGCTTGTGAATGTCTTCTAGGCATTATTTGATTAAGTTGACAATATTATGTGAGCAATGGTTGGGTACCCACTGTGCTGTACTTTTGACCAAATTGATTTGTGTAATGAACACTTGCTCTGTCTCTTCTCCAGCCTGAACAGGGCTCTTGATTTAACTGGTGGTGCTGGAAGCCAAGTGAATTTACAGCCCCCACAGTCATTCTCTCTCAATCTGGAGAGAATAGCAGCAGCAGTACATGAGCAAGCATAATTCAATACATTGTGCTATAAGCGCAGAAAATAATATCAGAGCTCTGCAATATACCTGTTTGATTTGATTTGTAAACCCGATAAAAAAAGCAATCGAGAAAAGTTCAGCAGAAAATATATATATACGTCCTGAGCAAAAATATAACCATGCCCAATGTGTACAAACTGAAAAAATCATGCATAGTAAATCAGCTTCATGCTTCCCTTAGATAATATTGCACATTTTCCATTTTAAAAAGGATCTAGATTCTGGAAAGTTACCTTTCCATTAAAAAGTGAGCAAAGAGAATAATTTAAAACCGAGTTTGGAACTTTCTGAAAATTCTGTTTCCCAGATACACCACTAACAGAGAACTGACAAAGTGATGGGCTTGTAGCTCTCCTGTTTTCCTAAGTAGATCGACTGATTAATTAATCATACTTGTTTTGATAAATTTATATTCTGAAAAGTCCCAGCTCTGCAATGTGCTTCCCAGAAGCATAACAACACAGAAAAAAATGAAGTTATATACGCAAATCCATCTGTTTGGGCTTAAATGTTCACACAAAGATGTACACAGGAAAAAATTCTATCACTGTGCTATTTCACAATGGTGATAAACATTACCAGAAGTACCAGGGACTTTTCTTGTGAGCTGCATCTCTGTTATCCTTTTCTCATGAGTAAGATAAATAGTAAGGTCTCGTTGCTTTCAGGATATTAAAAGTTGAGATTAATTTTTCAAATTAATTCTAAAGATAAGTAGTGCACAGCATGCAGCTCATGCCACATCCATTTAACCCCTTAAGAATCCCTTCCTGAAGAGAATGTGCACTGCTCCCTGTTCTGTTGCAAAAAGCAGACAGATATTATGCAGAAAGAAATAAAGAAATCTAATAATAAAATCATGACTGCATTTGATGTTCTGGAACTAGATGATCCTTAAGGTTACTTCAACGTTAATCCTTCTATGAATACATTGATAAAGTTCTGGTGTAGCTGAGTATCTCACACTCCAGAGATGCTTGGTGTCAAAGACACTGAGACTGAAAGCCTGGAGGGAAAACCCTGACCCTTGGTTTTAATGGTAAAAATCCCTTTTATTTCAGCTGGGTCACAACTTCACCCTGATGTTGTACCCACTTGACAAACCAATTTCACCATTACCATTAACTTCACTCTATTTCCCAGATTACAAAAGGTATAATGATCCTGGTTTCAGACCCTTTACAGAAACATTTCCCTATCCAAAGCACCAGATGCAAACTGACCAAAGCAATCACTGTGTGGCTGTACCCTGGGACAGCTCTGAAAGAACTGGGCACAGGAGCCAAGGCTGTCCTGAAGGCTGAGCTGTCCCCTCTCCCAAGTGCTGGGCTCTCCCCCTGGCCACTGGCCAGTCTATTAATGCCTAAGAGCCATCCTCCCTCCCTTTTCACTACTGGCAAAGGTGTGTTGGATGTTCAGTTGTGCCTATTATTCTTATAAATAGAGCACATCTCTCGGAGCCGAGGTGAAGTGTGAGGCACACACGTCTGCCTTGAGAGCGATGCAGGCAGGGTGGCAGTGCACCTTTGGTAAGGGAGAGCACACAACCACCTCCCTCTCTGGAATATTTTCTGCCAGAGGTCCTTGAGCAGTCAGATGAATACAATTTACTCCCAGGAAGACAGTGTAAGGTGGCTGACTCTGACTGGGGCATTTGTTTTAGATATACTGCCACACACAAGCACACCCCAGTAGAATCCTTTAATCCAATTTACTGACAAATGAAAAAGAACCTGAATAATTTTGTGCTTTGCTTCAGCAGTTTCTGACATTCCTCTATTGAACATGCTCTGGGGTTTCAGCATACTAGATATTGTTCAGGGCTGAAGACTTGCAAGCAGTAGTGATTATTTCTCTCATTTCTAGATGGATGCATTCTGGATGCTGATACCACAGGCTACAAGAAAGCACTGCTATTATTGTGATAGCTTATGCACAGAGAGCTAGCAGCCTAAATAAGAGATCATTAATTCTGAGGACAGATAGGTGCAATAAGATAGGTTTCTTAAGCCTCTGGTACTGCAGGACAACCAAAGAGTAATTAATAACTTGGCTACATTAATTATTTCCCCAATTAATCTTCCTTAACAATATGGAATATAGCCCTTATATAGTGCTTTACATTGCCTTTGCTGGTTCATAATTTTTCTTCTAAAATATTCAGCAAGGTCTCAGGGAATAGCACATCAATAATGTCAGGAGGAAAATCACCAAAAACCATACATTTTTTGACTTCTGAACGTGTCTCAAAACTTGGGCCAAATTTGCTGGCATAAAGACCAGATATTATTTTTAAAAGAATATTTGCAATATGTTTTAACAGAGTTGTGTGTGACCAAGCAGTTGCCAAGTTCATTTAAGGACATCCAGCTGACATCATTGTATCAGTAACTTGAAATGGGAGAAGGAATGACAAAAGGTTGCCTCAATGCATTATTTATCCCTTGCATCGATTCAATAAATATTTCTGACCACCTACTGATCCCATCCACAACATCACAACAGCAATTAACAAAACCTTTCCCTAATCAGCTGCACCCTGGCTCCATTAGCCAAGAAGGAAATGCACACACATTGTGCACATCTTTAGAAGTTCACACTACATATAATAAAACTCAATTATTGTGATATTTTCATAAGATAATATTAAAATTAATTCCTTGGATTTATCCTTAAAAAAAATTAGCAGACAGAGTAGAAAATATTATACTGGTCAAAGGACAAAAGCATTAATTTAATCCAAATGAAAAATCTTAAGTAGTGATACAGAGACACAAAGAAATACTCAATAGATTTTGTTATTCCTCTTTCATCTCTTAGTCATAAGTCTGTTTTTCTGATGTAATTCTTGTTGTTCCTTAAAAGGGCTTCAATAGCAGAAAGAAAGTGTTCAAAATTAACTTACTTTCAATGCTTGAAAGCCTAATGTAAAATCCAGACAGACAACCAATGAAAACATATTTAAAAACCCCATGACAGTAAATATAGAAATCTTGATTGGAGTTGATTAGAGGGTTTTTCATCATTTGAGTGGGAGCTGGAGCTTCACACTGCACAGGCTGGCTTACAAAGTATCACCAGAAAAAGACACCACCAGTATCCTCAGCACCAAAAAATGCCTAGCTCATGACATTCTCCCTCACGAATTGCTCAGCACATTTATGCTGCAGACTCATCTCTTACCTCTCTCTCAGGAGTTTGTTTCCTGTGCCTGAAAGGACACACAATGCTCATGGTGTGGTTTTGTGAGCACCCAAAGCCTCAACACCACACCTGCCCTTCCTGACACCTCGGGGCCCAGGCTCCTTCTACCCACCCCTCCAGATAAATTGGATTATATAAAATAAGATATAGAAAATTATATAAAATAAGACTTGGAAAGCTTCTGAATCAATGGGGAATAGATGTGGTATGTTCTAAATATGCAGAAATACAGATCTGCTGTCTGAGTAACAAAGTTTAAGGGAAGAGGTAGAGGCAGAAATGTTGAAAGGTTTTGTAAAACTTAGAGGTAAATATACCTAATGGTTATGATAGTCCTTAAAACACCTTAAGTTACACTTTGATAGGCAATAAAACAGGACATGATGCCCTTGAGAATAAGATTTTGTGACTGATGCAAAACTTGGCATACTTGTCTTCTGGAAATCCACTGATTCTCCCCAAGTTCTCCTATCCAACTCAGGTATTACCTTGATTTATGAAGAAATTATTCACAAAAGAACATAAATCAATACCCAGCAAGGCCACTCTACTTTTACCTGTGGTCATTCATTCATGCACAAGCATTCCTGCTCTAAAATAGAATGAGAATCTTTTTTCTAAATGTTCTAATTAGCTTAAAAATCCTTTCAAGTGTTATCCCTCATAAGTCAACATTATAAAAGGCTGCAGTGCTACAATAAAGATCATTAAACTTTTGTTCTGGCAGCAGGCTCTATCTGGAGAAAATAACTTTCAACATCTGCAACTACCTTGTACAATGCTATGACATTTAACAATATTTGTCCAAATGAAAAATCACTAATTAAATACTGTGCTACACAGCTTCAGAGGATATTAACTCCTCTAAAAAAAAAAAAAAAAAGGAAAGAAGTGTCTTTAGATGGAACATTTTCAGGTTTGGCTATGAGTTGTTTACCCTCAGCTTGAATCAATGCACACTAGTTCCTGGAATTCCCCCCTGAACTAGATTTATGTCATGCATGTAAAGTCCCTTTTTGTGAGAGTTGTGTTGACACAACCAACTGCTGAGTGAACTTGTGAGAGCAGAGTTTCATGCTGAGTGAGAATGGCTCATTGCTCCAGCTCCAGCTCTTGAAAAGAGAGAAAATGTGACAGCATGATAAAAGGTTTTTCTCTGTTTGACCTCTCACCTATTGCTGGATCCCTACTGTGACTTTCCATTTGCTCACTTGCATATCTTTGCCCAAGGAGTCAGTTCTTGAACCCTCTGAAACACAGAAGAATTTGAGGGTTTTCCATGTCACAAAAAGACACTTCCTAAATGGCATTGCTCTTTTTATACTGAGGTACTCACCAACTTAACAAGCAGCAGTTCAGCTCCTTGCAGGATAGTAATTTCTCAAACTTAAGAGAAATTTTCCATTGCATGAAAAAATAGCTGAATTTATTTGTCCTATTGCACCATATCTTAGCAGGTTGCAGCAAATGCAAGCAGCAATTCCAGAGAGCTGGGACATTTTGAATGGAAAAGCAGGTCTGTACCTGTATGCTTTATGTAAATCATTCTTTTTCATCCTTCTCTCCAAGCTCACTCAACACAGTTCCTTCATTAATGCTAAAGACAATTTAAAGTTTTGGGAAAAATCCATTTGTCCTTCCCTTCCCCCACTTCAAAAAAGAAACAAAAAACCTAAAGAGTACCTAAGATAGTTTTGAACCCTTTAAATCATCATTTCAAATCTAGCTGTGAATGCTGATATCACAGTGAATTCTGCTTCATCATATGAATGCAGCTTCTTACTGAGCTTCACAGTGCAGCTCCCACTGCAGAATTGCTTTGATTACTGATACTCAAGTTTAAGGAAACATCTTCTGAAGAACTGGAAACAGGACTCAGATCCTCCTGAAATCACGTTTTCTTTTCTGAAAAAGTTCTCAGGAAGGAGGGCAAAGAAAATATTCTCTAACAGCAAACCTGGAATCGGGAGGATTGCCACTGGGGGTTGAAGCTAATTCCTATCTTTTCCTCTTGCTCACAAGCCTGCCAGCAGACCTCTTCCCTTATTCATCCTCAAGCACAGCAACCAGACATTTCTCAGCCAAGATATTTCTATTTTCATCTAACATCTGTACACAGAAGCCATTAGCCATAATAGTCTCAAGCAGTTTTGCTGTGTGCAGCTCCCTTCAGGAAGCAGTACAGGATGGTACAGCCACTGTGACACAGCTTCATCTCCCCTTGGTTTCTCAGGAAAGGGACACACTCAATTAATGCTGCTGAGAGATCAAATCAGTCAGGGTGGGGTGACTGAAACTCCAGGGGTTTGTGCTGCCATTGATGCCTTCAATGGCTCCCTAGAAACAGAGAGCAGACAGGAATAAAGGAATCAAGGAGGGATTGATTGGAAAGGCCTTCAGAGGTACACTCTGGGCTCCAGAGGCTCCTGCCTCACTGCATCCCAACATGGACAAGGACAGCTCACGAGTTCTTCCCACTTGGATCTCAGCATCAATTCCCCAAGCAGAAGCCAGGCAAGGATGGAATTTCCCCAAGCTTGTCCCTCCCTTCCCAAGATGAAGGTTTACAGTTCTTGGGCCTGAGAGAGACCAAGCTAGTGAGGCTTTGCTATGTCTATTTTAGCACAGAGAACAGCACTGAACAAGCTACAGGAAACTTCAGAGTTACACTGGGCAGTGCAGGATTTGAAAAATATAAAAGTTAAAACCAAAAGCATCACCATGCAGAGGGACCCTGACAGGCTGGAGAAACAGGCAAGAGGAACCTCACAAAGTTCTTCAGGAAAATCCTCACCATACTAAAAAGTGGTCAAAACCTACACAGCTTGGTAAACTTCACCACCATCCTGCAGGATTTTTACAGCTGTACTGAGGGTGCCCAGACACTTTCTGTGGTGCACAAAACACCCCACACACACAGAGATTCTTGTTTTCTGTGACTTGGCTTGGAAGAGACTCTCTCAGGCACAGAGAAATGGAAACCTCCACACCTTAGCATGGAACTGCAGCAGAATAAATATTACATAAAGCAAATCATCATGCAATAAAGCAACAGTATTATATCAGCAAATGACAACTCTAGGTCACCTCTTCCCATCACTGTTCTCCATCACGTGATGGCCACAACCCAAATAAACAATAAAGAGAGGAAGGATTAATATGTTACAGGAAGGCACTCCAGCACCACCACTCCTCACTGTGCACTGATTTATTTGGTTACACTATTTTACCTTTGAAGCTCACTTGGATAGCTAAGATTCCTATATTCCCCTTGCAAATTCTCTTGACATATAAATTGAGTATACTGTACAATAGTATAACCGTGTATAATAGTAAATAAACACATAAATTTTTTGGGGGGGCAGTCATGGTCACTGTGTCATTTGTCAGTTCCTAGGATTTTCATTCCTTTTTGCATTCCAGCATCTTTTCCACCTGCACTGAAATCTCTCTATGCACACACATTGTTTCCCATATTAATAACAGAAAGTTGTAATGATCACCTGATTCCTTGAGTTATAACTAAAGTCTGATCCATCAATTGTAAGGAAAAAGCAACATAAAGGAAAACTGACAAGAGAATTTTCCAGATGCCTATCACAGAGTTAGCTTATCAGCCACCGACCTCTGTGAGAATAATGCCAGTGTTTGATACCCCAAAACCAGTCTTCCATCAAACTTAGAGAATTATTTACTTTTTTTTACCATATTTCAAAATTCTACTGCCAATCCCAGCCAACCATCTCTGTAGGTTAGTGGACTTAAACTGGAAAAAGGGGGGAAAAAAAGACGAAAATATGTTTTTAGTTATTTTTGTGAAACTGCTTCTAAACCTATGCTTGTCTCCCTAATTTGTATGAAAGCTCAGCCAAACAGATTTCCAGTTCCTTTAGTGATTTGGGACATGAAGAAATGTTTAGCTTCGATGCTGTTTCAGAAAATATTTGGCAATCTAACATACACTCGAAACAAACTATTTAATGGATCTTCTTTTTTCTTTCCTAGGTGTGGAACTTTCATTCTACTTTATACACTGACTGCATTTACTGCTTTTTAGGGAAAAAAGAGCTTGGTCAATCAGTTTGATGACCAAGCCCACACTTCATAACCTGTTCTCCAGGAATGTGAGGAAATCACAGGGTTTTTTAATCTATAAAACCAGACTTTATTCTGGATGAGCTAAGAATCTTATTTGCATGAGTAGGACTCAGACACTAATGTGAGAGGAAGTTATGGCAATAATTAACAGCTATTTGAAGCAAAACTCATTTAGAAATATAATGAACTGAGAACACTTAAGCAGACTTCATTCAGGGAAAGATAAAAGAATAGCTTACAGAAATATGGCCTGAATTGCATTTACATTTACATCATCTAATTTTGTAACACCTTCCCTTTCCTCTATTTCCAAAGGAAATAATGTAGAAAAAGCTTTTTGCTGGACTTCTGGAAGTGGATTTAAAACTAAAATTGTAAATTATAGCCTTTACTGTCCACTTGCTTCCACCTCCGTGAAGAATTCATCCCCTGACCACTCAATAGCTAGAGAAAATCTACCACAAGCAGTTTTAATTATTATTTACAAAATGAAAGAAAAGCAGTTCAAGAAGCAAGACTCGATTGGTGCAATTTGCAATCCCTTCAGTTATTTGCATAACCATCCAATATGTTTTAATGGCTGCAGTTATGAGATTATCTAAATTCATGACGAATATATATTTATTAAAACACACACTCAGCACTTTTACTCTCCCCTGATTAGAATGTCAGGTGAACATTTCAAGAGAGGGAAAATGAATTGTGAGCTAAGGATGGGCAGCCCTGGCTCACCTGACTCACTCAAGTGAAGAGCCTCTAATAGACCTTGGGGGGGTGCATTACACTAGGAACCACACCACTGACTTCTCTCCAATTTCCTTTAAATAAAAACCAAGAAGAAAAGGTTAATTAGGTTCTACCATGCAGTTCTGTTAAAAATATCCACGATTACTGTAGCATGAGGAGGACATTCAACCAAATTTAATTTTTTTCAAAAAAGAAAGAAAAATAAAGGGGGAAGAGGCCCTACTGAAATAGGCAGCTGGTCAGTCAGAATGAGCAGTCAGAATGAGCAGTGGGGCTGCTTTCAGGCACTGCAGGCTCTGAGCCTACTACAGCAAAAAATTCTAACAAATAAAATCCTAACAAACTAAGTTCCTGCCCAAAAGTATGACACAGAAAGGCTCATAACCCAATATGTAGCTATAAGTTGATAATTTATAATATTTTTTTCCCTTATCATCAAAATCCTGTATTTTGTACAACGAAGCAGCTTTTGACAAGGCAAGTCATATATCTGCAACTTGATATTCTGGCCTACCAGGGTTTTGTGATTTGGATTTCTAGCTGGACCAATTGCTCCCAAATAAAACAAACCATCTCAGCATTTGTAAAGAAATATATTATTTTTCAGAGAAATTATGAGGGCTTGTTCAAGATGTTTCACTGTCTGGCCTCTCACAGGTTTTCTGTGCTAACTCTCAATGTTAGCAGCTCTCAATGTTCCCTGCAAATTTAAATAAGACCTTTAAACTAAAAATAATCATCTACAGAGACTCCTAAAGATGCATTTGCACAATCCAAACACTAACCATTTAAACTGTATCTTAATAAGAACAGAATGTGTAGATTTTCAGTGCCTCAAAATAATAATAATAAAAGATAGATGTCTCCAAATCAAATATTTTCACTTCAACATTTTTTTTCTAGTCCCCCAAAACTATTGAATATCCTCCAGATACAGACGTACGTTATGAAGAGAATAAAATGAAAAATAAAATATTTCTTTTGTAACCAGAGAGTAGAGAAGGATGAAAGCAGGTATCAACAGCCTGCAATTTTTTTTATATTTGATTCCAGATTTTATTAAGTGTTTCAATTTAGCCTGACCAAAACATGGCACTTCACTGAAAAGATTGGAATGGACTCAAAAGATTAATGACAGTAAAATTATCCTAATCTGTCATAAGCTCTGATATAACAGTAAGAGGAAGTAATTTGCTTTAGTAAAAAGCAATGATCACCAAAGCATGAAAATTAACACTCCACAGAGGTAGATATTAAATGAGAAATATTAGCTGCATCAGCACATTGGAGACAATTATAAACTGCAGAGGATTTCTGAGACTGAGAAATACTATATTTATTATGATAAAGTCAATTTTACCACTCAGTAAATGCTCAGCTTTTGATTTTAGTACTGAATTTCTTTCCCCTCAAAGGGAACTTGCATTACTGCTTTCCAGAATTTATATCACTTTTGTTTCTTTTCTGCATTATTGCTTACTTTATCTCATGGAAACTTATTAATACAGAGAAGACAAAAAAAAAAAAAATCAGTGAGTATTACTTTATTTTATTACTTTCCTTGAGCACCCAGACAACACCTGACATGCTTTTGAGAAATTGTATTAGTCAAAAAGGGCTTTTTATAAGTTTCATTCAGTGAGTGTTTATGAACAGATGAGAGCCTCTCTTTTATTTATTTTTTTTTTCAAAGAGAAATAAATATGAGAAGATAAGTAAAAGTACACAGGGAAGATACTTCGGCTTCACATTCTCGCACTACAGAATAAATTCAAAGTGAAGATTTTTATAACCACCAGCATCCATCCTGAAAGGTGCTAATGCATCATTATGATCTAGCAGGTTGCTCGCCGTGTTTTACAGCCTTTCACACTACATTAACCTTTTGTACCTCAAGTATTTATGACCTCATAAGTAAGTATTTATCAAACTGAAAGCTCATATACAGCACTGTATTTTAGCTCTCAGTTTTTAGGAACATTTATAATTTCTTTTTGCCTGAGTTTAGGATCACTTTGGTTTACAGTCTGTATTTTTAGCGAAGATGTTAATGCAAAGTAAAACTGTTTTTTCCTGCTATCCATGGCAATGACACAAGACTCCAAAATGCCTCAAATAGGGTCTCATGCCAAGGCAAAAAACAAACAAACAAAAAAACCAAACAAAAACAACAAAAGAACTTCCCATGTATATTTTATTCTAAAATGGAAAGCAAACATAGCTGTTATGCTTTATTCAATATTCAATAGTGTATCAGAGCCAAAGAAACAGAAGCAGTCTTGGTATGAGAATTGTCACAATTAGTAAAGTAATAGGTTCCTCACCTACATATTCTCTGTATTTAACAAAAAAACCCCACAAAATATAGCAATTCAGGCATATTCACAGCCCCATTTGAGAAAAAAAAAAAAAACCCATGGCTGATTAATGTATTGAAGAAATATTGCACAAATACAGTGTTGGTCACAAATATTCTTCCCAGCCATTCACTATGAAATCTGAGGTATTGAAACCTACCATGAGCAAGGCAAAATGGTAACTTCATGCACATTCTTGTCAAATTTGTGGCTAACAAACACCACAGATTTTTACATCTCTGAGAGAAAGGAGGCCTGTCCAAACCTGCCTGGTCTTTGCTCTCTCTCAGGTGCTGTGTGACAGAGTAAGGCAGGATCCTCCTACCCACAGGCACCTGAGCAATGGCAAAAGAACAAAAGAAAAAATAAAGAGAGGAAGATATGGAAAAACAGGGTGGAAAGGGAAGAAGGCTCTCTGTGACAATCTTCTGCACACATATGCAGGGATGGCTGAAGGAACAAGAAGTCAGCCTCATCCTCTGAGGGGTTTCTGCCTGCTGGTAATTGCACTAGATACAGATCACTATTGGCCTTTCCTGCTGCACTTACAGTAGGGAAAAAAAGAGGAAAAAAAAAAAACAAACATAAATAACTTGGAATAGACTAAGGAGGGGCTGAAATGCCCTTCTCCAACAAGATGCTGCCAGTCTCCCTCCCAGGCATGCTCCTCGTCCACACTGTGGTCTCCTGCCACCCCTCCTGCAGCTTTCTCAGACTGTGCAGTGCAGGCTTTAATCTCAGCACCCCAGCAAGCCAAGGGCCAGGTTCCAGTCCCCCTCTGTCCCACCAGTCCCAGGTCTCTGCACTTGTAAAGCTAAATACTACAGCTAAACACTTTCATATTTGCTACATAAGTAATACAGGGACCTTTAGACCCTTGCCAAGGTCCTGGCAGCAGTCATCCTTGCATCATTTCGTGCCCCATCTCTGACTCCTCAATCCCATTCCTCCGTGGAAGAGAGATGAAAACTATGCCAAAGTAAAGGAGCAGATGCATCTTGTCATTGTGTGTGGTATCAGCTCATCAGATATCCCAAGGTGGGGAAGGAATGAGGAGATAGTAAATTCACACTGTGTGTATGGTGTGTCTGAAAGTTAAACCAAGCTGCACAGTTTTGCCTTTAAAAAAAAGAAAAAAAAATTCTATATATCAATTTCCTAAGTAACAGAGTATCTCACCAACATTCTTTTTTATTCATACACCTGAAACACAGCATTCACACAAATCAAGCTGAGACTCTGATCTATTCAAAGCTCAGTGCTCCAAAAGCATCAGTTCAAAATGAAATTCAGCAATAGCATTCTGTTGTTATGGAGAAAAAAGACTATTTCTCAGTCTAGACACTTGGGCTCAGGACAGCCAGCTTCTGCAATCAATTTTGTAACAGATTTGCCTCTGGCAGGTTATTTAAACTACTTGTACCCTAGTTCCCTCTTAACAAAAGCAGAAAAAACAACAATAATTGTAATTCAGCAAAATCTCACAAAATGGTCATAGGGATTAAACAAATCTTTTCATGAGATGCTTGGAGAGGATCATCCTCTAAACTCAATGAGAATCACACTAGATTAGATCAGCAGCAGCACATTCAGAAATATCTCAGTCTTACAGCCAATTCCCAATCTAAAGAACTGAATATAAAGAAATACCTCCATTGTTTGAGGCCACAGACTTGTAAGGTCTCTATCTCAAATTGTTTTGTGCTACCCCGTGAGAGCAGCAGGAAATGCAATCCAGCTTCCCTCATATAAGGAATGATCACCTGGAAACACATCAGAGATTTTGGAGAAAACACAGAAGGGTTGCCTTGCATCCAAACCCAGAGGAGGAGAGCTCTATAATGCACCCAGAGATTGTGCCCTGTGCTCTGACAAGCTGCTGGTGAGAGAAACCCCTCAGTCCCTCAGCTGCACCACTGCTCCTCAGCCTGTCACACATCCTCCTGCAGCCCCTGGGACACCTGTGTGAGGGCAGACCCATGGCAAGATTTCACAATGTTGGTTACATCTCTGTGGCAAGGCAATTCATCAGCCACAACGATGGCAGGGCAGACTGAGCCCCTGGGGAGTGTTCCTGCAGCATCCACCTCAGCCTCAGGTACTCTGTGTATTCCCCACCTTCAGAGTGCCAGAGAGTGGACACTGCACTTGTGACTACAGACAAAACACTGAAGAAAACTTCATAAAAGCCTTTGAGCTCTCATAGCACTCAAAGCTCTTTTTCTCAGTGACAAAATTGGCCTCGATGTGCACCAGGATATCTTTTTCACCAAAAGAAGGGCATGGTACTAAGGTATTTTATCAAAGTGAGAGCATCAAATTTATCACCTGTGCACTATTCAAATTATCAAAGAGCCCAACTGCAAAAAATGTGAATAGATTTTGCCATGAAATATCTGCTCTTGTTGAAAACTGCTGAGCAAATGCCACATTCATCAACAGGGCAAGGTGTCACAAAGCATCCCCCAAATAATTAGTTCTTTCAATTGCATCTTAAAGATTTTCTAGTCAACTCCCATTTATTCACCCCAAAAGTATGCTCAAGAACAATCCCTTGTAATGAATGCACAGTTTGTTGGAGGAGCAACAAACTCAGCACCAAGCAGTTTTCTTCCCTTCTTTTTAATCCCAGCAGCAACACACAGGTGAGGAGGCAGAGCTTTGCAGAAGAGAATGGAGTCATTGTGTGTGATACAAGGAACCTTCCTGTGAATGCCTTAAATAATGTTATATTGAAGCAAAAATCTCCTTTTTCTTACAATAAAGGCAAAGCACCATTCTTCATGGAAGAAAATGGATAGTAGATAGATGATAGATAGATAGATAGATAGATGATAGATAGATAGATAGACAGACAGATAGATAGACAGATAGATAGATAGACAGACAAAAACCCAAAACTTGAATATTCAGCAATACAAGTCCTCTTTTGTTCCCACTTAAGGCAAAAGGCTTTAAAACCCAGGGCAGAGTAAGTTCAATCAAAATAAAAAGTATCAGGTTCCTAAATTATGGCTCCCAGCTAGCTGGTTCTAAACTTAGCAGCTCTAAACGATCAGTGTCTGAAATATGTCAAATCAATAATTCAATTAATTAGAAAGCTACTCAAATGTGGGGCAATAAATTATGACTGTTTAGGTTAAGGAAACAGGAGATACTGAGAGTAGCTTCAGCTTGCTACATGAATAGATTGTCTGGAGAGATATTAAACAGCTGATGGAAATGGAAAGCAATTTTATGTCGTGGGTGGCCAAGGCATACATGGCTGGGAGGGGTGACACATTCCTCAGTCACAAACACGACACAAAAAATGACTGATTTTCCAGTGCAAGGCTTGCTACACTTGCCCAGTTAGGATGAACATCACCTGTATCACCTGGCACACAGCAAGCAGATGTTACATTTCTAGGCACACAGTAGTCTGTTCAGGAAACTTAACTTCGAATAACCCCGGACAACTCTCCCAAATCCTCCAATTGCCACCGGGGAAAATTTTCAGGCAGAAAAATTAGATGCATTGGCCTAAGGTGGATACATAGGAGCCTGGAATATATGACTTTGTTGTCCTAAAAGTATGTATTTGGAAAAGAAAAAAACAAAACAAAATAAACAAAAACCCCAGAAAGTAACCAAACCAAACCAAATAAACCAAACAAAACCCCTACAGTTTTATTGAAAACAGAAGCATCTCTAATGCACAATAATAATAAAATTATAAAAAAGGAGCTCTCTCCATTAGATAGCACAGAACAGAATCAGTGATTCTGACTCCTGTGCCTTTTATTGAGCGTGTTTAGTCTTTAAAATGCATTAAAAATCTTTGGAAAGTTGACTTTGCTGTACATGCAAAAAGAGAAGTAGCACAGGAAATAGCTGCAAGTTCCTTTCAAGAGAGAACAGAGAGATAAAAGGAATGGATGCGCAACGCTTTCAACTCAGTGGGGAAAAAAAAAAAGAGAAGAGGGAGCCCAGCTCAGAAATGAGAGCAAGTTCTAAAATTGGAAACGCTTGCTGGAGACGGGAAGAAGCCAATAGCAACATTTCAGGCTGGTGTGAAAGTGCTTTTATGGCATGTGTGAGCCATTCCACAAGTACAGCTCCTGCCAGCCTGGATGTGCACCCCAGGAACTGCACGGAGCAGGAGCCTCCAGCACCTGCCCTCGAACACACTGGGCCAGCAGCTCCCACAAACCTGCACCCCACCCTGCAGGGATCTCTTCCTGAAGCTGTTGGTAACCCAGAAAAAGATTTCTTGTAGGCATTTTATGCCTCACCAGCTCTCGCAGCACCAGGTCAATCAGAATTGTTCTCAGGTTGAGAAAAATGTAAATATTACAGTTGTTTTGAGAATGTGCTCTCCTTGGCCAAAGAGAATTTCTATTTTGGGATGTTTTTCATAGTTTGTGTTGTACACACACAGGGACTGTCTGTTCACACAGACACAGAGGATTCCTGCAGCTGAACGAGGCTGGAGGGGTCCCTCTCTCTCTCTCTTTCTCTCCTTCTGTTTATTAATATCTAATCTATATATCAAATCTATAAATAAAAACAAGCCTTCTGATCTTCAATCCATGACCTCTGGGTTTTTGCTGGCAAGGCCCTGGGAAACTAGGGCCTCATCTCATCACTGTGAAGCCAACCCCTCCAGAAGCAGCTCTGTCCAATTCCTGCGAGCACCAGCGCACAGCTCTCTCCTCTGTCAGAGCTCACAGGGCTCCTCTGCCAGGCTAAAACAGAGCTTTAGAGCTAAATTCCTGTGTGCCAGGGCATAGAGTCACTGGGATATAACATTGCATGCTCACGAGGGTCAAACAATGGTTGTGCATTGAAAATAATTCAGTATCTACACTGCAAATATGTTGACTCCTCCAATTACACTAATTGCAAAGCATTTTACTATCAACACTTTAAGGGATTGCTATGAAATGCAAGTTTTTCAATTTGCTCCAAATCTACTTTTATGTCTCATTTTAATTTCACTTTTACACCCTTTATTTTTCATTATAAGTTATTTTTTTTCCCCAAACACTCTGTCTAGAATACATTCTGTATTTTAAAAGAGGTCAAAAGTGACATTCATATGCAAACAACCAAGCTCCATTATTTTTGCTGCTCCAGCTTGGGATAGTTTTGCCACCTGTCCCTGTCAGATTTTCTTTAAAGAAAAAAAGGAAGCTTATATATGAGAACAAGGAAATACAAATATTAAGAGGTGAAATTTGGCATCTATTTCACCAAATTTGGCAACACTGTAATTGTAAACTGTGTAAGAGAGGAAATGGGGTGGAATGTGTCCATGAGAAACCATATTTCTCAGCACAATAAATATTTCCATACCCATAAAACCAAAAGAATAAGCATTCCAAGCAAATAGGCAATACAATTGTTACATTTTCAAGTAAATGCTTAAGTTTAAAGCAAATTTCTCTGGCCAAAACTATGAATTTTCCCTCTAAGTAAAAATCCACGAGGTTTCTTTTCGAGCATCTCCTAGCTTTAAGATGAATACTTGCAAATATTTTAAATAAATTGACATTTTATAACCACATTTTTGGCAACAAATCTCTTCAAACAATAGCAGCAATTATAACTTTCGTAATGTGAACATATTAAAAAATAAATCACATCCTCATGAAAAGCAAAATTAGGTGTCCCAGCATTGTTATAACATGAAAAAGAGTAAATTTACATACTTTGAGTTTTGTAGATCTCTCTTTTCTCACACACTGTGCTGTTATCACCCATAAGATCTTTTTTTAACTTCAGCTTCCACTGGAGGAGCTTCATCTGCAAACACTAATTAGCACAGGCAGGCTCAGATCTTCCTGGCTAGCTGGGTGTTCGTGCCTGCAATATGCTGCAGCCTTGGTACACATCTTGTTTTCAAATCAAATATTTAGATACTGCTCTGGAACAGCTGGAACTTATGTGAATCCTTATGAAATTAAATAGTTGACATCTTTTGACGCACTTTTTATAACAGCAACAAAAAAAACCCCACAGACATAGGAAAGACATGATTGTAAGCACGCTCTCCTCTTCTGATTGAATCAGAAGGCAGTCTGCTGCCTTTTTTTTTTTAAATCTTTTATAAATCAGAGAGTAAAGAAAAATATTTGAATTGCAATCCAAAGCAAAAAAAAAAACCAAGAGAAACCCTCCATTCTCACTTTGGAAGGGATAAGGAAGGTGGGAGGCAGTGCCAGTCTTATCCCAGAGTCTGCAAGCAATCTGTTTATGAAGACTGAGATGTCCTCAATGGAAAACAATCTGCTCCTCTGTTCCACGGAGAGTTTCCTGCTCTCTATCTACCCCACCTGGAGGTGTTATCAGCCCTGGGGGCAGAGGCAGGTGAGGAGTTGCCACACAGGTGCTTTTTCATCCCCACCTTTCACTTTTGCCGAGCTGGTTGCTATGCCAGGGAAGAAGCTCTGACACCATCCTGCTGCCATTTGCAGGTGGGTGTCAAACAGGCATCTCAGCTTGTGTTCTGGGGTAAACTGATTGTATTTCTGAGGCACTGGCAACTTCCCAGGTAGGGAAGAGACCAGAGGCAGTGGCAGCTGCTTCAGTGGGTGAGATTTAAAGAGGAAAAAAAAGCAAATGCAAAAAGCCCCTTTAAGCAAGAAGAGCAGAAGACCTAAGGGATCTGTCTTAAAAAGCTGTTGAGAAGTTTTTCTAAATCAAAAAAAAGGCAGCACAATATGCTGATGCTTCAACACAACTGTGTGGGATATCAGCTGAAAAACATCTAGAACCAGCAAATTTCTGCAATTTAGATACAAGAATACCAGAGAGTTCATGTCTGTTCTTCACATCAACTATATATTTCCTTCAGAGATTCCATATTCTCTCCATGCCACATTAAAATCAGTGGTAGCTTTGTACCTCCTATAGGGGAGGAGGAAATGAAAGCAAACTAGTAGACAATATTGGAATGAGCAAAAACTGAGAAGAGACAGAAAATAGAGACAAAGCATACATAATGTAAAACAACATAAATGGAAAACAAAAGAAAGACTATAAAAAAGGGATAGTGTTGTAGAGATGAAAAGGAAGATAAGACAATGAAAATGCATACATAGATTAAAAGCAGGCAAGAACCAAGCAAAAGAAGAGGAAGGCTCTGCAATGATTTTTTCTTTTAAATACCAGTTATTTTATATTTGTATATAAAACTCTCCCAATATATTAGGGAGGCCAGACATGGTCAAGCCACCACACTGTGTCACAGGTTTGCAAAGACATTGCCAATATGTGTAGGATTAATTCAAGAGACAAAAAACCCCCAGGTTATTATCTTACCCTTTCTTCTGGAATTTCAACAATTAATAAATAAAATATTGGCCATTTAATGTCTAGGTCTGTGCAATTTAAAATGAACAACCAATTTTTTCTTTTCATATCACACAAAGACCAAATAGAGTGTGATGTGCATCACAGAGTATTAGCTCAGTCTAACTCTTTTTCCATGAGGAGAAGAACTTCTAACCCTTCCCTAAATGCATATCTAGTGAATAAGAACATTTTACTGTCTGCTTCTGCCTGCAGTGTCTATCTCAGCCTGTCAAGCCACTGGTAGAGCATAAAGCAGCTTCAAACTTACAGATGGATTCACCTGCTTGCAGGTCAAGCCAAGACAGAGGGACATGCCTTGTTACTGTCTTTCTAATACTGATGGAGAGCAAAGTGAGAGGTTTGAATCAAGCCACTCTTTCACACTGACCCTAGAAAGGAAAAAATTAAGCAGGAAGAAGTGGTAAGCAAGCCCACACATGAGTAACATTTAATTAAAGTAATTCTGGGGGTGGCTGGGTGTGTGGGAAAGCTGAAGAGAGAGATGTGTGGGAGAGGAATGGAAACTTGAGAGTACAAACAGGATTTAAAAAAAAAGTATTTTCAAGGTTGGGGGTAATAACCCACAAAGCCCTCCTTAGCTGAGAACCACGTGTAGTCATGCAGGAGAGCAAGTTTAGCTCTAGGTACAGACTGTCACATGAAGAGAAATTCTGTCTCAAGGTTTAAGGAAGAAGAGAGGAACCCTCTCTGTATGATCTTCCCAGCTTTTAGCTGCAAACTTTGTCAGTTCTGCAGCTACTTGTGCTACCTGGGCACTCTGACTTCTCCAATGGAGAAGCAGATTCCTGCAAGCAAGGGTAAGGATTTTGCTGGATAACCAAGAAGTTACAAACATATTCTCGTGCCACTGCACAAGGTACTCCAAGCAATACACAAGTTTATACTGCAATTGCAAAGAGCAGGTGAATGGAGAAATCAACAGCTTCTGATAAAGTTGCGAGCCATTAACAATCATTTGCATGTCAATTACAAGAGAATGGAAAACATCATTAGTGTTACCTAACCTGACACAGCCACTCATGCAGCTGCTTTTCACCAAAAGAAATCCCCCCACAAGGATCAATTTTAATTACCATGTTGTAACGTGGAGCAAAGATGCACAAGGTCAAATATAAAAGAAGTTGAAATTGGGTATTTCATCACACAAGGTCCCCTTTGAAATTTATGCTCACTGTATTCAGCAAAATGTGCAACGATGGTTTTTCTCAATACATATGAACCCAAAGCACAGCCATAACATTTGCATGCCATGGCTACTTACACTGCACAGAGAGAAGAAAATGTCAATAATGCAACATGTAAAATAATTGGTATGGAGAAGTAAAGAGCCCAAGAGACAATACAAAGTACAAGAAAACTTAAAAAACCAATATTAGCTCGGCTCTTTCAGGGACAAGCAGGAAGAAAATCCTAAACTGCTTAATTGGACAATTAAAGTTGACAGATTAGAAATTAATTGGTAATGCTTTCTACAAGAAACTTTTTAAGTTGCAGTAATATGACCATCTCTGGTTGACAATGTGATTGGAAAGACCTCTGCAATATTTTTTGCTTCAAATCTGCCTTAGAGCTGGCTGGAATTACCTGCTGAAGTGATCTAAGAATTGTTAGTGTGCCCTATGAAGAACATTCAGAAGGGTAATCAATGGCATTCAGCTAATTTATTTGAGCAAACATGACTAAAGATGACAGAGCATAATTGCTCTCTTTATCCTTGGTGGCAGGGGTTTTTTTTGGTTTTGTGGAGGAACTTCAGCTTTAACATTTCACCAAGTGCAAGCACACAATAATGAGGGAAGGAAGTTAAAATCACAATATCTAAAAAGACCAACAAAACCAGAATAATCATTTTTCTGTCTTCTATTTCAACATCATATTTTCAACCTTTTCTTGCTATGAGAATCAGAAGCTAAATGAAGCTGAGGTGATGCCTAAACCACAAAGATCAGGCACTGAGATCTCAGAAAGAGCTGGCAGGGTAAGGCTGCTGTCCTCACACCACATGCCCACTCACAGAATCACAAAGCCCAAGTTCACTCAGCAGCACAGGAAAAGGAGGGTGGTTATTTATCTTCTTCCCAGCCAAAACAACGACACACAAACAGGCACTCCACAAACAGCACTGTAGGAAGCAGTCAGTGTCAGGTTCTGTGTATCCTCGAGGAGAATCTATTTTGGAGCTGGCACTGAGAGGCTCAAGTGAGCAGTGTGTTCCTGCTATTCCTTAGCAGAAGCAAAGGAGCACACGTGGGGCCCCACTGCAAAGCTGGCACGCAGGGCTCTCGGCAAGGAAGCCTCTTAGAAGCAATAATGCCTATGATCACAAGTCATTACTGTGCCTCCCCACCCCAGCACAGCATTATGTTATCTATTTGGGATGTCAGTTTTGATCTCTTCACTGTGGAGCAGGAGCTGGACTGGGTTCCTTGCTTCTGCAGCTCTGAAGCACTCGGGGTCTCGAAATAAGCTCCTTGAAATATTTCCTTCAAGGAGCAGTTGGGACCAGATATAATAGGTAGTATAAATGAAATAGTACACCATGCTGATACAATAGCCTGCACCAGCAGGGTATGATTTAGATAAATAAACACTGCTGTAAGAATTGTCAAAGCATTATCAGCTATCTAGCACACTGGTGGCAAACATCTAGAGACAAAAATATGGCATTGAAATAGAATAAAAGCTGGGTCATTGATACCAGTTGGCAATAAAAAGTGTCCACGGAGAAATCTGACTTGCAAGACAGACACTTTGTGATAAAAATTCCAGTTCCTTTGCAGGGCATCACAGTGCCATCCTTTGGAGAAGGAACTGGCACGGTTTTCTGCCCTGGAACTCTGCTCTGCTCCTTGCCAGACAGACATACACGGAGAAATTAGTGTAAGCCTCCTCCCCAATCCACGGGAGACAGCTCTAGGTACCTCATGGGAACCTCTGGGGCAAGCACAGAACATTCAGAGACAGGGATAAGAGCAGCTGAGCTCAGCAGCACTGAGAAGTGTCCCAAGGGCAGACACTTGGCAGGCTGGACCCCAAACAGGTTCAGCTCGAGGCTGCCGAGCACAGCCACAGTTCCACAGCACAGCACAGAGAACTTGGGCTTGAACATTCCTGCCTCAGTGACACGCTGCTGGGAGAGCAGCCAGTGGACACCTGGGCACCAGGTGGGATACAGCACACTGTTTAGTGTGGAATAGAGCTGTGTGAAGCTGATAATGTAGCCCACACCCTCAGGAGAGGGAGAGGTCATGAATGAAATAGTAGGAGAGAAGGAGGAGAGGAACCAAGGGAGAAGAGAAAGAAACTGGAGGGGGAAAAATCACTTATACCAACAACTTACATAAAGGACAGAGCAGGAGAAAGATCTAGTAAAAACCAGAAATATGCTGCAGAAAACTGTTGTAATTATCTACTCACCTGCAGGCTGAGACAACACACTAAAGCACTTCACTCTAAATGCTTCCTACTCCCAGCTTTCTTACCCAAATTAATAAGCACAACACAGTAATTGGTAGGCTAAATTCCAAAAATGTCAGCAAAGGTTGTACATGTCTCACTTCCCCAAAACAGCAGAGTTCAACGTGGTACATAATTTTGCAGTCCAGAGCATCACCAAGATTTCACAAATCCTCCGATGAAGAGATGGTCTCTGCAAGATGTCTAAAAAAGGCACAAACCTGGACTAACATGCCATTGGATCCCAAAGCATACACAACATCTCAAGGCAAAGCAAGGCAGCTGGAACAACAGACAATATCTAAAATATCAATTATTATCACACAGAAGTATCAGGTTCAGTGGATGCCACAAGAGGAATTTTGGTAGTAACCAAGATGAAATTTAATTCTAACAGTGAAATTAGGAGGAAAATACTTTATCATCTTCCCAGGCCAGAGACAAGCCACACCTCTGCATTGCACATCTACAGGGCTTGGACAGCTCTGCATCCCCAAATGCCACACTGGGTGCTGATGCTGAACACTTCAGACAGAAAAGCACCATGAATGGATCACTCCTCCAATAAATGCCTTTTCCCTCAAGCTCTCCCATCCAAACACACAACTTGTCACACAACTTTTCATCTCCTGAAGCCTGGTGAAGTCTCAGTCCAAAACAGAAAGATTGCACAACGAGCTCGAGTTTTATGCAAAAGTAGAATTAAGTTTCAAATTAAGCACATTTTTTATATACATACATGAAACACAGAGCTTACCACACCAGGAGTTACTTCCATTATTAGTAGAATACACTTAGAACAGGAAACACCAAAAGAACATTTACTTTACTACTATCAGCTCCCTTACACATGCCCAGCTCATGCCCTTTTTATTTACACACACATCTGCTGTCACCAACAGAAGTTGTGCAGGAAAACCTGCAGAAGTTGTGCAGGCAAAAAACTGAAAAAATTTTACTCAGAATTATTTATGTACAATGAGTTTATATCTATATATGTACACAGGTGAAGGGGGATTTCATAAAATGATTAAATGTCTTACTTAAAAATACATGTAACTATTTAATGTAATGCTCTAAGCCACTCTACAAAATTATCAGACATGTTACTTTTAGTATAACTTTGTAACATACTTTTCATTGATCCAATCTTCTAGGAAGAAGCCATTTACTATTTTTGTTAATGCCTTAAAGCATATTTGATGCCATGCAACTCCAAAAGTCTACCAGCACTTAAATAACCCACTGCTGGCTGATTATTGATTTTGCATATACTCAGATGCACTTCTCCCTTACTCAAAGTTGACAAACATATGGATCCACAAAGCTCAGAGAAGACTCAATGTAACATTTGCAAGTATTTTATTACCTACCAAGGATTTTATATATGATTTCAGCTAGGTCATCCTGTCTTTAATCATTTACTACCCTTTCATCCTGTCCCTCTTCTGTTTCACAGCATCACAATCAGAGTTAGCAATCCCTGCACATACAACCCAAGCACCTCTTGTTCCAGCACTTGCTCTGACAGAATTCCATGTTACACTATTTTATCTAAATAGATTAAAACTAGTCACTGAGAAAGACACTTGCTAGAAGTACAAGAGCGTGTCCAAGAGTACGTGAAGTACTTTTGAACATGAATCACAAGAGCACTCTGCACAAAATTGCAAGCCTGTGATAAAACCAATGATTGGAATTTTGTTCAGTTTGTGGCAAGTGGGGATCCTGGCAGTGGTTCCAGCTGGGCTGGGATCACACCCTGTGCTGCAGTTAAGGATTCAAGGGAAGTTGCACAGAATCAGTTTATTTTTATTATTTCTATATTTACTGGGGTTTAGGTGGCACTAGACCCAGCAGGAGCTCCAGTGTGTGATTCCCTCAGACAAGAAGAAAGAACCTGGGACACTCAGAGAAAGCCCAGGATGTATCTCGCCTCAGCATGGATTCAGTCCTTCAGGGAGGAGATTAAGTCACTTCTGGTAGTAATTCTACAATTTAGATAATTGCCCTGTAGTTTTTTTAGGTTCACTTTGCAAAATTTTAAGATCCATTTTTAATGGTGTATCCAGCTTCACATGCACATAAATTTGTGAGTAAGAAAATTCAAAATCTGATCTTGCCTCCAACAGCTTGTCTGATCTACATTAATCACGACAGCATTTTTTGTGAATGATTGGCCAATTGATTATTCTTCTTTCAAATGCATATTATAAACAGCTTACTGAAAGGAAACCAAGTAAAAACATTGGGACCTACCAAACAAATGCTACTATGGCCCCACACCAATTCCACTTAAAATGCTTCGGAAATCAACTATTCTCAAAGGTAGCAGGAAGTAGAAAAAAACATAATTTTTCTCCTTCAACAATAAAGACCACATGGAGGTACAATGTTGACACAGTGCTATTGAAGCTCTCTTTCATAATAAAAACTTATATTATTAAACCTACAGAGAGATGTACACAGCTGGACCCTCACAATGTTACAAAGTCCATGTTAAATCTGCCTGGGATCCATCTGCATATATCTATTTATAAAGCCTCCACAGTTTGCCAAGAGCAATGGCTAGTGACACCCAGCAGAACACATTTTAAATCTAGGTACCTGTAGTTAAATTGTGAAGACAATATTTGTCTGTAAACAAATAAACACCAGTAAACCTGTGAGGGATGTGTTAAATGTCAGTGCAGATCCATAGATAAACACATTTCTTGGAAAACTGCATTTTCATGGTGCTCTTCTTGAGGGACAGCATCCACAACTTTCAATATAACTTTGCAATTTAGTGAAAAATATCTTATTAAAAACCAAACTAAAACTTTCTCAAACAGACCCTCAAAAGTCAAAAGGAAGGAAATCTAATTCTTTATAAACAGCATGGGAGCTACTTCAAAATGTTCTGTCCATTCCTCTGTAAGAAAGGAAACCAGAATACAAGGAAAGGATCCACAATGAAAAGAGCAAATAACTATACCATATTTCCTGAATATAACAGGTTAGTGGAATTGGAGTGTTATCCTGCAGAGAATGAAATTCACTCCAAGGGGAAACAGAAGGGAAAAGGTGTCTGACAGGTAAAATACAAGTTGGATATTAGGAGGCAAAAAGCAAGTAAGAGCAGATAGCAAAGGACACAAAACCAAATAACAATAAAGCCTATTTGCATATCAGAAGCAGGAAACTTTGCAGGGAATCATTGGATTTGCTAGAGCTGGGATTGAATAGAGCACCTGAAGAAGATAAGGGCATTGCAGACAATCCAAACTATGTCTTTTCACCAGCCTTTGCTATGGAAAATGTTGGGAAAACACATCCCTGACTTCTCTGATAAAGTGACTGACATTTCTTCAAACTGAAAAATCAAAAGGGGGTGAGGAAACACAATCAATTGAAAGCAATAAATGATGAGGGATGAGCTCCAGTCCCACTCCCATCGATGGGTCCTTTACCATTGATTTTAGCACTGTCAGTATTTTACTTCAGAACTGAACAGAAACAGTCTCCAAACATGAAAAGGCTGAGCTGGGCATCACAGTGAATTGTTCAGGTTGCAGCAGTGGTCACAAAAACCAAGCAAAATCAGAGAATATAAAAAGAACAAAAAAGGGACAGTATCTTTTTAGTCAATATCCAATCTCTTCTGGAGTTTCTATTCAGCTTAGGATTCCTGCTCTAAACCAATGACAGTGGTATTTGACAGGAGCTGGGCAACAATCAGAAATGATTATAGAAGCAAATGTTAGAAGCTGGAAAGAACGAGGAATTTAACTCAGCAAAGAGATGGATAAGAGGTAGAGCTGCAAAGAATACTATGAGATACAAGCAAATAGGATGCTCTTCAATTTAAACTCTCTCCCCATACTGGAGAAAAGGGCAACTCAGGGCAATAAAAACTTACCAAGTTAAAAATAAAAAGACCAAAACATTTTACTGCATAAACCACAAAAATGTATAATTAATTCACAAGGTTCTCCATTACTCTCCATGATAATAGCAAGGAGGTAATTCTTCAGTGCCTTTGCTCTTGCTTTTCTTTCTTGCTCATACCCACACAAAGAAATTAGTGGCATGGCAATAAACATAAATTTGCAGAGCTCATTTAAGAGAATGTGTTTTCCCTTTTCTCTTGCCCTAATGCCTGAAACCTTTTAGGCTGGATGAGAGCCAGGAAGGAAGGGGAGGTAAGCTGAGGCATGGAGCATGGCTGAGGCAAGGATGAGGACAGCCAGGAGAGATGTTTCAAGCACTGCCTGTTCTGGGCTCCATCCTGCACATGTAACTCAGGGGGTTGGTTGATGGCTCAGAAATCTGCCAGCTCTTGGCACTGGATATATTGGGCCCCACTCTAGAATTAAGACAGAAACACTAAACTATCAATGTGTGAAATTTGTGACTTAAATTACAAGGTAGAGCCATCCAAGGAGTCTCTTGCATAATTCATGACACTTCAGAACTTCACATATAAATCAAATAGAAGGAAAGTCTATCATTTCTGCTCTGTTTAGCACAGATCCACACACAACTTGGGTAATGGCTGAACAAACAAGCTCTCTAGAAAATACAATATTGCAGGCATGCTCTTCACAATACTAACTCACACAGTAAATTTTGAACAGGATCATTCAATTAATACTTTTATTAAAACTACTTGTGTTGAAAACAGAGGTCATTTAAAATAATCAAATGAGTCTGGTTTGGGTTTTTGGTTGTTTTTGTTGGCCCCGCAAATGAATGCCTACAAACACTCATTTACAATGCTTTCCCATACTGGACTTAATTAAAATTTATGCTATGATTCACGGGCTAGCCATTAATCATTTTGTCTAAAACTGTTGAAAATGAAACTCCAGAGCTCCAACACTTATTAAGAAGCTCCAAAACGAATGAAAACACATTCTCCACGTTCAACAGTGAACTTTGACAAGACTTTCAACCTTAACACTGCGACCAAGCCTGGCATAAACGAAACGTAGCAAAAGATGTCATTGATAAACACACAGGAAACACAGAGCTTTGGAAAGAGCCGTAACCTTGACTTACTGTGGCTGTGCCGGAGACAGTTTGTGCATTTGTGTCAGCTGCACTCTGTTCGGAGTGTGTCTGAGCAGGAGGGTACATGTTTAGCGTGTGCTCTGGAACAGTGGTTTGGCCTGTGTAGTCTGGAGCTGGATGCGGATGTGGGGCTGTGTATTCTGCAGGGATACCGTTCTGAGGTGGAGCGAACTGGGCTGAGGCATAAGGCTGTGCCATTGTGTCAGGAGGTGCTGTAGCTTCCTGATTACCCTGTGAAAATCAAAGGGAAAAAAAAAATAATAATAATGATAAAAAAAGGAAGAAACGTGGCGTGAGATAAAATAAGCGCAGGTCCTGCACCCGTAACGCGGAGAGGGACGAGAGCATCCTGGCCTGAAAAGGGCACCGTGGTTGTTTCTTGGGGAGAACATTTCTTATCTGTATTAAATGCATTTTGCTAACCCTATTAAATATTATTATAATTAGACAAACAAATCTGCTGCTCGCAGGATAATTGTAGACTATTCTTTAACCGGGAAAGGTCAGTGAAATCTGCCTGCACTAATGATGCCTCAGCTCAGACAAGGAGGAGGGACAAAGCCAGTTTATTCCAAAGGCTCCTGAGCACAAGTGCCAGCACAGAGCTCTGATGAGCTCAGCTGACTTACCTTTGGCACAACACAAAATCTGCAACCTACACACAGGGCAGGATTTGGGCACATACTGTTAACAAACACTAAAAATACTGATATGAAATAATGCCCTGAGATATTCAGAATACTTTGAGGTACTCTGCATTGAGCAATTGCATGCCACAAGTGCAAAATAATAATGAAATCCAGTCAAAATATTAAATATTTAAATCTGAAAATGCATCAGTTCAAAACCTTAAATAACATAAAAGAAAAATTCTGTGTCAAAAGAAATAGATTTAAGAACTTTAAAGGTTTTACATTTGAAGACAACAGTAATTCATTTCTGTATCACAATTAGCCTATAGCATTAAAAACACTCTCCTCATGTCTTTACAGAGAGACCCCCATTTCCATTTGATATAATAAAGAATAGCTGAGGACATTAATTTATCAATTAGAAAACTTCTGACTAAATACTTTGTTCACACCAAAAAGCAATAATTCTAGAGAAGGAAATGTACTCTACAATCTTTCTGAAACCTATATAAAAAATGTCTAAAACGTGATTTTGCCTGAGACATCATTAGAGGCCATTAGTGCAGGAACTATTCCAACCTCAGATAAACTAATTTACAAGATAAAATTATCCCTCTAAATAGCAAGCAATGTAGAAATGCACATCAAAGTTAAAATTTAATTATCTTTTGAACTACTCCATCATTCTCCCACCAAAGTATGTGCAAGTACCTGCCCAAGACTATTGCAGGGATTTTATTTGTGCTCATCAGCCCTTCATTTCCTAATTTTTAAACAGGCTGGATTAATAAAAGACATTCTTCTGCACTTTCCACTTAAGGGCATTTCCAGGAAATTACAACTAATCCAGACATCAGTTCTCTGACCTGAACTCATCCTAAACTCAAGAGCTTTTAAGAATTCAAACAGGAGTAAGTCTTGATACTTGACAGGCTTAAAAGAGAAAACTGAATTTTCCTTTGTAAAAGGCACTAAGTGTGTGCTAAAAAATTAGGACTTTATATCAGCAATCAAACCCTCTCTAATTTTAATTCCATCTTTGCTGCTGGTTTAGAGCATGGCCTTGAGCAAGTGGTTCCCATTTCTTCATTCAACTACCTTTAGCATGAAGCCAGTGTCATTTATCAACTCCACAGGGTTAAGTCACTAAGATTTGTTTGCATATCTGCAATCACTGCAAGGTTAATGCTGCATTGAAACTGGCCCTGGAAAATTTCTGTGGAGTTTAAAAACTCTTGTAAGTGTATACTTTTACCCTTTAATATTAAAATGGTCAAGTTCCTTTCTTATTTCTTTTACCTAAAACTTTCATTACTAAAAAAAAAAAATAAAAATAAAACCCAGATGAAGTAAAACCCAGGAATGACTGGATTACACCAGAGACATTCATTAAATGTTAAAGAAGTATTTTTAAAACTTGTGTGGGAGGCAGCCAACCTTAAATTTTTTAATCGTCTGTTTCAGGAGGGACTTGAGCAAGGGGTAAGAATGAACAAAAGCAAATCCAGATTCTGCCTCTATAAGCATTTTCACTGTGCTGGTTTTGAAAGCCAGGAGCTGGTTGGTGCTGGTCCTTAAGCTGTTCCTTCCTGTCAGATGCTGAACATGGCACTGGGGTCAGCAGCTGTTGGGAAAGAGCAGCGATGGCCACAGAGGGACCCAGGGCTGTGTCCAGGAGCATTTGAGCGGCAGGGCTTGGTACCACCTCCAGTCCTAAACCAGATGTTGCTGAGACCCTGCTGTTTCTCATTAACCTTGACAGCAGTTCCACGAGGACCCTAATTAATATACAAAGCATCCACACCTAGTGATAATTACAGCTCATATTTAATTAAGAGGGTTGAACTTTTCTATTATTTTTACCAGCAGCTCCAAACTTTCCAGATTTATCACAAAATGGCAAATTGCACTGGATATTTCAGAACCTCCACAATGTTGAGACTCTTCTACCTCTTTCCTTAGTCTGCTTCAGCTGATGTCTGGCTCACTTATTTATAACTGAGACCCCATTAATAAATAAACAACGAAGGGTCAGGGGTTTGTTTGTCTTTTCTTTTTCCACTAACTTGTACATATTCAGAGATTTACAGCCTTGCCATTAAAGAAACCAAGCCCACTATGCTTAGAGCAGAAAACTGACACACAAGATTATCAGAGCAAGCTCTGCATGTTCATTAAATTGTTGGAAGACAGGGGATATTAAAGAAATTAAACTTGCACATGGACTGCAGGCCCTAAGTTTAAAATGGCAATGACAATAAATCTGAGATGTTCATCCCTTAAAGTAAGTGACTACTGAAGCCTTTCCTTACCTCTAAAATTAGTGTGAATTTATTATTCATAATTAATTCAACAGACACGGTATTACAATGTAATATAAAAGCATGGGTGTGTAAACAAGTTCTGTACTATTTACTTGGCTAATAATAGCCAGAGCTTATTGTTCAAAATACTAATTTATATCAAGAACAATGAAGTGTCAGCTATCACACATCTGTATATACATGTGGTTGATGGAAACCCCAGACTATACAACAGCCAGATACACTTGCATAGATTTTAAAGAACCAAAAATTCTTTCAATAGAAAAAAACCTCAAATGTTCCTTTATTTTGCTCTTTAAAATACAGTGAACTGGCATGAATAGAAGAAATAACAAGAAATAACAAATGCATTAAGCTGAAAATATGAAATGGCCCTAAAAGCAACGGGAAATATTGATCCTAAACTAGTCTATGACCTGAGGTATCAGAGTAATTTCAAAGCTGTGCATGACAGTACACAGGCATGGCTTAATACCACCTAGGCAGGAGAGGCTGAACAGAAGTTGTCCCTTCAGACTCAGTTCCAAGTATCTTTAAGATTAAATGATCCCTTAATGCTCACTTTGTGCATGGTTTTTTAAAGAAGTGGTTGCTGGCAACAGCAAGGAGAACAAAGGATGGCAGACAGTCAGGCTCTGCTAAATGTTCTGGCCTGAGTCTTAATGAAAACCACATTTCAACTGAAAAAATGCTTTACGTGGCAGTGTATAAAATCAAATTTATTGCTTTCTGGTTAAATGTTGAACTCTAAAGAACCAAAAAGAAAAAGGATTCTGAGGATGTAGGTAAATGAAGGATCTCCTATTTCATCCATATTATTCCATTTGAAGAAAAGCTTAGAATTTAAAATGCTCCTACTGTCTCAGATGCCTTTTCAGCATCTCCTGCTCTGAAAGGATTTCATAATTAAGAAATGTATAAAAAGTGTCAAAACATAATAAAGCAAGCTTGTTATGTTTGTACACAAAGGAGAGAGCACAGAAAACATTACTTAAGCAGTGTTCCTTTTTTTAAAAACACATTTGCAGCATAAAAATGTATTCAATGAAAACCTTTCTGCTTGCCTGCATTTTGGAGTTGAACTCACAGTTTATTGTGTGTTTTGCTCTATTTTCCATTTGGTGCATTTTGTTTCTTTGGCAAGAGATATTTCACATTTAGAGAAAGCCTCCTGTACTGTAGTTAAATGAGCCAAACTGCATTTGTATCCTTAGGGCATGGAAACAAAAAAAGAAAAATGCAACACTTCTCTGCAAACCTGCTGGTTCTGACAAGGGCTCGGTTACATCTATCAAGCACACGATCTCCCCTAGCTTTGCCCTCCTTCAGACACAAGCAACAAAACAGGGGTTAGAAGTCTGGCATGCAGCTGGTTATTAGAACTGCCCCAGCTTGATGGAAAATCAAGAGTGCTGAATGAAAATAAAAGTGAAAATACCTGCTGTACCATCGTGCTGCCTTTATTCTCCGTGGAACAGCTGGTGCTACTCTATGCCCTGGTCCCAGGGCACGCAGCACCTGCCCGAGGCGAGCATCAGCACAGGCTGGGAGCGAGCAGGAGTGTGGGCAAACCGGGGTGCCAGGGGAGGGCAGCCCAGGCAGGGCTCGCTGAGCTCCCTCTCGACATCTGACTGCTCCCAAAACCCGATCCAGACGGGGCTCCTTCAGCCTGCCCCATCAGCCACAGCAGGCCACTCCTCTGGCTCCTGCTACTGCTGGTGGCGTGCACCACTGAGCAGATGATTACACGGAGAAGGAGGGAAAACACAGCTTGACTGCATTAATAGCTGCTTAAAAAACATTGGAAATGCTACTGTGGAAGTTGCCCGAAGCTGGAGGTTTTTGTTTTAAAATTAGCACGGTTCTACTCAAAGTTCCAAAACACTCTAAACTTCCAGGGCTCTGGCTTTGTCATGGTTACAGTGTCCAGGTACACATGTGCATTTCCACGGGATTGGTTCCTCCTCCACGTGGCAGAGGTAATGCCAATAAACTTCCTATTTTTAAATTACTGAATGCCACAAGCAAACCGTCGATATTGAACTACTCTGGTTTAGATTAAATCTACTTTAATCTTCTATTCAAATAAAATATCGTTTCCTTTTTGTTTCATTTTATGACATCCCTCTTGCTTAGCAGGGGAAATATTTCACAAATGCTTCCAAGGTTTAGTTCTGTGAGGCACTTTAAGGAACCTAATGCTTCACTGTTAAAGGGGCTTTTCTAGTTGCTCTAGAGATAGCTTCAAAATGATTGAACTTCTATCTAAAGAAATAAAGAAAAGAATCAAATAAAAAAAAAAACCTAAAAATATTCAGGCAGCCCCAAAGAACACACATTTATTGCTACTCTGTTGCAGACTGACTACAGACATCAGGGTTCAGAAGCAGGGCAGACACGTAACACTGGAATTATTCTAACAAACCTTCCAATTCTAAGGGGTGGGCAGAGAAACAGTCATCAATTCATCATTAAACTTATATTCCAACTGAAATATATTGGAATTCTTTAAAGTGGCAGTGTAATTCTTCCAGATTTGTTGCTGGCACTCCCCAATTAATGATAATAAAAGCAGCCACTTCAGATTTTTCAGAAGGAATCAGACTTCCAACCACACTGGACTGATAATCACAACTGACTGACTCTGCGAGCTTTCTCTGTTGTAGCTTAATTATCTGACCAGGCCACTTGACTCGCATCATTTGCTTCTGCAATCACACAAAATTAATTCTCCAGCCACTTCTCTTTTTTGGAAAGTTCAGGACAAGACTAAATTCAGTTTTCAAAAGTAAGAAAGATAATGCAGAATAACTTTTTTTCAGAGAGCATAGGGGGAAAAGATAACAGTAAGTAAGCAAAAGAGAATTTCTTTACTACCTTAGAGGAAAAGTACCATTTCTTTTCTCCCATTACAGAGAAACATTTACTTTTGGTCTTTTCCACATATAACATACTGTACTCCAATAAAAGTCTGTGGTCTTGCTACTGCTGCATACATGTTTGATAATGACATATTCACTTTGTGCCAGTGCCTGAGACATGGAATGGACCAGCAAGAGAAACATCCCAAAGGCCTGCAAAGGACATTTACTTACATTTAACTGAAAGCAGCAAGCAACTTGCCAAAACTTAGTCTGAATTCCTACCTGAATTCAAGAGCACACAATACTATGGATACACCAATACACACAGGGAAATCCTTCCCTCCAACACCTTCACTCTTTCCAACTGCTGAAACTTTCAACTGCCTTTATGATGCTGCCATTTATTACCAGAGCTTTCCCTATCCTACATGGCAATTCTTTCTCCTGCTATTTCCAATGGCCCAAGAGGACAGGATTCTGCCACACTAATTTGTTTTGCTTCCACATTAACACCTAAATCTTTCTTTTCAAGTTTTCTGCCTGTCCCTCTCTTTCTCCAACTCTGACTCTTAAGGTCTTTTCAACAACAGCTCAACCTTGTATTCCATCAAACAATATTTCCCTTGGAAAATTTTTTTCCTCACATTTGAAAAATACAGCTCTCCAAAACAGCCTCAAGAGCCATGTAGCCAGCCACTCTGAAGAACTCAGGTATATCTGCAATGAGAATTGTTCCTTAAAATATTAAAAAAAAAAAAAAAAAGTATAAAAGGAGCTTGTCATTATCCACAATTCAGTACAGGAAACTACACCTCATTTTTTTTACACCTTTAGGAGAGCATACTGAGGATGATGCAGCCTTGTACCCAAACAGCAGGGGGAGAGGGCAAAAATAAGGATTGTTAACACAAAAGGTGCATGAGAGGAATTCCTCTATCTGGAATAGAGGCTTTCAATGGCAGTCAATCTTTAGAAGTTTAACTCAGTCAGCTGTGAGTTCCAGCCCTTGGGCATCAAGACCAGGTCCAAAACTGTTGAACACCTTCATAAAAGCCATATATGAAGGGTCAGGATGCACTCATGACAGCAAGCAGGGAGCAGTTACAGGGCTCTGCAGAAGTTACAGGAGTGGGCTGGCAAGAACCCAGCCAAACTCTGCACATGGGACAGGATAATCCTCACACTGGCACAGGCCCTGACTGCCTGGCCAGAGAGCAGCTCTGCAGGAAAGGATCTGTGAGTCCTGGTGGGCAGAGCTGGGTACAAAGCTGTGCTCTGCCTTCCAGGCACCAAACTGCTCTGCAGGCTGCATGAGCAAAGGGTGGTCAGTGAGGAAAGGAATCACTCCTCCCTGCACAGCACTTGGGAGAGCATCTGGAGCACCAGTCTGGAGTGCCCCAGGACAGGAGATGTGCTCGGGAGTTCAGTGCTGGGTTGCCAGGGCAGCTGCAGGGCTGGAGCACGTGACAGAGGCTGAGGGAGATGGCTCTGCCATCGCCTGCAGAAGGGAGGGCTCAGACAGCTTAATTGCATCTTCTTCCACTTAACCAAAGGTTACAGAGACGAACCTGCAGGTACAGAGTGACAGAACAGGGAGCAGCAGCTAAAAGTTGCCGAAAGGTAAATTCTGGTTAGGTCTGAAGAGTAAGATTATGAATATGAGGGAAGTTAAGCAGAGGAAAATGCTGCTCAGAGAGGTTATGGCATCCTGGAGACTTTCAACCTGAACTCTAAAAGCCCCTGAGCAAGCTAATCTGTGTAGTTACCCCTGATTTAAAAGGGATGTTGGGATTAGATGGCTTCAGAAGTTCCCTTTCAATCTGAACCATTCTGTGATTCCACGTGGTTCAACAGGTGCAGAATAGCTTCAAAATGGATTTTACACCTTTATCCTATTTGATGACTTTCTTCATAAGGGATTTACTTAGAAGGAAGAGACTAGTTACAACTTCTAGCTTACTTTCTGTCCACAAGAAGCAATGTCTCCGTTCTTTGAGATGTATTTGTGATCTTTCCTTAGAAAAATATGCTTTCATTTGTTTAATCCACAGCCAGAGCAGTATGGAAGTGACAATTCTTATAGTGCAGGCAAGATGAGTTTCACAAATGGTTTAATTTAATGCTGTGAACTATGACAAGTTTTCATTTTCTGCCAAATGTTACCTTCTCAGCATATGAACACTGCCTTACATCTCCATAGAAAAGAATTGTTTCCTCTATGTTCTGCATGACCTCTATAATAGTAACTACAGCCATATAAGTCTTCTAATTTTATCTGCATTTTCTCTTCTGAAAAAAAAAATTATTTCAAAGACCAATTTATCTAAAACCACTGCCACATTTAAAAGCTGGATTTTAACAAATATAGTATACCCATTTTCTTATTTTTCTAATAAAGTGGTTGAAAATCCAAATTTTTAAAAATTATAGTGTTTTGGTTTTTATTCATACAACGCTGATTGAAGATAAGGGACATACCAACCCAGGTGCCAAACCCTGTTTATTCAGCACCACTGTGTCTGGTCCAGACACAACCCTGCACTGTGCTTTGTAACCTTTTCTTCTGGATTCCACTGAGACAAGTTCCTGCCTTGTAACCCACACACAAGCATAAATATTTCTAGAGTTTGAGTCAAACATGTGCTCTAAATGGCACCTTACTGGTAAGCGATTGAACCCAGCAAAGGTTTGGAGTTTGCAGAGAAAACTGAACAGCATTCAAACCCAGTTACAGGTATATGGTTTTCAACAGATCATTTCTAGGACTCTGATATGTTTTTGTAACAGCTAAATTCATTCAAGATTTTTTTAAGTAGAATTCAACACCCAAATTCCAGTTTAAAAAAAAAAAACCTGACTGATATTTTCAGGTGCTTGGGAATGGATACAGCTGGTTCCTAAAGGTGTCTAAATGGAGCGATTTAATCTCATTGATATTGATAGCTGCCACCAAGTTATTTCCAATTTAGAGAAGCCACCTTATCCAGAGTTCCAGTTAGTTTTGCAATGGACATGCCATAGAATAAATCCAAGTGTTTACCAGATGTGTCAGCCATAGAAAGTGGTGATCCTAAAGCTCCTTCCCTGGCAAAACATTGCTGAAAGCAATTTGTGGCAGAGAGAAATGGGATCACAGTCTCACACCTACCTAATTAGTGATTAGATGGTGATAGATGAACCAAATACCAGGCAGGATGAGTGAAGAGTGCCACAAGGGTTCCACACAGAGAACCAAGAACGCAGAACTGGAGACCTTGGCAGACCTTTGTGTGCTCCACAAAAGCACCCCTGGAGTGGCTGCACCAGAATGAGCAAAGCCACCTCCCAAACCCAAGGGCAGCAGCACCCAGTGGAGTCTGAACTGCCCATGCCACCTCTTCAAACTGGACACTTTAAGTGACCTCTCTTGACCCAGAGCACTATCTCTCACTGCTGAGCTCTGATGGAGCCTCACAAAAGAAAGGAGATATTTCTCTTCATAATCCCTCACAGTGAATCATTTTCTAGGGCAGCACCACAGTTCATCCATCATGTGTGATACAGGTCCAAGCCTCAGTATCACAAATGGGAGATCATCACTTGACTCACCTGAAATAAAGCAAGGAACACAGTCAGCTAGTGAGGGAAATAAAAATGCAGTGCCATAAGCTGCCTTAAGTAGCAAAGCTGACAGATCATCCCTGCTCAGCTATTTGGATACAGGGCTGCTTTGAAAGCCAGAACGAGCTAGGTTAAACGACAACAATTCCTGCAAAACTGTGCCAAATGATCAAGCACAAGCTGCTTTGTTTTGTTTTACTTTGCTTAAACCAGGTAAATGTAAGAGTTTGATTTATGTAGTAAACTCCATAAAGCCAATGACATGACTGATTTCAGGATTTTGGAGGAAAAGCAGGAAAATCAGCACAAAAGTTATAAAACTGAGCTTCAGATAAAGGGGTTTCAGTATATCCAGGGAAATGTCATGAATCCCTAAGGTTTACCCAGGAGAGGAAACCATCCAAGGTAGCTGCTTGACTGAGACATTGATTAAAGAGAACTTCAGCATGCAGGAACAAACCATTCATTAGGAAAAAAGATACTTAGCAGGTCTATGTACCTATGTGGAAAGTTTCTTAAGGAAGACAGAAAATGTGAGCTTACTAGTGATGGAGTCAAGGCTTGGCAACAATAGAGAAGCACTGAAGTATTGATCAGGTACTTGAGGACAAAAATGGGAAGGTTTTTCTGTCCAGCCTAGCTAGAAGAAAGACTTCCTTAATTCAGTGATATTAAGGGTGACAAGAAAGGTTTTGTCCAGGAAAAAAAAAAAATGTTAACTATTTAATATTGCTTTCAGAGAATGCGTATTTCCAGCCTCTGTTTGACTTTAAGATTTCTGCCATGTTGTCCTTTACAACAGAACATAGATGACCTGAGCTGCAATGACCAGCTCCCACAGCAATGCCATCTTGTTGGATGCCAGTTAAAGCAGCGCTCGTTTTTTGGCACTGAAATTAAATGATGGAACATGATCGCGGCTGTTATTTACTCCTAAGATTAAAATGACAATCAAAATATCATTGGGCACAAGGAACAGACAGATTGGCTTCCTGCCTCAGCCACACTTTGCTATGCTTGTTTATCACCGAGATCATTTGCATACTTCAGTGAATGTTTATGTTAAGATGCTGTTGTAGCATTACCAAGGAACTGTTTATCCAACAATGTTTGTCATCAGCAACCTAAGCCACAGTACTGAAGGAAGGTAAAGACCTTCTCAATGAGGAGGCAAAAAAAGCTCTAAGATGTGTTTATGCAAAGCAAAATATACTTCTAAACACTGCTGAATGTCACAACCACCTAAAACAAACTAATATCTATTAATAATGTGTTACAAGGAATCTCCATTTATGGAGAAAATGGACAAAATCCTTTAATGGTTCCTATAGCAAAGGAAAGGTTTTTACTGACTATTCTGACTGGTAAGTTCTATGTCATTACATCTCTAAAAATCTTCTGTTACTATGAAAGGAATTGCCAATTTGTCCCTGTATTTTCATTTCCACAGTCTCCCAAAATAGGTCTCAAATCTGCAAATATATGTGGCCTCTCCCTGCACATCTTCTCTGGAGATTTATTTTACTACTGGACCTTCTTCACAAGACTGAACATATTCATATAATAGTAAATCTTTCTGCAAAGCTGCTCTCTGCCTATGCTACAGGTGCTTAACCCTGGCAGGCTTAAAAAATATTCCTTTGAAAAAGACATTATTTTAAAATTGTATATATTGTGGGACCAGATGTAAATTACCTTTCCCGCTTTACAGTTTTATTTTGTGCCTCTGTGTGTGAGGGAGGGGTGGTGGAAGGAGAGGTATTTCCAAAACTGAACTAGCTCTGAGAAAAGCTCTGGCATGTAGAGCAGAAGCATATGGCTAATCTACAGCAACCACATCCAACAGCGTTTGTGTGTGCACAGTGGACAGCAGCCACAGCATCCACACTCTAGAATTAGTGAAAACACACACACACCACTTTTGGGAGGGAAAAGTGATAGCCTGGAAACTGTTTATAATCAATGTGAACTGGCTGGCTTTTATAGTAGAACATTAGATTAAATAAGATACCAGAAATATTGAAGCAGTTCTGCGTTTGCTGAGTGGGCACCCAGTGAGATGGAGAACACAGCAAATGCGTTTGCATTTTATCTGCAGGAGAAATTCAGATTAGATGCTGCTACACAGGAATTGATAGCGAGTAGGTATTCAATCAGAAAAGTGGTTTTCTTTTAAATATTACAATCACATGGTATAGTACATCACTTGTGTCAAGTTAAATTTAATCATATCAGCATACTTAAAGGAAAAAACTTGAATACCTGCTCATATACCCATGCCAAGAGGGATTATATGAGACTTTAGGAAGTCTTTTCCTTTTATTTAATATTCTGATATCTGTATAGAACAATTTTGGTAGATGTTATACCCTCAAACTAATCTATTCCATTGTCATTTTAATGCACAGCAAATATGCCTGAACTCATGGTGACAGCATTGGGTGTCCTGCTGATCACTGGTGTTCTTCTCCCATGTAACAGCAGAGGCATTTCCTTGGAACAGCAAAAGGCACAAGGAATGCTGCTTATTTTCCTGAGAATAAAGCAATACCATCATCTGATTTTAAATGTGTTAAGAACACATTTAAAAAGAAGCAATAACTTATGTGCTCACTAATGCTTGCTGATTTTCGTCAGGTTTAGAATCACGGATGTGAAGGATGGTGCTTTGGAAAAGGTGTCTGAGCAGTGCAATACACAAACTGGATGGGGCTTAATGAAATGCACTTAATTAGGAAGCGTTTAATGACTTATCTGAACAACAATAAAAAATGATCGCTATATAATCCATCAGAAATAAACCAGTTTTCATCTGCCAGAGACTAAACACAACAAAAACTTTGAAACATGTATTTAATTCCAGGAAAGCAATCAAAACTTTTAAGTGACACATATGTCAGGCGTGCACTAGGGCAGACTCAGCCCTCCTCAGAAGAGATGAAGGCTGGGTGGATAGAATTCAAGATCCAAAACAGGGACCAAAAAGGCACAACCCACTTCTACAAAGTCAGGTCTATTTTGCCAAGCCTTTTAGGGGATTCTCCTCTCTTCTCATTCAGACCCTGATTCACTTTTCCCAACATTTAAACCTCCCTTTGCCACCCTCCCTCTTCTTCATATTCTCCTTCTTTGCTACTTCCTCTTTCTACACCTACCCACAACAATCTGATTCTCTCCTTTAATATTTACTGCAGCAACTGGGAGTGCAGCAGATACAAAATGTTATCTGGGAACATGGGAGCACATTAATTCTGCCCAAATGACTGAGTGAAAAGCAAGGCATGACCTCCACATGTATCTTAACTTTGATGCAAAATCTCTCATGTTATTGGAAGCTATTCTAAACAAAATCAAGCTACAGGATTGGTACAATTCAGAGAAATTTTTCATCTGCTTTCACTTATTCCAGGTACCATTGTAGCAAACTGATCCAGGATTTGGAGGGTAAAAATAAGTTTTGGAACCTGACACAACTATGGAAATACCCAACTGTTGGTCTTGATGAAAGTGTAAGTATATTAACTCATACTTACATAGTGTATCTATATCTACCTACATATATAAATAGTGTAAATAACCACAAAGGATTCACTGATCCTTGGTTGACTTTTGTATATTAACAAAACTTTTCTGTGTTTAAAACAGATTCCTAAATTCTATAGCTATTTAATATGTCCTTTGCCAACAGTTCTACAGAATAGTAGGGGGAAAAAAGAAAAAAAAATCAGCTAATTTCAGTTAATAGAAGTTCAAAATGTAAATTTAAATCTTCCAGGATAGAGGTCTGCAGTGACTAACAGCATCAATTAAGAAAAGCAATGCACACTAAATTCAGTTTCAGTCTCACACACACATGTACATGTTCATGGTATCAAACTAAAAACCAAATTCAATGGAGAGTTATGAAGCATAGTAAATTGATCTGAATATGTTGTTTGCTAATAAGGATTATGAAATAAAATTTTCGAATTATTATTTTATCTTAATTTTAGTAATACAGATGGAACACCAGTTAAACAACCTGAACTCAAGACCTCTCACAGGCTTCAGAAGCAAACAAATTATGATATAAAATATTTTCAATTAAAGAGAGACTATGACATTAATTCAAGCAGTGCACATTGCTAAAACCTCTATTGCTCTATGCAGAAAAGTGAGAGCAAGGGTGAAGCTACCCTGAACTTAATCCCACTTTCTCTCTTTCTTGGTCTTTGACAATTTAAACTATTTGTATTTTTTTCCCCGTTTCTTACAAAGGCAAACCAGACATTTAAGAGCATAATTTACTGCTAGAATTTGCTTGCTAACATCTTACATCCCGTGAACCTGAAAGAGCAACATCATTGCACCTTTGCAGTTCAAATAAAAGCTTAGAAGAAATAAATTAGCAAGCTACTACACACCCTGAGCCACAGAGCACCTTCCCATTGTCCTAGGTGAAAAGAGTTTTAATAGAATTACACAAGATTAAAAGACAAATGGTTTAAAACTAAAAGCAGAGCACCCAGCATTCTGTGGGAAGCTCAGACAAAGTAAGCTTTCCCTTCAGCAATGCAAATTTCTGATCCAAACAAACTCCACAACAACACTGTAACTTGCAGGTCCTCAAGTTCTCTTATTTGTCTGCAAGTTTTTAAAATAATCTCTGGTTGTTGGGGTTTTTTTCCAGTTTGGGGTGTTTTTTTTGTTTGTTTGTTTTTTTTGTTTTTGTTTTTGTTTTTTTGGGTTTTTTTGTTGGTTGGGTTTTTTGTTTTTGTTTGTTTTTTGTTTGTTTGTTTTTGTTTTTTCTATTTTGTTTAGGTTTTTTTAGAAATAATAATTTCAGGTAAGTTTTATTTAAAAATCACATGTGGTTCATCCACAAATAACACTGGGTTTTGAAATACAAATTACTTAAGTATTAGACAGGAATAATTAATCCACCCTAACAAAACCTACAACTGTATTTGCCAGGTATGTACCATTAGTCAGCAGTATGTTAACTGCAACCTAGAAAAAAAAGCCAACTGGGAATTCAATGAAAACTAGCTTTTATATACACTTTCAGTAGGAAAAGAGAACAAAATATCTGCCATAAATATAATCAGAAGTAGGTGATGATACTCAGAAGTATGTGTATTACCGTTTTGCATTTCCAATCTACGCAATCCAGCTAACACAGTGAGCTGGATTCAAAACAGGTCTCTGAAAACCAGCATCAGAAGAGATACCAGTATTCATAAATAATTATCTGGAATTATTTTTTCATCTATGAAACTTCTACTTCCCAGAAAACTTTATTGTGCAGGATTGCCTCTGACAATCAAACTGCCTCGCTAAGAAAGTACAATTTTCTCAGTGACCGTGGAAGAAAGGAGGAACTTTAGATATTTTCAAGAAAGTAACCAAATCCAGCAGCCACAGAAAGCTCAGTTTCAAACAAGGAATTCCTTTCCCTTGAATGAGATCACCAGGATTAGAAATGCAGTAGAATCTAAACTTGTACATTCAAATAAAACCCCAAATTTCTGCTTGTGGCTGTAAATGGCAAAGCACTGAACCTCTTTGGCAGCAATAGGGAGATTTGCACAGACTCTGCACAAGGTGCATTTCACTTTTAAGAGGTAAATATGTCCCATGAAGACACTCTGCTGAAGGCATTTTTTGTTTCACGTATCAGTGGTTCTGCAGAAATTGTTCCATCTTTTTAACTCTAAGCCCCAGAACTGAGCCAGAACAGTGCAGTAGAAGCATAGTTATGATGCAGCAAGATTAATCTATTTCCTGGGACACCATGTTAGATCAGATTTTGGGATGTTTTTATGAATATGCTGCGCTTCACAGTCAGATTTTACATCAAGGAAATGGCAATGCCCTACATGTCACCCTCTGCAAGGTCAGAGGAAATTAGGAAGCTCCTTACATGCATCTGCACAATCAGCTGGTTTGCCTTTTTGGACCCTAAATACAGTTCAGTGTATGCAGCTCGGTTCTCCACTGAATCAGACAAATTTTGGGCACATAATATATTTATTCTGCCTCAATCAGGAGACTGTGAGCATCCAGGTAGAGCTTCATGATGTTCCACAGTCATTTCTGCAATGATCTGTGTGGGTATTCTCTCCATTAAACAGTTGACTTATGGAAAACGAGCAAGGTAAGGACAATCTCCCTTGACCAGGAATAAGGAAAAAATGCAATAATTACTCTATTTGCAAGAGCCATTCATTTTGACAATTTATTTTCAAGTGTGAGTGGAGACACCTAGATTTGAAAAAAGTCTGTGCTTGTGAACTCAGAAAAACAAATACCCTTGCTAGCTTAAAAACACACATTCACTCACACGAGAAGACTGCAAAAGGAATAAATACTTGACCTGAGAGATTAGCAGTGACTGGAAAATAAAAATCTGCCTAAACTCTCAACAGAAGTGATGGTAACCTTTTAAGTTATACAAGTGCACATATAAGGCTGTTGTTTTTCATAAATTTTAATATTTCTTCCCTTCTGTTTGGGTTCAATGACACTTTGATCTAAAAACAAAAGGCTGACAGAGGATTCTGTTCACTAAAGTGACAGGAGGGAAAGTGGCAGCTGGACCAACCCCATCCCTGAAGTAGCAGCAAGGCAATGATAGGAGAGCCTGGAGGTACAGACAGCACTTTAAAGATCTGCATGTCTGTGCTACATCCATTTTTATCGAAGTGCAAACTCTCCAGACAACCTGTTCCAATGCAAAACTGTTCTCATGGGTGAAAGTTTTTCTTCATAACCACTTATTCCAATTTCGTTGTATGTGTTGTCTCTTATCCTCCCACCATACACCTCTGGGAAGAGACTTGCTCCTTTTGATACTCTCTTTGTAAGCATTTGAAGGCAGCTATGAGGTCATACTGGAGCCTTCCCCTCTCCAGGCTGAAAAAGCACAGTTCCCTCAGCCTCTTCCCACATGCTCCAGCACATCCTGTGTGTGGGGCATGTGCTGAACCTCTTTCCAGTATTGGAGAGCCACAGACTGGGCTAAATACCTTGGACTCAATTTAACAAGTGCAGGTAAAGGGAGAAAATCACCTCTGTCAATTCCCTGGTTACTGTCCTGCTATCCCAGCCCAGAGTACTCTTGGCTTCTGAATATACTCTTCCAGTAGAAATCCACTGTTGGAAATGCTCAGAGGTGCATGACATGGAGCTCTCCCCAGATGTGAGGGTGTCCCAGCTGCTCCCAGCAGCAGCAGCTCTGAGGGGCAGGGCACTGGGGGCTCTGGCTTGGTGGCCAAGCAGACTGACAGCACAAGGAGCTCGGACAGTCCTGCCACAACACTTTGGTTGCAAACAAGAAACAGATCTCTGTTACACAAGTTTCAAACTGGAGTTAGATGTTCAGTAACTAAGAGTTCTAGTGATAAGGATGAAAGTACGTCTGTTTTTTTAAGAAAATCCTGACCAATTTATTTTACCTCTATGAATAAAATAAAAAAAAGCTCTACAACCATTCCTCACAGCATCCACTACCTGACATGATCATTTTGACATCACTGAGAAAAACAGAAGAGGGAAAGGGTAGGACAGATAGTGTGTGGTAGAATATATGTATTCAAGGTAAAAAGAGATAAAGATATTAAAAACACCAGCATATACACGGAGAGTCACATTACCCACCATAAACCTGTTATTTAATAGGTTGCTTAAGAGCTAGGAGAGCTCTTCACCCCATCCCTACCCCACTTAGTACATTAGCTTGTCCTGATGGGGAGCTCTGATCCAGGAACGCAGAGCACCTCTGCCTGCGGGGGTTGCCACGCCATGCAAATGAAGCTGTAAAGAGAAATCAACTCATCAATCACAGCCACAAGGGGACACTGGGCAACGCAAAAGGATTAGTGTTTCAGCCCGGCTCAGGTCTTTCCTAGCACCACTCTACTTTAATTAAATACCACCTCGAGTGCTTTCTTACCATCAGAAATCTCGGCGTTGAAGGCTGGCATCCTGCAATCTAAGTGCTGGAGCTAATTAGAAATGAGAAACGTGTTCATTAAAAATTGTGGGATTCCCCTACCAGAAATGATCTACGCCTTGGAATAAAAACTTGCCTTTCTGTGGATTTAGAGTAATATGTTAAATAGCTTTTATTTAGGTGAAATCTTTCACTTTGAACCACACGCCTGCTATTGTCTTTCTTAAGTAAAGCCAGATTTAGCTGTATCCACCAGACCATTGTTAGAATTTAAAAGATTCTTGGCTTATGGTTAGCTGATAAGAGCCTTAATTCCTCTTCTTCTAACATTTGATACACTAATTTAAATTTTTTCAGACTTGGCACACTCAAGGGCTTTTTGCCTTACTTCCCTGGATATACATAAGCTAGTCATTACTATTTATGAAGGCAATGAAAGGAAACATTAAACAGTCAAAGAAATATAAATCTTAGATTCTAACACAGAGAGTGCAACAGCAGGATTAAAAACAAAACAAAATGAAACAAAAACCTGAAGCAAATACAAAGGCATTTGCAATTTAAAGCAATACAATATAGCAGAAAAGCAGTTTTCTCTTCCACTTGACTGCCAAGTGACCTGACTCAGGATTTTATGGCTTTTCCCAGGAACAAGCTGAGAATATCAGTAGCATCCAAAATTTAGCAGAGAAATCATATTATCGTGAACAAAAGTGAGGAGAAGACAGAACTTCTGATTTGAGTGATAAACTAAATGTTTTACTAATTTTTAGTGACAATAATATGAAAATAGAAAATTGCTTTTGGCCAGCACCTTATTAGATAAATTTACCTTTAAGGAAAAGACCTGAGTAAGACCTATACATGTCATACATCCCACTCAGCTAATTAGGGGGAGGCTTTCCTCTTCAGTTTTAATGTGTGAGTTATTTTTAATGTGTGAGTTAGGTGATTGCCAAATGCAAATAGCACCACAAATATTATCAATAAAAAAATCCTATAGCTTTTTAACTATACCATACATTGTTGTTTGAATAATGTCCAGAAAAATCAACTTAAACTTAGCCTGAATTTAATTTTTCAAGTATCTGCTAAATGCTGAACACTAATGAAAATACTTCCAAGGGAAACAGATGGCTTTAAATAGTTACTTATTTCAACATATGGAAACCAGTCACTGAACTATGAAGAATCAAACAGCAAACTCTATCATTATTAATTGTGACTTATGAGAAAAAGTATAAGAAAAATATAACACATGAAAGAATCCAGCTTCTAATATCTGCTTTAGTTTAAATTGCAATAGAATGCAATAGAATTAAATTGCAATAGAAAGAAGGTTTTAAACATATTTGTTTGAGCTACAATGTTAGATTCTGTTCAGAGCACTGGTTTTCTGTTCAGAGCACGAAAAACCTGGTACAGGTTTTTGGTTCCTTTTTTTAAAGCCTCACAATTTTTGTAGAAAATAGCAATTCGTGATGCATGTACATTTTTACATTCATCTACCACCTTAAATCCTGAATGATTACAAATTGCCCTGTAAACAGTCCTCTCACCGTGAACAGACATAGAGGAGCCCCTGGAGCTTCCTCTGAACCAAATCTGCTCCCCAAACAGGACACAAAAAGCATTTGCAAAGGGAACAATCAACAAGAGATTTTATCAGAAGGCAGCAAAAGCTATTCCCAGTGCAGGGAGCAGTGAAGGGGTGAAAGATCTGCCTGGGTCATCCCTGGGACTGGCCAGCAGAGCAGAGCTCCCTTTTCTAACCTGGCAAAGCAAATTAAAACTGTATTAAACTGCAAATCAAACGACAACCAAGAGCCCAGCTTTGTTACTCCAGTGAAAAGCATTGTCATCAGCTACGAAACGACAGCTGATGCTTTGGAAAAGTATTAAGAGCAAATGAATCTTACCCTGGTCTTATCATTGCAGTTTTCTTCATTCAAGGATGTAGAGGTTTGCCAGCTAAATCTGTGTCAGTCTTTTGACTTAAATATAATATAGCTTAAGTGAATTAAACTAGTGTATTCTCCCATTTCAGGCAGCTGGCAACTTTCTAAAGCTGCAGCAAAACTTCGCCATTTTTGCTATTTTTTTTTTCCCCTATCAGCTTATATAACAACATATTTTAAAGGTACCCCTACATTATCCTCAGCTGGTGGGCAGAATTGTGCTGTCTTTAGAATAGTTTTTAGGAGTCTATTTCTTAAAGAGAAAAGAAGGCTGCTTAGGCGTTCCATGATTTGTGTGCAGAACATTCCCTATGTGGGAGTGCCTCTTCTGCACCGCGGCGTGTGGGTAGGATTTGGACAAGCGCTCTGAAGGATATGACAATCACAGAGAGATATGTGGGAAATCTCTTTTAAATGTAAAAAGACCTCGCCCAGCTTTCAGTAACTTAGGTAAACATGATTTCCAAGGGAGGGATGAATGCATGAACTCTGGTGAGGCAAAAATGGGCTTCGAGCACTGCAATTGCTGTTGTGTACTAAAATACGCCCAAGACAAAATTTCTTATTCTGTCCTAGGTCTAACACAGCAAAAAATCAGTGAGAAATGGAGTTTTGATCAATGTTAAAAATTTACATGTGATTTTTTCCAGCTAATGACATGCAGAACAAGTTATAGCTGATTTCTGCCACTGACATTCTGTCAATGTAATAATAGATCCTTCTCTTGACGTAACTTGACTGCCATTAGCATTCTAAATATAGTGAACGGTTTTGTTAATATCTCCTCAGAAAACTGAAGCAAAAACGTAAAACAGAAGGCAACCTGGGCCAGCTTCTTGTGCACAGAACTTGTCTCTAACGCACTGCTCTCTAGAAATGTGTAAATCCAGCTCCTTACCAGCCTGGTAGAGAGTAAACTGAGATTACTAGCCTGCAAAAATCCTCAGCAGAAGCCAACACGCAAGCTTGATTTTTTTTTCACGCAAGAGACATTTTGAAGCAGTCCATGGAGCTGCCCTCTCCCTTGAAAACTGAGCTGAGCAGCTCTTGGCTGGGAAATGAGACATTGTCACCACTTCTGGAAGAATGGTCAGGAGTGTTCCCAGGCTTATCCCTGCCCCACGTAATCACCCAGCACCCACACCGATTCCAGGGAGATATTGCAGTTGTTGGGAGTTCCCAGCCTGGTTCACTGTGCTGTATGGGATGAGGAGGGCAGGGGTGCAGGACTGGGGCTGTGCCAGCCCTGCCACTGCACCCTGCCCACAGCAGTGCCCAGCAGAGCAGCACCAGCTCCTGCCAGCTCTGCTGCTCCTCATCCCCTGCATCCCTCACATGCTGGCACAGCACAAACCCCCTGGGCTCTGGCTCCTCTGGGAAACAGACACTCTGAACCAGCATCCTTGTGTCCCTTAATCCTAAATTTAGCAAACCATTCCTCCTGCCAAAGCATCTACCATTTACTCCCTATCAATTTTTTTAATTAACAACAGGGGTTTGTGTATTTTTTGTATTTCCACTGTGTTATTGTCCTAACTCAGACAATATAGACTTGCACAACTCTAAAATAATTTCCCTAAAATGAACAAGTTAACATAACTTGCGAAGCTCCTTTCCTGAAAACACAAACTACAGTTTCCAAATAATCCTAAACAATATATTTTGTAAAACTTCTATGTTTTGTAATTCAGACACAGGTTAGGCCATCATAAAATACAGAAATGTTTCTGTCTCCTCATTATTATGTGACAAAGTAAAGTTTGTAGGTAACAGTGACAATAAAGTAAACTATAACCTAAGCCAGAGTGTTCTATGTTACTAACCACCAGTTCCTTACATTTTCATACATATTTGGTGTGTCATAATTACATAAAAGGTGCACCACTTCAATGTTAAATAAATGAATGCAAACCAATTGCTATTTACAGTTACCAAGTTCTAAAAATAACATGCAATGGAAAAAAGCAGGGGAATGAAATACACCAGATCTTTAATAGTGCTGTGAAAACAACTGATCTGGACTATCCAAAGCAACCAACCTATTCTATTTCTTATTCTTACTATCTCACAAAAAATTCACAGCCAGGTTGTCGCTGTTGGGGCAGCCACGACAAAGACAGTGCCTCTGACAAGGGCCAAAAAGTGTTTATTCAAGGAAACAGCCTCCTTTTATACACCTTTGTACATTATCACTCTTGTTACATGTTCATTGGCTGCTAAATTACTACAGTGGATTCACTGGTGGTTTTCTAACTACAATATACTACTATTGGTTACCTCTAGCATAAGCATTCAGAAAAAAAACAGGTGGAGAGATGATGCTGTTTTTCTCCCTCTATTGACTAAATTCCTTGCTTCTGTTGATACTGCATTTTCATGGGTAAAAACTCATTGTTTTTCTTCTCACAGGCTTTTCTCACGGTCCTCCTCTAGCCAAAGTAACAGACCAGGGCCATAATTTTACAAAGGCAACAAGGCCTTCATTTTACACAGTTTTACCTAAATGTCACACGTGGAAAAAATAAAAATTAAAAAAAATAAACAACAACAAAACATAACCCAAACAAAAAAATAAAAACCAAATCAAAGCACCCTTCTAGAAGGATTAAAAAACCTCTCAAAGCTGTGGTCAGATGTCATTTTCCAGATTAACCTGGAGGTGCTGAAGACCTCTTAGGTGTTTTTGCTCTTTGCTGTGCAATGCCAGCACCAGTTCAAGCCCATAATCCTGCCATCCTTTAAGTGCCAAGACACCTCATAAGATTCTGTGGGGGAAAAAAAAAATCAAGAATGTTTCAAATTTCTGTATGAGCATCTTAACTCAGATTTTGCCTTTGTGCAGACGAACACTCACACCTCTCCCTCTGCCAACCTAGCTGTAAACACAGACTGCTGCACTTCAGCCAACCTAGATGTTTACAGAGTGAGCTTGAGCTGCCTGTTCTGATCATTTAATTTTATTTTATGCCATTCCATGGTCATTAACATCCAGGTTTATGAGAGAAGCCATTTAATTGTTCAGTCAAACAATGGATTTCTATTTACTGTTACATCAGTGGCATTATTCCTACTGCCCAGTCCATACAACAGAAAATTTAAAAAACACATGCTAAAAAGATGCTCACTTCAAAAACACAAGAGATGTACAACTCCAGCACCAAGTGATTCATATCAATGACATACAAAAGAAATGTAAAAAACAAAAGCAAAGGCACCTCTGTGGGGTTTAAATCTAAAATAGGTTTGGGCAAAATAAAACTTGAGTCTGGAAGAGGCACTGCATATCTCTGACAGAGGCTCAAAAAGGCAGATGTCTGAATTTTGTAGCAGATTTAACAACATGACTGTGGGGTATTGTCAAAAATCAAACCCACCACCTGCCTTTTTATGCAAAAGCCACATTAAAGGCTCCTTCTCAAAGGCAGACACTACCTGGACCTGGTGCTGCAGTTCAGCTGCCAAACTGCCTTGGTGTACCTGCAGCAGGGCAGAGGGGAGCCAGGAAAGAGAACTGCACTAGATCTAAGAGAAAGGGCTCACCTATTTGCTTGTTATAAATTCCTGACTGGGGATTTGGTCTCTTTTTGTTCAGAGACTTGAAACTTTTGCCCTTAAAACACCTGCTGTAAGAACATCCACCCCAATAATGACTCAGTTGACATTTCTCACACATGTGCCCACAAGAGCATTACAAATGTTGTGAGGAGCAGTAATGAGGTAAAGCCTGTTGTTCCCAGCTGAAATATTACTGGGCTTATTTGGCACAAGCCTACATCATACAACACAGAAAGAAACAATGCCTCAGAAAGCAAATAAAGGGTTGTTATTGCTGCAAACTAATCTAGAGCCAAATGGAAATTAACTGAAGATAAAAAACGTTACAAATGACATTGAGGAAGACACAGATGATTCTAAACATGTAGCATGTCTGAGAGAAAAACTGATTCACACACCTCCAGATAAAATGGGAATTGTGAAGATGCTGAAAAGGGGTTCCACAAGAGCTTCTCTTCCTGGAAAAGGGAAGAATGTAGCACTCGATTAAAGGGTCCCAAGTGAAGATCCTCACTTCCCACTATGAAAAGGATGTGAGGGCAAGAATCACAGATAACCACAAACCCCCAGTGCCTCTGTAAATATCCCAAGTTTAAAACCAGTATCTGGGAAAAAATCCCCAAAAACAAACAAGAAAATCACAAACTGTTTCTCAAAGAAACAACAAAATCCATAGGGAGAGACTATGACACACTATTGCTTGTCTTAGCCAACACAGTTACTTTAAATTTAAATACAAAACTTAACTCACAAAAGTTGGGTTCTTTTTATAATTTTTTATAATTATGAAAGTCTCAGATCACTTCTAGTCCCTTTTGGAACTATGAAAAGAAGAGAAAATAAGACAAAGGAAAATTAGAAAGGTTACTCATTCTTGATCTCTCTTTCAGGTATGCACCTGCTCCTGAAAAACAATGTCAGGCAGGAACAGGAATAGCCAAGGAAACCTCAACTTCTGCTTTTATTTTCTTAGAAAAATATAACTGCATAAATCCCAACACAACTCTAATTTAAACTTATTTCTTAATGAACTATCTTTTTCAGTGCCTGTATTTCATAAAACAAGCACTAATCACTTGGGATACTTTTTCTGCATTTTCTAAATCCCTATTTTCCTAATGTTGTTATTTTAAGGATGGTCTGCTTAAAACTACCAGAGTAAATCACTTTAGCCCTCTGAACCCATTCAAAAAATTACAATCAAAGAATGGAGCTAACACTGAGATTTTTTTTTTAAATGACAAGTACTAATATTTTCTGTGTTTCCAGCACTATTTTCTTTCACTAGTATTGAGTCAGTTTAAGAGAACCCATTTTCTGTGACTGATTTCAGCTGCCTGCCATGCTCAGATTTAAATGTGCAAAAAAGATCCTCAGCTGGTCTGCATTCTCAAAACTGCTCCTTGCAATTCAGTTCAATATTTTGATATTGCCAGAGCATAGGTTTGACATTTTTAATATAGGACAACTAAAATATTTTGTTAACAGCCCAAACCCAAACAACAGGTAAGTGATGGTACACAAAGGCAAAAGGGAAGAAAGACCCAGCAACAAATAAATTCCTACTGTTTTGTTACTCATTTTTCAGAAGTCTCTTGTGGTCTGTTCCGTTTAGCACCTGCTAAGCCTAAACTCCTCTTAAAAAACTGTCAACAACAGAGGTATAGATTCATTTTCAGTTCTGATCCCTTGCTGGTGCAAGCACCGTTTCGAGAAAAAAAAGTCATCCTTCTGGTCCTGCTCTAATTCACATGCACAAAAAATGGTGTGGATTGGTCTCAAGCAGAAGCCAAAAGAATTAAAACAAGCCCCTGCAAACTTGCCTCGCATGTAACTGCTGCCATCTTAATAAGGTGAGAGCAGCTTTTAAATCCCAGGCAGCTTCAGAGGCTGCAGCCCAGTCCCTGCCATATGGAGACAGCCTGGAATCTGTCAAGTTCACTTAGTGATTTTTATCTTTGGGGAGTCAGTCAGGCAAGCTAGATCAGAATAAACAGGATGCTGTTGAGATCTGGAGGCTAATGCTGGTACAGGCTGGACTACTGAACCAAAAAAAAACAGTTTTAAATAAACATGTGGTACCTAGAAAAATTAACAATAATTAAAGCTGTATAGGCACAAAAACAACTATGTGGGATTTTTGCTGGGCTCTGAAAGATGCTCTTCTCCCTTTGACTACAGGAAATAGCCAGACTTTTCATTTCTTTCCATTATTCCTGACACAGAAATATGTAACAACAACATTTAATGCTTTATATCAGCTTTAAGTATTGATCATTTCAAATATCCTATTTCAACACGGTGCCTAATTAGAGAACCTTCTTTACAAGTGTTCAAGGAAACATAACAGTGAGTAATGTCATGTTCACACAATCTCCATGCAAGCCCAAACTGCTGCTTCATGCTTCAATAGGAGATGAAAATCTGAGGTCTCCAAACCTATCAAATTCTGTTCTGATGGATGGGGATAAGATAGACTTTGTTGTGCTCTGGGTAAAAGCCAGAATGTTAAATGTAATCTTCTGCACATGCTTTTACTGATATTCAGCATAAAAATAAGCCTTATCCATTTTTATTAGTTGGTCTGAGCCAGAACCAATTCTTTTGATGTCACCTAGCTTATAAAATGCAGCACTATAGGCAAGGGAGGTTTTAAAATGCTTCATAGACTTTATCCATTATATTAATGGGTTTCAGATTGCAATCTGTGGAGCACTTTCTGGTGCTGATCCACAGGCAGCTGGCCAGTCACCTGGAGCTGGCTCCTCTCCTTTTTCCCCTCTGCTTATCCCCTATAAAGACAGAGCTGAAAAGGGGCAAACAAAAAAAGACATAATGCCATTTTTAATGCTATTTTTCTAGATAAACACTTAGAGTCCTTGCCACATGACCATTCTGAGGGGAGAGGACTGTGCAGTTAGGAAAGGCAACAGAGCTTGCTGGCACCATGGGCTCTACCAGACAGGAGAGGGACAAGGAGGAGAACCACAGAAACAATTGTTTTACTGTAGGATTAATCTGGTTAAACTTTAACCTGAATTGTCAAAACAGCTCAGTTACCAGCATTCCCCCATTTTTCAGGCAACAAGCCAGATTTTATCTCATTCCCCAGCAAGAGGAACTTGCCCTGCCTTGATATTTTTCAGAATTATTTTCTGTTTAAACCACTCCTTTTAAGAATGTACTGAGAAAAACTCCTTAGAAATGACACCTTGCACTGAAAAAAACCCACTTCTTTGAATACTTTAAGTGCCACTTAGGATTCATCCAGGGAATTCAAGTTATGTCTTTACATAAAGTAAGCCAAGAAAGCTACACTGACCTGGCTCACCAGGGTAAGAAAGGCTTCTGGGAACCTAATGAGTAAATCATAATTAACAAGATATCTGCATATATAAATTATTTTTTTAAAAAGTGTTTTTACACATTTTTCATTTGAATAGTTTCTTATTTTCAGATATGAATTTTCTATCTATTTTAGCTGGCTTCCCTTGGCTCTATCACTTCACCTTGATGGACAAATACAGTCACCACATGAGATTTTGGAAGCTGTGCAGTCACACCACTCAGCTAACCCTAACAGCAGAGTATTGCTTAACAGAGAACAGATTCAACAGCTGAAATCATTTAAGCTTTTAGCACTAGCTGTTATTAGATCACAGAAAATATTTGTGAGTGCTTGCCCGAGCAGATTATAAATAGCACACAGGAGGAAAGAGGTTCATTCAGAGCAGCCCTGGAATGTGCCATTTACTGGTCCCAGTTCCACGAAAGGAGCCTGGGGAACAGCCAGATCTGTGCTCCAGAGGCACTTCCACACCTGGGAACAGCCAGATCTGTGCTCCAGAGGCACTTCCACACCTGGGAACAGCCAGATCTGTGCTCCAGAGGCACTTCCACACCTGGGAACAGCCAGATCTGTGCTCCAGAGGCACTTCCACACCTGGGAACAGCCAGATCTGTGCTCCAGAGGCACTTCCACACCTGGGAACAGCCAGATCTGTGCTCCAGAGGCACTTCCACACCTGGGAACAGCCAGATCTGTGCTCCAAAGGCAATTCCATCTAGGAGCAATGGGGCCACCTTTTCCAGCAAGAAAAGCCTGACTGAGAAAGCACCAGGCAGGCAAAAGGATGGATAAGAAACACTTCATGCTCATTATTTGGTGTGGAGATCCACCACTGCTCCGCTATAATAGCATAGGCAGCTAAGTTTAAACTTGAATTTAAGGTACATCTGCAAGTGGCCCTAATTTGTCCTTTACCATGCAGCCTAACAAAGCCTAAGAACGAAATATTTAGTATTCATGATGATTAAAAATCCTTGGTTTTCAATTAAGAAATTCCCTGCTTAAACTGAGGGCATCTCTCAGCCCAGAAGTTTTCTTTCAAGAAAGATGAAATCTCTCACAGTAAATTATATGTGCCTACTTCAGACATCAGGAACAAATTATTTCTATCTTACATCTTTCATCCAAACACATATAAATCATAACATTGCAGTGAACCACTTATTTTTTTGTTTCCAGTGACAACTTTTAAATAATTTTAAAATATATTCTAAAGTATTTTTCACTCATGCATGTGATAAAAACCTCCAGATAATAACTTTTCTTGTGGATCAAAATAATAGTTTTGCCGAATTTTGTAGTTTGTTTGTTTTTTTTTCCTTTAGGGAATGCTCATAGACAATGACATACACTAGTGACAAAAGCACTATTAAAAGATAAACCTTTAGCTCGTTACCAGAACAGTGTTAAAAAAAAAAAATGCTTTTAGCTCTCACTTCAGAGCATTCTACAGAAACTAGGAGAAGCATCAGTAGCATCTCATCCCAACTTCAATAGGTAGTGAGCAATGATACTCAAATAAATGTGTTTTGTTTAGAAATTGTCTTCTTGAGGAAGAAGCCTCAAGAAGATGTTCCAGGATCTCCCATGATCGTTTCATGGCAAGTTTTATGAAATGTCTCAAAGCCCCATGACCAGGCAGAAAAGAAAAAGGGCTGAGAGGGATCCACATTAAAGAGGACAATTTTCCCAGAGACTCATCATACATGGTTTATCACAGATCTCACACAGGTTTTTTTGTGAAATAGATTTTGCTCAACTGCTCTGACAAACACCTGAAATTCAAGTAGTTCCAGTGGGCACACAAAATCAGTGAATGACCTTTTACAATCAAGAGCCTGATGACACCTTTCATTCATAAACATTAAATAAGAACCTTTCTTTATAGAAAAAAAGTAGAATCTTCACCCTTATTCCCATCTGACCACATTTGGGGCATAATTCCTTACTGTCTCTATGCTTCACAGTAAACTCCATAAACAGAGTCCACTGGACTTCTTGCCATGTTTATCTGACTTCGATATATCTGATTTGACTTCTCAAGGTATTTTATTCAGCAATGTTTTATCTCCTACTCAATATTAAATAAATAAAATTACATAATAATTAATTTTCAATAGGACAGTCTTGAATTATATTTTACTCTGTCATTAAGCATTTCATTGATGGTCCTAGGAGTATCTTTATTCACAAGCTAAACATATTAAAGGAGAGCTCTTCTCTTTTTCACCCTCTTCAGTTATTGAGCAAAAATGGATAAACAACTGTGTAGAACTCAGTGACTGGAGATTGATGAAGACAGACCATGACTTCCACTAAATTAAAACAACAACAGCAGCAAAATCAGTTAAAACAAACTGTAAATCCACTGACCTAACTTGTAAAGATTTCATAATATCTTAATCTTTACCGCCACAATTTCTCTGTAGCCTCCACTATTCCCTTTCCCTTCCATTTTTTACTTCAGCAACTAGAAACTCTACATCTTCACAATTCATTGGAGGTTCTGAGCCTGGAGAACCCCTGGGTGTGTTCTAGGAAGTACCAATTTCAAAGCAGTGTGAAAATGACCATAAAAATCTGCACGGTGACCATGACAGCAGTGAGGAAGTTGATCAGTCCATGGATATCTCTGTCCTTCCTTGCAAGAGGAAAACCTTCAGAAGGGTCACCAGGTCATGTAATGAGTATTTATTCTTCAATATACTGATTTTCTATTTTTTTTTCTTGTTTGTTTGGGTTTTTTTAGGTGTCATTATCCACTGCAGCATTCAGATGGAATGGAAATGTGAAGAGGAAATGAATAATTTCTGGGGAGCACATCCCCTTCAGCACGAGCCAGTGCTGCAGGGAGATTCCTGCCTGTGGGTCTCCCAGAAATCTGCAATCCTGAAAGATGAGAAGTAAAACAACAACTGCAAACGTGCTGGCAGGGACAGCATTCTGTAGTGCTCTTTCCAGGCTAAGGAAGCGAAGGTGGTTCCTCTCAGAGAGAGCTGGGACAGAGGCTGGCCCAGACACTGCTGCCTGGCCCAAGGACTGTTCCAGCAGTGCCTGCTGGCATTAATACATTGAGAATTCATGCTGCTCCTTCTGCAAGCACAAGTTTTCCAGAAAGATCACGTAGGATATCAGCACACTCTATGTCAAACCGTAGTATTTAAAAAATAGTTTTCTTTCTGAATTAAAATTGAATTTAAATGTCTACGAGAGATTAATAGATGCTTCAATGATTGCAATCTTATGTAGATTTTTCTGAGACCTGACATTTAGGGTTTTTTCTATAAAGGCGTGAAAAACTGAAAAAAAAAAAAATTAGTTTTTCAGGAGACTTGTAAGCAAGGTTTCTGGCATACTGTCATCAATTCTAATCTAAATGCATTTCAAGCTTGGTTTAAATTTAAGGTAGGTCACATAGGATCCTATTTCAATTCATTTGCAAAATGTGTATTCCTTTATGTACCCATGATGATAAAAAGCAGGGTACAGAAGAGGAGATGTTTTCATTCTTTTTGTTGTTGAACAGGATGGATGTTCAAAGGCTCTGTCAAATATTTTTGCTGGATGCATTTAATCCTAGAGCTCGCAGACACAGCTTGTTACCTTCTTTCCACTTCAGCACAGTTTCCTGATGTATTTATGAGGCTGAGACTAAACTAGGTCTGTTTGAAAAAAGTAAAACCTAAGAAAATAAAAGTTATTTTAACCTGGTTAGGCTGAAACCCTGTTAACCAAGTCAAAATTTTATGTTGTTTTAATAACCTGGAATGGCAGAGATACATTATATACAACATGTGTCTGAAGAGAAAGCAGCACGTTAATATTCCATTGCAAATATTGCCAAATTTTATAGGGTTAGATTATAAATGTGTATTTTGCTATTAAGACACTGCAAGAAATGGTGGCTGTATGAAAGAGAAGAGCAATATACCAGAGCCACTTCTTTGAATGAAGCACCAATTCCTTTGACACATGGTATGGCAAACTTATTTAGTGATCTGAATCTGATTTTGCTCAGGAAATGGCTCTCTCTCTTTCATAACAAACAAACACTGATGTTGGCAGGTGCTGTTGTCTCAGACATCAAGCTATGTCATCTTCCCCACCTCAGAGCCATAAGCTACAGCCAGCAGTTGAGAGTTAGAGCAAAAAAAGGATGCCCTCCACCTCTATGAGTTTCTGCAAGTACATCCACTTTAATATGTTCATGCTCCATGTCAAACATCCCCCTTTAAAAGAACTTCATACCACGTATTGCATTCAAAACTGCAAATAAAAAGTATATGATAACATTTAATGGCCTCTAGGTATGATCAGCATAAAGCCAGCATAAAAGGGACTCAATATGAATACCAAATGTTTAAACCAAATGTGATGGAACCTCGTGGGGAATTCTGCCACACATGCTGTCCTTTCTTCTAGGAGGTCCTTCACTGTCCTTGTAGGGGGTACAGCAAAATGATGTGGAAAAGAAAAGAAAAGAAACCTGAGCACTGTGATGCTGCAGCAGCGTTTAACCACTGCTTCAATGAAGCCAGCTTTGATCACTTCTGAAGGAAAAGCAGTGACCAGTGCTTTAAGGAGAGTGTTTTCTCTTTTGATCTGAATGTTGCGCTCATTTAAACTGAGTTCCAAGTGTTAGTGTCTTATTTAATACTTAGCTATAAAAATATCATATAAACAGATAAAAATTCATGACACTCACAAATCCCACTCCAGTTACTTTATGCTGTGGCTGTGTTCAAGTTGGCAACTTTGAAAGGTGCCAGAAGTAGCTTCTAATGTACTAGAAAATCTGCAGTAGGAAGTAGCAAGTACTGTATAGATCAGCTGAATACAACCAGGGAATTTATCTATTATTTACACATTAAATGCCACATTTTCCAAGGCAAAAGCACAAGCACTCAATTGTCATTTCTGCCTTTGCCCCAGCATATTAGCTGTCCATGTTAATGATGGATAGGTAGGATATCTTTGAATGCCTGAAAGCAGGGACTGTATCAGAACCATCTACAGCAAATCTTTTGTAAGTTATAGAAGAAAATAACTCACTCTTTATATATATATATATATATATATATACCTCCATTAAGAACTAGAGTAAAATCTACCTATTTATTCCAGTTCAACTAATTCCTTGTTGATAAGAATAATTTTAGTCTTTGCAGACCTCAGGTAAAATTCCAGTAAAGATAAATTAACTCTTCCTCCTCAGAATGCAAGACAAAAGACTTGCATTGAATCCTGAACAGGATCTGAGACAACTAAAAATAATGATCACTGATATTAAAGATACATAGTCCTAAAAGTAAATTCATTCTTAAAAATTCCTTTAATATTCCATGGCCTACAACTATTACAAATAACGTGACAGACATCTGGATTTTAAACAATGATTAAAATTTTCCTAAAATTCACTGTCTTTAGACCTCTGAGGCTTATTCCAGCTACCATTAAGAAGATTCTGATTCCAAATTCAGATACTAAACTGGAAATATTTTCTGAATTTTCCCAAGGCTGTACTCTGCACTCACCTCAGCCTAAAATCCCCAAGCTGATCTCTACAGGAGACATCATGCTTTCCTTCTTTTTAGGCATGGATCCAGCACTGTTACATTTAGATCTAAATCCTAGATACAAGTTAAGTGATTCTATGATTCTAAGTGCTGGGAAGCTGCCCAGTAAATTTATCCTGATTAATGTTAAGAACAGATGAAAATGCCATTAATGTTACACCTAAATTATAACTTATTCCTCATTTTCACTAGGCTGAACCCACAATTTTTAGTCTGCATTAACTCAAAATAGAACAATTTCCATGTGACACTCCACAAACCAGAGCTTGCTCTCTCCCACACCAACTCCTTGTCATCTTAAAGTTGGCACCTGGAAATTAAATCTTAGAATACTTAATTTGTGCCATTTCCAAGCTCTTCCCCACATTAGAGCATTAGAGCTACTAAGAATTATTCTCTTTCCCACTTAGCCACATTTACATTCTCTATAATGATTCAGGAATTTATTTCAGTATGTAAAACATTAGTCTTTTAAATTTGTTAGTCCTTTAAAATTCAGGACTACTTGAAATAAGTTCCTCCATAAATTCATTTGGCTTTGGCTGTTCAATCTCTCATATCTGATATTCTAACACTTCTAAACAAGCAAGATTCTTATGACTCTTTAACATTAGACAAAAATCTCAGTTCTGTAAGATAAATTATATTCTCTGACCTGCTGAAATTATATAAATTATATTCTCTGACCATTTATTGCACCTCTACCTTTTGCTATCATTTTGGGGCCTGAATAAAGGAAAGACAGACTTCCTCACTCTTGTATTTGATTGGTACCAGTGACAAATGAAATGCTTCGTTTGTACTAAAAGAGTTCAAACCTAGTTTTATGAAATCTCTGAACATTGAAAAAATAACAGAACAAAAGGTCTTACCCACCACGATTTAATAAAAGCTTCAAGGCATTACTGCGTAGCCATTTCCACATCTCAGGACATATTTTCAGTATTAGCATGCATTAAATAACCACAACAACAAGTTATTTTACAATTTTGAACCTGTTCCCAGTGAATCTCTAAAGAGAAGTTTCATCTCTTCATACCTGTCTTAACAATACCATGGCCAAAAGGGGAAGGTATGTCAAAGCAAATACACAAGATGGAATAAAAGGAAGGAACTTGAAAGGTTTAGTTCAAACCCCCAAATTGTTCTAAGATTTTGAGATGGCTAAGAAGACTCTAAAATCAGGTTAAATACAGTTCAGATATAATTAATGTCTTTAGGCCCCATAATCCCTCCAATCTAAAGACTCACATTTGATTTGGAAGAGGAGTTTAGAATTGTGGTACTTAGTTTTAGAAGATTTCTGCTTCATTGAGTACATGCACTTTGGGTGACTTTGATTTTGGAAAACTACAGATTTCACTGTTAGCAAATTCATAACACTTCATAAACTCCTGGAACAACCTCAGGACTGATAGCACTTCAGTACTAGAGGGAGGCAAATTTAACCATAAGTAATGAAAGGAGAAAACCTTGCCACCTCTCCCCTGTCACCCTCAGCATCACAGAATGCAGAATAGCAGCATCTTGCTACATCAAAAAGGGTAAAATACTTGAGGCACTTAGCCCGTTGGCAAATTATGCTTGGGGATTTCTAGATGAATGACTTGTATCTATGTTTACAGCCTTTCAGCAGAGTGCTCACTGTTTACTCTGGAATTAATCCAGGTCCATAAAACTAGTGATACATCAACATAACAGATGTGCTTAAGTGACTCTGCATTATAAGGAGAACTGCTTTAGTTACAAAAACTCAGAAACCACTTTTGAGTTGATTCTGACAATCCCAGTCTGTAACTTGTCAGCACCTACTCTCCTAATTCCTGTTAGTGAACTAGTAGTCTTTACTTCTAAGGACTTCATAATTTCATTACTTCTCTTTTAAAGGTATGTAAACTAATCAAGGCAATAGAGTTGGAGCAGAATGTCCTAGTTCTCAATGTAAGTCTAATTTATCCCTATAATGGGATGTTGAAAATAGTTTAATTTGTGCTCATCTCACATTTACAAAATGCTGGAATGCAAACAAAGTCCCTTGATCTTCAGAAACTGGGATGAAACCCAAGTCAATGCTAATGTTACTCTCTAAAGGACCAACAGAGCAAATAAAAGTCAAGAGTTGTTTAACAACTGTTAATGTTGTTATTTAGCTTTGTTAAGAGGTCACTGTCATTATTACCTACTTTTCCAATCAATATGTGACTTGCTTGCAACTTAACTAGGAATATTTGAGTTGAAAGTTTCTGAAACATGTCAGAGCTCTTTCAGAGAAGGTGGTATGAACAGCCACGTGTTAAATACAAAAAAAAAAAAAATCTATTTTAGAATGCTTTTTCTTCTTTTTCTTTGATGCTCTCTATTGTGAAAATTTTATAATGTTGATCATAGAGAACCTCTTTCCTCGAAGCTAATAAAATCATTGAATTGATAGCTGAAGGTAGAACTCCAAGCCTGAGACTGAAGTGTCCTAAAGAGGGCACTGACAGCTTTTTGAAAGGTCTCTGTGCATGAACTTTTGTCCTAGCCAGCAAAGGCCCTGACTGCATTTTTCACCACATGGAAGTTTATGGGCCTGGCAAGCAGACAGGTCTCCACACATAGCTCAGTAACATGATACACACGTTGTCTTAGTCTACATTCATTTTTAAAAGGTACAGGTAGAAACTCTGCAGGTTTCATTATGTGAAATAACAAGGTGTCAGAAGGAAGCAAGTCTCCCATAAAACAGCATGGTTTGGAGTTTCCCAAACTCTTAGGCTCTTTTTGGCCAGAATCTAAATTTTAAGCATGATAAAACCTGAGGATACTTAAGCCCTTAATGTAAATATATGCATTTTGAAACTATACATATTTCTGTCGAGGGCTCACGCTGCACTGTTACTCTAAGTATAATATTCCTGAAATGCCTTTACAAAGCCAGCTGGAAACCTTGACATTTCATCCATATTGTTATTTATATCCATATTTACTGCTGCCACCTGCTTGTAACTTGGCTCACACCATGAAGCACTAGGTTTCCCTTGTTTCATTATACTTTGACACTTCACTAGAACTACGGATCTGCCCATTTCTCAGTCTCCAATTGCTCTGCAGCCACTCTTGAACTATACTGGCTTAGTAATAGAATAAAGATCTTTCTCTGTGGTAGTACTAACCTCTTTTATTCCATACCCAGATGGTACAAATCGCTGCTGGCACATGTAACAATTCCTGCACAGCTTCTGCTGCTTAAATGAACCCCCATGAACCCCACAGAGCTAGATTAGATTAGGGAATTGGGAGGTGAGGAGCAGGGCTGGCCAGCAGTCTCGGCTGAAAGAGATAAGGATTTGGTACAGGCTGTGTGTGGCTGTGATGGAGCATGTGGCACTCTTAACACTGTGATGCCCAGCGAGCCAGTTCCCAAGGAAGAAAGCAAAAGTAGCTAATAAAGTTAATAAACCTAATTTCATAATCAGTACCACAGCATCCATTTTTACCATTATTCAAACTGAGATATTTGATAGCCCTGATGTCTCATGAAAAGGACGCTTTCCAAGGAATAATGCTGGAAAGAGCACCAGGGGCCACCCAGAGTGCTCAAATTCACTTTGTTCTCACTTTGCTCAGAGCATCCAGTGAATGGACCAGCTCCCATACTTCTGAAGAAGGCTGATCACCCCTATCCATACCCTCAGACATTTAAAAACATCTCAATTTCCAGCTCCTCTGTGCAGGAGGAGTGCCAGGAGCAGAGCGTGGCACGGTGGGACTGAGGGAAGGGGTCCTGGGAGAGCACTGAACCAGCACTGAACCAGCTTGCTTCAGAGAACAACCCACTCTGGGCCAATCCACTTGACAGACAAAAAATGTCTCTGTGTTGTCAGTCCAAGAGCTTGTCAGGAGCCATCTTAAATGTACAAATGGGAATCTACAGCATGAAAATCTTTACACATGACGTGAATCTTCCATGGCTTCATCAAAGCCATACTGCTTTACATTTAATACAGGCCAGAACACAACCTAGCACACACAGGTATAATTAATTTGAAGGAAAATTCTCCAGGTATTCAGTATTTAAAATACACTAAAGTTGAGGGGAAATAGGTATGACAGAAAGATAACCAATAGATTAAAATAATAGCATAAATCTATGGGCAGCTGGCATTTACATGGGCCATAAAAAACAATTTAACATGTTTCTAAGAAAGCATCTTCTCTACCTATTCTTAAATCTTGCCCTATGAGGAGAACAGAGGAAGCCTTCTCCTGTAGTTAAAAGGGCAACAGTTACAAAATTACTGCAAGAAGGGATGAAAAGAAGGAATGTACTGTAATTTTAGTCCCTAAATTGACACAGTAATGGTAAGTTTTCCTGCTGACTGAACAGAAACTTCATAAAAAATCCAAGCCTAAGTTCACTCAGCATTTAGAGAGCAAAATGATGCCTCAGGGTGCACCTCTAAATCAACCACAATACAGTAATTAAGTGAAAGACTTTTTTTTTTTAATTTAAATTAATTTAGGACTAAAATGATTCTAAAATGATAAGATATACTAAAATGATCAGAACTACATGTGAAGCACCAAATTTTGCTGCTGTCCTGATGGCAACCACATCTCAGGACAGAACAGGGAAAGCTAAAGAGTGGTCATTTCTCAAAAGGCACAAACAGGAAAACAAAATGCAAAACAATCAAGCAAGTGAAGAAAACAATCTTCATTCTGTAAACCTCCTTAGGTGGGAATGAGCAAATTCACGTTCATTCACTCAGCTCCAAAATAAAGGCCAAATTTAAAAACACAACTTAGTTTCTTGCTTCTGTTGCTGCCTTGCAAAAAGTAAACTTCTTTTTAAAAGCCAATCATCAGCTCTTCAGAGAATTTGGCTTTATAAAAACTGCCAAGTGAGACAAGAGGACTTGGTTTTGCTGCTGAATATGATCATCAGGATCAGCTCACCAGGAACAAATGCTTCACATACATTCTTCCTGATGAAACCCCAGATCCTGGAAGAGGAAACCACCACATATCTGCCCCAAAGTGATCCCCACAGATCTCCCAGGGAATGCACAAGCCCTTAGGCAGCTCCCACCCCAGTGAGGGGATGTAAAATTGCCTGCCATGCACTCAAAGGCTCTGCTGAAGGCAGGAGGAACCTCTCAGTGTCTGATTATGGCTCCGAGAATGTGAAATTAGGCAATAATGCAGCTGAAATGCACAGACAATCAAAGCTGCTTCTCTTCTTTAATCAACCCCTCCAAAAGTAGGTCTAAAGGGAATGAAGGATTATTTTCCCTTGAAGTGTGGCTCCAGTTCCTGTCCTTCAGAGCAGCTGACATTGTGCTCCCCCGAGAATGTGGGAATGCTTCCGTGTGCCTGTGATCCTGCTCTTTGGGCTGGCTAGGAGCAGCACTTGAAATCACCGAGAAAAATCACATTAATCAAAATTAGCAACACAAGCTTACTATTTCTGTCATCTTCAGAAATGACCTGACCAGCAGAAAACCTAACTTCATGTTTTTCTTTTATCTACAAGAATTTCCTTGTGTCTCTGAAGAGTGTTAAATGCTTCTGTGATGACACTTCTCTCTCCCTGCTCTTTTGCTTTTGAGCCAGAGGAAATTTAAGAGAACTTTATTCCCATAAAGATTTTCAAACATTGATTTGGAGACAGACTTGAAATTCTAAATTTTAAAATGAAGGGCAGACTTTCTCTTCAGTCAAAGTAGCCATATTATCCATCTGAATCAATAAAATAGCATTTTTTGCACATCTCCCAAAGCCTGTTCCTGTTTATAGAACTGCATATCTGTGGCAAATTCAGCAGAAATTGCTTGGTTTAATTTCTAGCTGCAAGAAAAACAAATGCAGACACAGCAGGAGGCAAGAGCTGTGATAAAACAGGTTGAAGACTTGCAAAGTGCTCAGGGTATCTGAGGAAGAACAGTTAAGCAATATGATGTGACCTATTATAATAGTGGAAAAAATAGGTTTGGAAATATGTTGTTTGACTTAGCTCTAAAATGCAATGGTGAGAGCAGAAATTATACTTTACTAAAACCCAAGAGTGAAATATTGCTACTCTTCATACATAGTTCATGAATCAAAGTTCACTAGAACCTTGCTATGAAAAATTCTGGATGGAGTGCTCTGGTTTTCAACAAAGAAAACACTACACAGTGCTAAAACTGGAATGAAATAATTTGAAATTTTGATTCAGATTCTCATCATCTCATTTGATTCACAGACCTGTCACTGCTAGTTGATGCCACACCACATGTCTCATAAGAAGGTCACTTTACCTACATCTACACAATATCTATGCAATATCTACATCTATTAAAGTCTGGTTTCATTAAGAACAGCCTTTACTTTGACTCATTTTCTCTCTTTAATACTACACACAGGTGTGCTACTAAGTTCTGAGATCCTCCCCACTACTTCTGACAAGTCATTTTAGCCAATCTTTTTGCTCTCATGGACATAACTGTTTCCTCATCCTATTTACCTTATAAAGACCAAGTATTAGAAAAATAAATAAAAGAGAATTACATTAGGAGAAAAAAAGAAACAAAAACCATGTCTGCATGGGAGAAATAAAAAGCAGCACCAGGAAAAAAAGTAAGGATGTGATTAAAACACAGGAGAAGAAGATGTTGTATTTTAAGGAACAGAAACATGGCATATTAAGTCTTGGCCTCATTTACCATGACTTTGCCTTTCAATTAAATACTATGGAGACATGAATATACATTGAACAGGATAATCTTTGAACTACCTGAAGAATGTGTTTCTGCTATTTACACTTGTGAAAAAAAAAAAAAAAAGAGAAAATGGTAATGCAATTGTTAATCAGTTGCCCAACTTTATGGAGTACCATAATTATATCTCAGTTATTTATTTTAATTTTTACTCCCACAAGTACTTTTTAGTTTAACTCTGTAAAACCCCAACAATATGTATTTATCTTCCTTCCAACACATAATTTTAAAGAAAATTGTACAAAAGACAAGAAGTGAAATTGAACTTGAGGAACAATGTAAGACATTGACTGATCTAAGAAACATCACTTTTCAAAGAAGCTATGTTTTTCCTAAACTTTCCAGATAACACTTACACAGTGGAAACAAAAGTTTCAAGCAGTTAGCAAACTTTGACACTGTAGCCTGAGTGTCAAAAGCTGGTGTGAAATTCAGTAAAGGAGGTTAAAACACATTTTTGTAACCACCTAAGCTGCTAGGGAAATCTTGTTTTGGATAAGTTAAACCTAAGAAATACTTTTTTGTAGATTTCTTAATAGTAATAAGAGACATAACGGAAACATCACATTAAACCTCTCAAATTGGAGAGAACCTCAAAAAAAGTTCTATTTTACTTCCAGAGCCAACAAACTGCCGAAAGAACACAATGAGAAATCCATGTTTAAACTACCAACACAAGCTTTAGAACACAATGGCATCAAATGCTGAATTTTTTAGCACATCTTTGCATTAGAGCAAACCCAGCATGGCCCATGTGAGCCCAAACTGTGGCTCTGTGAGTGACTACACCTGGTTGCAAGCACCTCCTTTCACCAATCAATAACATAAGGGGAGAGTAGCTTTGAGAAAGCATCACACACTGGTCATGGAGCCCTTGCTCCTGACAAACCAAATCTTCCCTTGCCCTGCACTCTTCCTCTTCTACTCAGGTTTGTCAGTACAACCAGCATGTGGCATGTCTTCTATTAGCAATCAAGTCTTACAATCCCTATTGACAAGACGGACAACAATCCACTCTCGTAAAAGATTCATGACACAACTTTGCACTCTCTCCTGCTTGCTTTCTCATAAAACCAGTGCAAATCCCATCAAAAATTTAGCAGAACCCCTGCCTCATCTGTTTAGGCCTGAAGCTAGTTGCAGGGACAACTCATTAGGGACAAGCTCATTAAAACCAGCCCTGGAGCAAAAGCAGTTTGCAAGTCTCCTCATTTTTATTCACTTTCACCTAGCCATTGGAGCTCCTTGTGCTTCCCAGATACAGAGCTTCTAATGATTTGGTACAATAAGCAAGGCTGTTTCCTAACTCACACTACACCCAGGGTTCCACAAATGCAGGTCCTTCTCTACTCCAAAGCTAAGAGAGTTCTGTACATTTGCAGGGCTTAGATGGTTCTGCATGGAGCTGCAGCATCAGGAAACCCAGAGGATTCTCTTCTGAGTGCATTTGCAAAAGGTGACTGTGAGTAACTATCAAGCATACACTGAAATCCAAAGAGAAGATGTTCAGAATTGACAACAACAGATACACATGCTCAAGGATTCAGTGCACTGGGTATTTCACATGGTGTTTTTAGAACCTTTCAGTAGATAAAATAGGCAAGAATTTTTTTTTTTTTTTAATGGGAAAAGGGTATGGGGCAAAAAGACAGAAAATATTTCTTTTCTCCTTAATAATAAATACTGTTTAGATAAAATCAGGGATTGCATGTTGTTTACCTTTTCTGTCACTTGCCAAGATACTTTTGCCATGAGCACCAGCTGGGAAACCTCACTAATATCTTCTGAATTAGATGCCTACATTTAGGTATGGTAATAAACAGCCCAGTTTCAAATACAATAGAATTTGAAGATCATGGTTATCCACAGTTCTGAAGATTGGTGATCCTGGGCTGATTGCAAGAGCTTCCTTACTTCTCTCACATACAAAGAGAACTGCAAAGGTCTGCAAAATGGATTTCCACCCCTCTAGACCTGTGATGACAAAAGCTGGTGAGTCTTGCACAGGTATTGGGTGGCCAATTTGTGCACCAGGAGAAGGAAATCTCATGGAGATACAGCCTGGAATGTCACTTCCTAAAAAAAGGTCCTAGAAGAGCTTAATTCTAGAAAAAGTTGCTACCATGTGCATGGTACAACTATTCAGACATAGATACATGCCCAGATAATGCATTAGGCTTCTGAGGAGTGCCTGACTGAATCTGAGGGAGCAAAGGACTGTCTGCACAAGTGTGTTCCAACAATTCTACAGATCAGCTTTGAAAACCAACCAAATTCTACTTGCCCAGCTGAGCAGAAAAGCCAAGAATGTAACCACCAGTCAGAGCAAAGAAGCCCTCGTTCTACTGCAATCCCAGATGAGTGCTTTTAATTTACATTTTTGCAAGTGTGCTAATATTCAATCATGTATTTTCACCTTGCCTGCACTTTATACACAGCACTACATACAGTATACTTTCTCATTCCTGTCAAGTTCATTCTCTGCTCAGCTTATGAAGGTGTGTAACGATCTCATTGACAGTCTTCAGCCCATCATCCAAGGCAACAACACCATCAAGGCATACAGCATTTTTCAAAGTCAAAATCAAAAAAAAAAAGGATTATTTTGCTTTCCTTACTTCTGTACAACTATGCAGTCAGAGTCAAAAGTGTTTACTTAATCTGGAAGAATTAATTATTTGGAAGATCACAGGCCAAAACTGTCGAAGACTATAAATTTTTCCTAACAAAAATATTATTGCCATGCAAACTGTGGCACAGATGTAATTACTCTGCACACTGTCAAGTGCAATGAGCACACAGCACCTCTAGCAACACGGGTAAGCTGATGGGGTGTGAGTTTGTTTCATGCAAAGGCCATTGCTCGACATGCAGCATCACTCACCCAGCGCCAGCACATCCCTGGCACACACCAACAGCCCTGCACACAACTCTCAGCTCCAAGTTAAGCAAATCAGCCTCACTTTGCACCAAAAGGAAGCAGAACCTTTGAATGGGTAGTTTAAGGAGTAGCTTAGAAAACAAGAAAGCACAATTCCCCTTTTTGATAGCTTTTTTAGGGAAAAAGTGGCTTCTCTCCATTCAACAGGCTGCAGTGGGGGCTGCAATTAGTTTACATGCTTGACTGAGTCACCCACACACTAAAAGAAAGTCTTAGTTAGACACATTATTAACCCTATTTTGCACTGTTTCCTCTGCTTCACCGTGCAAAGGATGAAAGCTGCAACACCATTAATGCAAACCAAGTACTGAAATAAACTTTTCTGAAAAATGAGAACTTAGGGAGTAAGATATTTCAAATTAAAATACATAACAAGCTTTACAAGAAGAGAACCAAAGCAAACCTTTATCTAATCCATTGCACAAGTTTTCAGCATTTTGAAAACACTGAAAGGGCCATGCTTATTTTTCTATTATTCTCTTGTGTCTCCATTAAAAAAGTACCCAAAGGCTGAGAACCTACACGTCTCTTAAAACCTACAGCAGATATGGAAACTTCATAAGACATAAATTTCTAAAGAAGACAATGGCAATACAAATGCATTTTGAATAGCAATGTTACTTTTCTCCTTTAAAAACCAATAAAAATTATCAAAAAAGCAGCTTAGCAACACAATGACTGAAAATCAAATGCTCTGAAATATAAATAAATATACATTTAATAACAGTAGCTTTTTGATTCTTAAACAACTATTGTAAAGCTTTATTTAATCTTTCTTACAGCTTTTCAAAGGCACCTTAGATATAAATCTGCTTTTAAATTTAACTATAAGGCATGAAGGGAGTGGAATACATCTCATTACCACATTAACTCTATTTCTTTTCTAAACTATTTGCTTAGAAAAACAAGTGATTTCTCAGCTTCCAAGTTAAACAAAATATAAGCAAATTCAATGTAGAGCACTTAGAAAGGATGTGAATGCATCATACATGTCACTTACTGTGTGGGGGAAAATCTGAAAACAAATAGCTCTGAAAAGGTTTCTTTACTGCAATACTAAGTGTTAATAGCATAATATCAATAAAACTGAAAGATGCAAATAGGTAATTTGGATTAAGCATTTGGATTACTTGTCATTAGTTATTAACTCTTGCTCCAAATGAACTTGCTCCAAGGCACTAGCATATTTACAAATACGGTGACTGCTTTTCCTGACAGAAGTGAAAACACACCAACACCATTAGAGACAAATTCAGTGTGGGTCCTCTAAGCAAAAAATGCAATGAGTTCACTGAGCTTCATTACTAACACAAATATTCCTTATTAAAAATTCCAAACAAACAGGTGTTTCACACTAGGTCTACTTCTAAAATTGCTTTCTTTTTATTCCCAGGGATACATCAAGAGCTGGGGGAGAATTCATGCAGTATAGATCAGTCAGGCATTGACAGCACATCACACTTTGACAAGCTGCTTGGCTCTGTTTAAAGTCTAAGTTAGGCCTTGGCCCATCAAGGCCATGGCTATTGAATTATTGACAGCCTCTCACTGTGGCGCAAAGGGAAAGAGTGCTACAGCCTCAGCTCAGTAAAGATGAAATGGAAACCCTCTCTGAAGCTTCCTTTAGCACGTTAAAGGAGTTTTAATGGTCTTGTTTAAAATTCAGTAAGAGAATACATTACACTGATTATATTTTCACCACCTAAACAAAAAGTTTGCGATGCTGAGGAGATTATAAATGGAAGGAAAACTACACAAAGTATGAACTTGATCTATACCAAGAAGCTGACTAATATTCCAAACTCACACCAAATCACTCAGCTTTACATGCCTGACAATTTTCACCACTCTGTGCTGTTATACCTGGTGCAACCAAGGGTTAGCAATAACGCAGAGGTTCATCATCATCCCAAAATACAGGCTGGCTTTTTTAACAGTTCCTTTCTGCTGATACCCTTAGATCTACAAGCCAATGCAATGGCCAGTCCATGTTTACAGATTACCAACCCCAGTAGTTCTCTCTCTCTTTTACTTTCTGGTTATCAGAAGTGTACTAAGTGTCAGTAAGGATAAAACCACCCAGAGTTCAGTTTGTTTGTTTGTTTTTCCAGCAGAACTCTTCTACAGACTAAACCACCATTCCTCCACAACTAGCTGATTAATATTAACAATCCTCATATCCTTACATAATTTCTTTTCTTCTTCAAATTTATACCTGCCAAGCTTTACTTGCATTTTAATAGCTGATGTCAGACAAGCAACAAGCAGAAAGTTCTATCTCAGGACTATAATTTTAAATACAATGAGACTCACATCAACTGACGCATAGACACGCGGAAAATTATTCCACATGGACTTCCGAAGTGCATCCTAAAAGCTTCAAAGAATGAGGAGAGTTTTTAAAGAATTTTAAATGACGATCAGGGAGGGGGGCTGTGTGTGGGGGTTTTAAGCAGTTTGTCTAACATGACCCTATACTCATTTCTCCAACATCACTCCCAATATGCTGCCTCCTGTCAAGTCAACAAAGAGAGCCAAACAGCACATCTAAATTTGTGCTCATTTGCCTTCTGAAGGATTATCTTTGCCACGTCAAGCATTATAAGTAAATCAAAGATGCTTCTCAGGGGCTGTAAGAGTGGGGCTAATCTCCAGACAAATATTTAGAAGGCAGCTTAGCCCGTTCTGGCTTTAATCGTTTCCAACTGATTTGACTTATTCTAATTACAGCCTTTACATTATAAAAGTCATTTTTGTGTTGCTGAAGAGCAGTTTCACTGCAAATACACAAAATTTTGCTGAGTTTCTGTTCCCATGTTGATTATGGAAATGGTACTCTACAGCTTTCCTCTAATTAGAAAAAACACACTTCACACAGCATCAACAATTTTTAACATTAATAACAGAGTGACAGTGTCCTTTTGTGTGTCTTTAAACAACTTCTCAAAATATGACACCACAAAGCCACTGTATCCCACTTGGGTATCACACTCGGAGCAAATCTCACATTTTTGCACATTATATTTATTCAAACACAGAACAGAATATTTGAAGAAGATGTTTAGTAATTTAACCTAACAAAATAAGATAATTAAACTTCTGGATGGTCTGTGTTGAAGTGCTTTCCAAACCCATTGAAAAATTCAAATGCTCATACTCAAAGCAAATTATTCATGTCCTTAGATAAACCAGACACCATGGCCACCTATTACTTTCAGTATTTCCTTACCTCCCTATCATTCTCCACAATGAACAGCCAGCTGAGATAGTGCAGTTTTGCTTTGAATCAACTCACAGATATTTCTGGCTGTTTAATGGAAATTAAGTGCAACCCAAATGCTGGGAACAACAGAAATCAAGGCATAGGAGTCAAAGAACACATAGCATAAGTCCATTCCAAATTCTGTACATTATTAAGTGATGCTTCCCTAGAACAGGAAATACCTTTCCATTTACTGTCAAAGCTGAGCCCCAAAAAAGAAGTTATGATTAAATATAAATAAGGCATGTGATAATACAGATTATTTCTGCTGTGACTTTATGCAACAGCCCACTCTGAACACTGAAAAGTCCCATCTCTGTGCAGAAAGAATCAACAATATTATCATACCATGAGAAAAACAAAGAGGGGATTAAAGGACTAAAAGCTGCGATGATTTTATTAGGTATCGAAAAGATGATTTAGGAGTCAAAACTGAAGGAAAAGGCAACTGTGAAGTTTCCACACAGGATATATGCTTAATAACATGCACACATCACATTCAATACTGAGAGTTCTCAAGTTAAACTGCTGTAGGATAAAACAGAACGCCAGGCAGAACTGAGTTCCAGAGGGCATTTACAGCATGAGCTCTCCATGAAATAACAGGTAGCACTATCACACAGTTTTGCACAGTGCAGTGACAACAATGTCTCCAAGTTCCTTCCATTTCTCTGAAAAATCCAGACTTGCTGACACAATCCTGTGAGGTGTCAACAAGAAGCATTTATATGTCCCCATTTGCTAGGCTGGAGGACATCAATTACTCAGGCATCAATTTTGACTGCTTTATTATTCTGGAGACTTATTCCATAATAGCTTGTTATCCTTTCTGTAAAAATTAAAACTCTACTATTAATAACTCTTTGACAAGACTTCAGATCCCAACTACATTAATAACAAATTCTTGGCTTTGTGTGCATGTTCCTCATCTTTTTCCTCCATAACTAGAATTCGTAAAATTGATGAAGAATCTGGAAAGAAAGCAAAACTAGATGATATTCCTCAAAAAGAGCTTTCTAGCCTCCTGGCCTGCTCAGCTTACAGATGTCCTGAGACAAACAAGTATTCTGCACATTCAGTAACAAGTCTTTGTTTTATCTAAGGTTTTGGCATGTTGAAGAACCTGATGAAAAGCACACAGCAAAGAAGCTGAGAACAGAAAGCTCCATTATTGTGTCTCCTGGGTTTATATGATTTAGATCCTGGGTTTATATAACTCAGAACAAGCAGACAGAGTGGTGGTACCAGCCCAGTAATGGAATGAGCTGTTTGTGTTCCAGGTACACTCACTCCTGAGCCACACAACCTCCTGTGGGTGTTTCCCCACAGCACCCTGAGAGTCTCTCTTCTCCAGACTGAGTGTCAGCCAGGTATCATGAGCAGTGGGGATGGCAGACAGCCAAGAGCCTCTTCCTAACACACCACACAGATCCAATAAAAGGGATCTTTTTTCTCTGAACTGCACATCCTCACTTCATTGCCCATTTTAGCACTTATACAACCTATTACATGGTTAATCCTGTAGGTCTAGGGTGGCAACATTGAAGAACAGAAAATTACAAACATGACTACTCCTTTACTTGAAATATCACATCCATTGGGCACACGTTACACCAGTTCTGCAAAGACTGTATTGGGTCTGTTTGCAAACCAAATTTATTTTGGTTTAGATCAACATATTTCTCATGGTGCTGAGTGTTCAAGACACTTCTATCAAACAGAAGCAAAAACTCTATCAGTCTTACAGTTGTCCAAATCATACTCCCAGAGCCCTGCCATCTCTAATCAACCTTCAAAGGATGAGGCAGAATTGTCTTTGCCCATAACTTCCACACTTGAATCTCTAAGCTACCACAACATAAATAATGACCATAAAAGATCCTCGGGAAAGGACCAAAACTGATCAAGTGGGAGGAAACCAAAAAAGGCTTACATTTTACTGCTTTATAGAAGGAAGCATACAAAACATTCGAATCAGTGAAACCAAGTCACTTTGCCAAGGTATTAGAGACAACACAATGAGCATTTCAGAGGTGATTATCTTCCACTTGGATATCCCAGTGCAGCCTGGTGTTTTCTACTGTTGTAGAGGAAAGAGAGGAAATAGACTCACTGCTGTGAGGAAATTGAGGACTTGGTGTGTCTGGGAACAGAATTATTAGCATAGCTGCACCGACTGTACAAACTTTTTGGGTTTTTAAACCAGTTCTTCCTAAGGGAATCACTCCATAACAGTAGAGTTTGTTTGGGTCTTTTTATTTCAGTAAATATATTTTTTCCCTCTCTTTCTACAACCCTAAAGAGCCAACATGTCACATGTCTGCCTGTCAGGGAAAAGGTAAAACTGGATTGTCAGACAGGACAAGTTTGTTATTAGTGAACCCCGGGTCTTACATCTATGGGAAAAGTCATTAAAATATTCAGATGTTTGTACAGAATTAACTTTGCAAGGAGCACAGGGGCTGAAGTTGATAAACAGTTTCACCTTTTAAAAGAAAAAAACTCCCAGATGTAGCACAGATATTACATCTTATAGTTTATATCAACATCTCTCTGCAGAGGATTAAGACAGTATCTTTGTAAAAGGCACATTATCTCTCATCTAGTTATTGCCTGGCCTTTGCTTCTGAAGAAGAATCTTTTACCAAAAAACAGAATAAATGCCCAAAAATATTGGCAATGGGGTTGCTAGAATTTTACATCAAAGAACTATTTCCCACCAAAAAAAAAAAAAAAAGCCATAAATTCTATATAGTTTTTAAACTATACCATAAAATTCAAATACGAAAGATATCCCTGACACTCTACAGAAGTTTGTCTTGAACCTGAATAATGTTTTGGAGTCAATCAATCATCAGAATAACTTCTGCCTTAGACTGACAATTTTGCTTGCCTTCAGAGGATTTTGTTTTGGTTTTGCATATACCAACATCTGTAAGATAACCATAGATAATTTCAGGGGAAAAAAGAGAAAAAATTAAATAATGAGCCAAATTCTACACCCCAGCCTGTTTAAATGAAAAAAAAAAAAAAAGACAAAAAAGGAAATCTTTAATATTATTGACGATAAAGAAAATAAAACAAACACAACTTCAGACACTTAAAAAAGAAAACTAGACTTCATTCTATAAACAATCCTTATGCTAACAGTTTGATAAGAAATCTTCAAGGTTGCCACTCCATTTCCATAGCAGCTGCTGTCCAAACACATCATATTTGTTCTTTAATTAAGAAAGGACTTACAATGTCCTATACAGGACACATGAAGTTCCAAAAGCAGTTCTGAGCTGTCCTGATTTGAATATAAATAAACAAGCACAAGACACATTTTTAAATATTCTGTATGGTGAGAGGGAACATAAAAACATTCCTTAATCTACCCAGTTAGTTACTTTTTTTTCCTTCTTTCCTTTCTCTAATATTGCCATAACTCAGTGATGAGCTTCCAGGAGGGGCTCTTTCCAAAAGTGGTGCCAGTTTTGAAGCTGCTCCTGGCCCTTCTCACAGGTACCCACCCAAACCTGCACAGGAACATGGCTGAACAAAAAGTGAGCATTTAACTCTGGCTAAATTAACCCAGAGCAAAGTGGTTGGCTGCACCCAGATGAGTTTCCTGATTTGGTTCAGTGAGCAGCTGCACAAACACTCACACAGGTACAAGGGAGGGCAGGACCTCTCTATTCCTTGCAGTGTTCTCTTATTTCCCCCAGGACCTGGGTGAGGATGGAGCCACATTTTTCCACTCGCCACAGAGGCAGTCAAGAGAGTAATGGGAAGTACAAAAGAAGATTCTATCAGCCTTTTACTGATTGTCCTCTGTAGAGTGCAGACAGCAAACGTGCTCGAAATGCTTTGGGTTTATAATTTTTAATATATGCTAAAAAAAAAAAGTGGAAGTTCTCTAGGAGTTTATTATAAAAGTATCACAAGAGCAGTCAAAATATCAGCCTCAGCTGCTCAGTCACAGCACTTCTGGAGTCATTGGAGCCTGTTCTGCCTCCCCACTCCTAAAACTGTGGTAGCATGAACATTCCCAGGCCTGGCTTCACTAAACTACAGTCTGGGCCTCAATAACAGCACTGCTCATTGCACTGCAGTTTTTAAAAGCCTTTTCTCAGAAAGGAGACTCTAAAACTACCTGCCAACCAAGACTCCTCAGCTACACTAAAGCCTGACCTCCAAAGGACAAAGGAGCACAAGTAACACCAAAGGTCACTGTTTGATGTTCCATGTCTCTATTACACAACATACTTCAATACAATTCAATTTTACTCTTGCAGACCAAACTGGATTTTTTTGTTGTGGAAATTGCCAAAGCAGACTGCCCCCCTCCCCTTAACAGTTTTCTCTTTTTTTATCCTAAAATCACAGACTATGAAAGCAGGACATCCCAATGGTATTTAAACAGCCATCATGAAGCAAGGACCTGCACTGTGAAGGAAGCAGAACATCAGTGTGCTAACAGATGACTCCCTCAAAGAGAAGGAAAAGGGCCACAGCTCAGGAGGGTCTGTGACTGCAAACAGATCTGTGCTGGCTCCTGATTCACTGTGGCCACCAGGCAGATGCATTCTGAGAGTCCTGCAGTCCTTGACACACTTGGGTTTTCCTTCCAGAGCCCGGGGCAGGGGAGGCTGAGCACAAAGTTTTCATCCTGACAGCCTCACAACATGTCCTGAGCGTTTCCCTTGGAAGCAAATGTCCTTTCCAGCCCCAAGCAGAATACAGGATACCCACAGCACCCCCAGGAGAAAACCTGTGTTGCATTAGGTGGAGCAGGGTATTTGTAGGACTCAAAGTAGGGCTGTGAGGATGAAAGAACAAAATCCTGCAATGGCCAATTTTATAATTAATCTCTGGGAAAACTACAGGAAGCTGTTATTGTAATGAAATCTGAATCCATTCACATTTTATCCATCTCACACTATTTTTTCCACCTTTACCCATCATTAACAGTCCTGCTCCTTCAGGGCAGCAATTTTGTACCCTTCCATACCTATGCAGCCTTTGCACATTTCTAGCCTGCAATCACCAATTAAACACTGTTCTACTTCTCTGCTACAACTGTCCATTACCTCAAGCCTTCTAAAAAAAGAAAGGATGGAAAGAAAAGAAGTTGAACAAAGTTACAAAGTTACAAAGTCTGTTGATCTGATAGAGGAATCTGCCTTTTAGATAAATCTATTATCTTTAGGTTTTAAAAGTGCAAAAACAATGCTTTACCTGACCACAATTACCAGCTAATGACCTAAAATAGTTTTTGTTTGCAAATCTAAAATTCCAGATATTTCAACAGCACTTCAGAAAAATCAGAGATGCTCCATTTTCTACAAAAATGGCACAGAATAATAGGAAACAGAGGTGATTATTCAGTGTCCCTAAAAATAATGCATTGGCAGTATTTCACCCTACAACTATGGCACATTAACTACTTAAATAAACAAAATAGACTTGAAAGACCTGGACATTCAGCAGTCCTACAGGTCTGGAAGACAGATGCACTGCCAGACCTCAGTGATGTGTCTTGCAAAGAGACTACATGCATTTTCTATGGTTCTGCATCCAGTACCTTCAAAAAGCATGAAAACCAACACTGGGCTCTGAGAGCCCTTTTTTTTTAATTTTTTTTTCTTATGGTTTTATAATACCAAAAGCTCACATAATACCATCAGCTTCTATATAATAGAACTTGTGATATGCTTAATGTTTAGTATTTGCCACATAAAGAAAAATCAGAAATAAATATACAAGAGAAAACAGTCTATGCACGTCTTCCATTCCCAAGAAAAGACAAATGACAGGTGTTATTACTTGGCTCCCTTATAAAAATTTATGGGATTCATTTTTGCAGCCATATTAAAAATGAGAAACACAATGTATGACTGAAGACAAAATATAATGACCAAGGAATAACAGGGTTCCTCAACAAAATGTTCCCTGCAAAATGGGTTCTGTTACAGAATTCAGTTACATCTTGGATTCCCTCCTGGATCTAACTCCATTCCAAAGGATTTAAGACAACATGGGAATTTTTGGACTAGTGTGCCTCATAAGGGGAAAGTTTTTTCTATGTAGGTGACAGCTCCAGCAGGACAAGAGCAACATGAGAGAGGAAAAATAAGAAGCAGGAATTCTGCTCCTTAGTGAGTGACCTGGTCCAGGCTTTGTTCCTGCCCTGTCTGCTTTAGGCAGCCAAATGAAAATAGGCACATAACTGGCACCAGGATTCTCCCATACTTTGTATTTCTCTTAAAACAAAACCAGAACCAAACAAACAAACAAACAACACCAAACAAAAAACCAAACCCACAGAGCAAAGCAATGTTTATTGTTTTTGCAGAAAATATGTTTCAAAACACATCAACACACATGACAGACCTTTGGCACATTCAGAAATGGACACATTTTACAGTTTCAGGATAGACAGATGCATTTATTTGTCTATAGATGTGCACTGCATAGGAAATTATCTCTCAACAGCATGAAAGCAGAAAACTTTGTCCAATTTTGTTTGTTCTTGTCCTGCAGGATTAAATTAGATAGTTAGTAGTCATGATAGGTGACATTTTTGAGGCGTCTGTGGGTCCCAGAGGGATGAGCTGGCTGAGCCTGAGCCCACACACAATCAGTCTGGGTTTTTCTATATATTAACAGTCCACTTCAAATGGTGAATGCGTGCCAAAATAACTTGCTCATATTATTTGCTCTAAAGCATGTAAAATGTTAATTAAAATATATTCACTAAGGTATTCCTGAAACACACATTTACTATAATCAACGTAAACTTCAAGAAGAAAAAGGAGATAAAAGGAGGTTTAAATGATAGCAGCTGGACATTTTTCACACTGTATGCCACTGCAGAATTCTTTTTAAATCCATTCTATCGTTTCTTTAGAACAGTTTAAAATAATTAACAGCTCTGTCAATAAAGTAGGAAAGTATAAAACTGCTTTTTTAAAGAAAAAAAAAAAAAAACCCACCAAACTTCTAAAAGCAGAGAATGAAGGCTTCGGGGTGAAAATTCTGTATCATACCAAGAAAACAATTAACCCAAATCTAGTCCTTGATATGTTTCAGAAGTGGGTCAAAATAATAAGTAGTAAATATTTAGCCATTTTCACTGAGGCCTTTCATATTCTTCTTCCTTGTAAATACTACTTGCAGAAGTTAACTCTCCCTTGTCGCCCTTTCATTGGTGCTGCTCTCACTTGTAAATGCATGCCATTATCACTTCAAAAGTATGACATCAGTTACCTGTCACCAGGCTTGCAATTAAAGCACTGTTTAGAGAAAGTGGAGTCTGCTTGTCTATTGATGCAGGGCGACAATTGTCTGTAATTTTACTCGGGGTTACATGCATGTGCTGGTAAAAGATGAGACCTGTTAGTGTCATTATTTTGCTTTCATCTTTAGGTATTCTGCTTTACTCTCTTTGTTCTCTAATTTTAAAAATGCTCATTGCGGTGTTTTAAAAGAAATCCCAAGTCACATTAAAATAGCGCTGGAAGCTGAACACTGTTATTAGATAAAAGTGGCTCTAATGCATTAGGAGGTGTTGAGTTAATAGGAAAACAGCTTTGATTCAGTAGCCTCTGTCTGACGTGCCACTACAACAGAAGTAAAAAGGCAGTGGGCAACTCCCCTCTAATCACCTCCTGTTAGCTGCAACTATAGGCAAATTGCTGGTGAGGATTAAGTGGGGAGACTATCACAGGATCAGTGTCAAGCAGAAAAAAGACTCAATTTGTGAGCAATCATGACTCCCTAATCACTTCTCTAAGAGCTTTAGGAATTACTAACAGTAGTCTTTAGAAGCGTGGGCACATCATAAGTACCGACCCACAGAGATAAGGAATCGCTTTTGACCACGAAACGTATGATTACGACAGATGGAACAGTTAAGGATATAGATAATAAAATAAATGATGGCTGAAAAAATACAGAATTTGCCTTCACCAACAGTGTACATCTTCAGATGACTGAGATTATGATATATGTGTGTCAACATTGTGACTGCAAGCTGAGATAAGCTAAGGCTTGTATGGTTTGGAGGCAGCATTAGAACAAATCTGTCAGCAACAATGAGAAGAAAATGCCGTACTACTGCAATACTGTTCCACCTATGAACAGTGGAGGAGATTCTACCCAGAGCATATTTTCCAGTAGCTGCTACAGAATTATTCCCTGTCATTTTTTTTTTAAATTCCCAGCTATTTTTACTTGTAGTAAAAAATACAAATAAAATGAAAAATCCAAACACCTGCTATTTAATTTGGAGACAATCTTATTGATATTGACTTCAATATTTTTATGTATCATAACCCTCCATTAGATCATAAAATTCAATAAAAACTATAAGAACTAGCCTTGTAACACCTGACAGATCTATAATTGTAGGGGTCTAAAAATCAACATGCCCAACAAATGCTGCCATTTTAGAGATTACAAAGTTTATTCTGCCTCTAAGAGTTGCAAAGCAATGGGCTCGACTGCTCAATCAAAAACTACTCTTCCTGCTATTGTTTAACGTGACCTAATCTCTTAGTATCAAAAAGAACAAAATAAATGAATAAGCTGCAAAAAAGGTACAACATAAGGCATTGTGCAAAATAAGGCATTACTTGATCCAGGCACATCAGGCTATTGCTCACCGAGAGTAGATGGGAACATATAACACATGCAAATGTCAGAATGAGACCTGACTCACAAGCACAGTTATTGTTTTCAGGCTTAAATATGTTTCAGCAGCAGAAAGGAGCAGTTATAGTAAAATCAGAACAGTTCTTGTGAAATAAATGTATTACCATTGATTCTCTGCTGAGAACAAGCCCCAGCAGTTGCAGTGCTTTTGTTGCACCGCAAGCCAAAGTGCTCATGCATATCAAGACTTGCTACCACTAACATTAATACAGAGAAAAGGGATAAAACACAATTAAGGCTCAGCAATCAATCAATGACAATTCCTTCTACTAATGCACTGATAATCTCAGAGGCAATGAAAATAAATAAATAAGCCAAACGAAAAACCTCTGCCCCCAGGTCTTCCACGCATCTCGAACTTGAACTGGAAGCAGCATAATACCATTATAAACTACCTTCCAGGGACAAAACAGGCCCTTCCACAAAAAGGTAAGCATTCCCAATAAAGAGTAACTGAAAATTAACAATGACAACATGCAGAATTATGAGCAGTATTATTAAAACAACACCAGGATACATTGATACCAAGAGACTTTTATACCAGCTCCCTTACAGCACACACTTGTAAAGACACACGAGAAAAAGAATACCTTAAGTTTATGAAATAATTCCTTTCAGCTAAATTCTAGGAGACATGCCATAAGGATTTTTAGTATCTATATGGGGTTTGGACTCATTCATTCTTATAGTTCACTTCCAACTGGAGATATTATTCTGTCATAGGATGTGCTTAATGCCTGTATGTATGCTGTCTATGTTGGTATTAGGTAAGAAATCTTTTGTCTTTCCTATACCAGTGCTTTTAAACCACGTGAGAAACTATGAATACGCTGTTTTTTAAGAAAAGTCTAAATTAAAACCTGTTGCAATGCATATTACTTAAATTCAAAACAGGTATATTCTTCTTTCCTTATCACTTGAGAAGTATTGAATAGGTCAAAAAGTACAGCACTCCATCCTACCTTCAGTAAAAACCACATGAAGAGAGTTTTCTTGATGCATTGTCTCGTCTGCTCCCTTCCCAGAGAGAACTACCAGCTGTATGTACATATATGTATTTATAAAATTATTTGGCGCTAGTTTACCAACATTTTAATAACGAAATTTTGTCTATTTTGTAACGTGCTTCTATACAAGAAATTCTTGGTATTTCACTGAATTACCCCGTGGATTAACAAAAGCAAACCTCTTCACGGCGCTATTTTAATTCCAAAGAACAAAACCACATGGCACAAGCATCACAACACAGCAACTTCGCGCAACTCATCCCACCCAGCCCAGCCACCGGAGCTCAAAATGGAGCTGCCTCCATCCCCCATCCCCTTTATACGGACTGGACACATGACCTGGTCAGCGAATGAGGAGCGGGAGCCCGGCGGTGTCCCCGCACTGCCCGCACGCACGTGNAGCTCCGCACGGCTCCGCACGGCTCCGCACGGCACGGCTCCGCACCGCGGGGCTGCCGCAGCCCCAGCGCTCCTCGGAAACCACCGAGTTAAACCAGCAGATATATTTGGGATGGCACACCGAAAATTATTTTCGTGGCAACGAGTCTTGTCAAAGCCTTGTTTAAAAAAAAAAAAAAAAA
>VZTN01020672.1:390813-470085 GCA_013400515.1 Erpornis zantholeuca
CAGACTGATTTCAGCTTTGTGAGCTGGAATGGTGTGTGCCTCACACTGCAGGCTCACAATGTGTGCTGAAGACAGAGCTCGATCTGCATGACTGCACATTTCCACACTTCTAATATTAGAAAGGTATCTCTTTAAATTCTGCAGCTCAGGATTGTACAAATCTGAGGGAAATACATTTTTCAATTAAAAGATTTTTTTTTTGTTGTTCTCACTTCTGCTACTTTACAGGTGTTGTTTCATCTTTTTTCTTTTTTATTTTTAATAAACAAGACTGTTGCAATTTAAATCATGCATATCTTTCATTTACTGAAGAGCTGCAGCCAGGAAGAGGGAGAAAGGCAGTAGACAAAGGGTCCAGCAGCTGAAGTACAAGGTTCAATTCCTTTAAATGCATTTACTTGAAGGCTCTAAAAGCCATGTTATAGTATCTTCCCCAAACCATTCAGTTTCTGCTAGATTTAGCACTTTTGTCCCTTTTTATTCGCAGACTACATATAGCTTCTCCCAGGCTGGCAGGCCAACATATTAGAAATAAAATGCAATTCTGGTATCTGACACTTCAATTTAGCTTCTTCAGTAGCAAAGATCATCAACTGCACTGCTTTCTCCCATGACAGAAGATCACCTAAATATCACTTAACTGATGTGAGCTCTGTTGGTAATGCATACACTGTCTCCCCACTACATTACCACCATGCTGCCTAGAACAAAAATCAATTTTTAATTGACTGGATTATTTGAGGAATGTGGCCCATCCACTGTGCACTGTGCTGATAGATTCTCCCTGTTTTCCTGTCAGCAAAGACTGTAAAATTTCAAGCAACTTCAATACAGTAATTCAGGGATTTATCCAGAAGCCATATGAACAGAATAACAGCACAGTTTTTTTCAGTACTATCCCTCCATTATTCTCTCTTCTGGCTAGCCAAGTGAGGAGTCTAAGCCACAGTACAAATGAAAAAAAAAAAAAACCCAAAAAAAAAAAAAAAAAAAAAACAAAAAAAAACCAAAAAAACGCTGACACATGAAAAATGATGAATTTTTCATTGAAATGAAAATCATACAAAGAATCCAAATGAATAAAAAACACAGAGGACTAGTGAAAAAATCCTTTCATGGCATGGAAAGTCAGCCAATGTGTTACACTCCAGAGTATCAAACCTGCAAGGTCCAGGAACAACCTGCAAATCCTGGGCCCAACAGCAGCCAAAGTAGGATTTCTCAGCTAAATATCATTCCTGCTTTTCTTCAGTAATCACTGCTGCCATGAGATAAAAAGCCAGGAAGTCAAGGCAGAGGGGTGACATGAAAAACTAACTTTATATAGATGAAATCATGGGGGTGAATGAGTATAAAACACTGAACAATTCCCCAGAAAATATTGCATTAAGCAATTTTACAAAGAACACCACAAACTGTTCACTCTCTGTTGTAGAGACCATGAAAGCCTTTGTCACTTCCAGGAGTTTTCTGACAAAGGTAAACTGTTTCTAACTTTCATCTCTGCGTTTCTTGCTGCTGAAACAAAAGACAACTGCACTGATGTCCTAAGCAGAAAATTCTTGTCTTATACCACAACCCTTTCCAGCACTGTCAAGTGCCAAAACTCTGTACTGCACTCACGTTAGTTTTAATTGATTCTGATCAATGTCAAACACCAGCAGAGCTACAGAAAATGCAAATTAAAGACACTGCTATGTGTCCAGTATAGATGTGTTTATGAGATAAGCTTGGTTTATGTTCCTGATTCTCGTTTCACAAAGGTCCAAAGTACACATTTTTACCACATGTATTCAAGGTGGACTAAGTGGTTGGATTACCTGCAGCACAAACCTTTGCAAATTAGCTGCAGTCAGTGTTCTGTGCAATAAACACATGGATCAGAGGGGCTTGTGCCAGCTTTGAGAAAGCTGAGAGGAGGCAGGAGTCCCTGATCTTGCATAAAGTCAGAGTGACACAGTAAGAGCAGGCTGGATTTGGGGCAGACCTGTCGGTACAAAGTGAGCCTGGTGAAGTTTCTCTCAGATCAGCACCATGTCCCACTAGCCTGACATTTCTGATGCAGTGCAGAAAACTTTCCTCTTCCACTTTAACAACACTAACTTTGGTATTTTTTCAGAGCTTTATCCACTTTACAACTGCTCCATGAGCTCCTAAAGTAGACAAGAACAAAGAAATATTTCAACTGATCATTATCATCATTATTTGTTGGGGTTATATTCTTTTCTTTTTCCCCTGGTGATTCATGGCAGTAACATATCCAAAGCTTTACTAGATACCAGATCAAAACAGGCCACTTGTAAATACACAAATAATTCCAGGTCTCTAAATATTTCAGTAATTATCCATCCTTACTCCAAAATAAGTGTGTATTTAAAACTAAATTTATGCTTTGAAACAAGATGTAAGCATGATTAAAGCTACTTTAGAATACCAGTTAAAATTAGAGTAGACCTCTCCACCCTATCTTTTGGACTCCAGACTATGTTTTTTCCTACGTTGAAATTTTTGTTAATATAAAACAACAAAATGTAACCATAACTGACATCCTCCATTAAAGTACTTCAAGTAATTAACTCATGATTGGTCTCTTCACAAGAGCTCTATGAACTCCTTTTCCCAACAGGCCTTTTCAATACTGGTATACATGTCTGCAAACCAGCTGCTTAGGAAAAAATGAGTTAAAAAATACAAAAATATCAACTTGCTCAGCTAATGCCAAGGACTGGATTTGACCCCTGAGGATTCTTCAAGGTGCTCTCCCATTAACACTCTGGATGTTTGCCACAGCTCTGCTCAGATGAATTCACAGTGGGGTGCTATGATCTGTAGCTCCTCAAAGCCAATCCATGCATTTTAGAAGATCAAAGTCCAGTTCTTGTTCATTTGCTGATCATGGTAGTTGAAAATTTGGGCATTTTTAGATTATCTATGAGAGAGTACCCTGGGGATGAGTCCATAATGCAAAATATTCTGGTCTTATTTTAATAATACCAGCAATGATCTACTACACTTACACAGTACATTCTCTCTATTAATCTTATTTTGCAAGTAAAGGAAAAAAGTATAGGGTGAAATCAACATTTGCAAAGACTACTTAAAGTGCTGTAGACTGATTGGATGTTCTGAAGGACACATCACCTAAAATAAAGCCTTTGTGTGTAAAACCTGGCATTCATCTCCTAAGACATCTAAGAAAACAGATTCCCCCAAAGATAAAGAAAGCATAGTAAAGCTTTTACTAGAAGGAAGAAGCCCTGATATTTTGGTCTTCTGAGTTTACCTTTGGAACTTCTCATGTTCCCATTCAACTTCAGCAAGTGTCCAAGGGCTCTGCCTTGGCAGCAGTTCCAGATTAGAGAGCAGCCCTTCAGGAAGGGCCACAGTCCAGGCAGGCTGGGTTGGATTTGGTGCAGTACTTGGAGTAAAACCACAGCCTAAAGGTTCCTGCTGTTCCAGGTCACTGCAGTGCAACTGGGACTGAACAAGGGGCATGCCAGCATAGGGGAGAGTCCTCTTCTTAAAATGTGAACCTTTCAGATTAAATCTGAATTTTCAAATCAAGTTTGTCATCTTTTACAGTTGGGGGTTGAATATAAAGCACTTGTATAAAGTACTAATATTTTAACTAAAAATATGAAGTAGTAAATTAAAGCATCACTAAATCCTCCCTGGCCAAACCTTAGCACTTTGTCAGATGAGCACAATCACCACAAATGAAGAAACAAAAACTACATTAATGTCAGTCTTAGCCAATAACAAAGCTGCCCATTATTGTATTTATCCCCTCAAAATCAAGAAGATTATACTGGTGAGCCAATTGGATAATTTCTCTTTCACAGAGATAGAAAACGAATTCTGAAGATTTGTTCATCACTGGACAATTACCCAGGGACAGCCATATTTAAACAACACCACGTCTATATACAACAGACAATACTATTAAAAATAATAGCAATACATAGATATATAAAAAGAATCTACATTTCTATAATACATACAACCAACTAGCAGAATTTGGAATTTTGGTTTTTATCTTTATGTAGGATTTCCTGTCTACAGAGAGCCCTTAATAAATAACCCATGCTTTGGTCAGCTGTCTTCTAATTTTTACTCAATTCTTCCTAAAGCATCTTTTCTTGTCTCTTTTGTAGGTAGCAGGATGGACTGCAAAGCTCCCTTCAGTGTTTCTGAATCCTAGATGTTGCAGAGAAAATTCTGAAGCCATTTATGTCAGCTATTAACAGAATCTTCCATGCAATTTTTCAGCTACACATCTTTGTTCTTTGTGTTATGGATGGAACTCCTATTTTACAGTTTTCTAAAATGCTGCTTCAAACAAGTAATGATGGAAAACGGTATCTGCCTCTGGCTACTTGCAGGCTTTTTAGCTCACAAACAGAGATTCCTTCGACCTATTTTACTTACGTCCTATTTAACTGTTTCTGATAGCACGTTTTTGTCCATCCCTGGTTTACAGAGCTGTGATTCCTCCCTAACATTCCAAATATTTTTCTTTAGCTGCAGTCCCTACCATCAACAGTTCCTCTCCTGCCATCACCCTAATGCTTCACACCATAAACCCTTATGAATTAAATTTAGGTACACATACTGGCAAAAATATTTAGTACAACTCCAACATTTGTGCTTCTCCATTTCAAACACTCATTTATTAATGCAAGTCTATTAATCTGATGAATGCTAAGTACAGGACAATGTGCAGATACCTAATTTTACCCAGAGGGAAAGAAAACAATTTCCAAAAAGCCATCACTTACTACAGCTCTCTGTTGATATTTCAGGAATGTATTTGTCCCTTGGATATATTCAGAAAGCATTCTACAAGCCTACAAATGCATCTTTTTAATAATAGTACCACATAATTCTTCGCTGATACACAGAGATGAAAAAGAGCAAATGCTTTATCTATCCCCAAAACAAAGGTAATAAGGCTTTGTCTTTGCTTTTTTGCAGTGCTTTAAGCATTTACCTTAATGAGCTTTGTTTCTCTGTACCTCTGGAGAATAGTATTCTGCCCAACAAAACAATTTATTGCCCGGAATGTTACTACTGCTGATAAAATCTTAGCTCCTCCAATACTTCTGCCTTGACAGCTAATACCCTAATGTTTCATTTACAGCTGAACAAAGCAGCTTATCTCTGCTAAAAGGGGAATTAGTTAGTAGTAAGAAATAATTTCAATCATCTGTTCTGCTTCCCAAGTAAAGTGATGACTTGGGCATTCTTGCTTCTATCTGATGACAGGTGTGTTGCAGTTCTTGGAATACAGAACAGCTCTGTCACATAAGCTTTGTAATTCCTACAATGCAGCTACATGGATTAGGGAAGAGTCAGGTCTTGGCTGTCAAAAAAATCTGCAATCAGCAGAGTGTGGCAGTCAGCACTTGTACTTTACAGTTAGGGCACGGACTCCAGGGAAAAAAATCAGTTCTGATCAATAAACAGCTTCATTTTCTATCTGCAACCCCACGGAATATTCCAACAAGGATATGTATATATGAAATTCCCCATTAATAACTGAATAGGTTTTGTTGACAAATCAGGTTTTACAGCCCATGCTTTGCAAAAACAGCTTTGATTATCACCTTACTGTGTAACTACCTAATTATTTATATCCCCAGGAAGGAAAATCTACTAGGATTTTATCTACATATCACACACAGCAAACCAGTTGTGGGATTCCTCTCCAGAGTAGCTGATGTACACTCAGAAGCCTCAATGGAAAAGGACAAGGACTGATTTTTCCTTGATGTCTGAATGACCTTCTTTTCCCAACAGCAGTTTTTCATGTTGGTAGATAATAAGGTCACCTGAATACTTCAGGGAAGGCAGCATAACATTTGCCCACACTGTATTTTCTCTGTACTAATATTTTCTGTGAGTAATCATTTAGTTTGCACTGAGTTTAAAAGAATTACAGAAGTGATTAGAACTATAGTGCCACCCCTGAGTTCTCCAATATTTGGTTCTTCAATTAGACAACACAATTAATGACAGCAGGAGAATTTATAGCTAATAATTTTTAAATTCAGTATCAGTTTTATCAGAAAAAAAAAATTATGAATTGCAGGTGGCACTGGTAAAAAAAGTTGTAGTTGGAGATGAAAGGGCATTGGACAAAAAACATCAACATATTATTTTCTCATGCAATAATGCTAAATTAAGTTGGTATAAGACAGAGGCACTGCGAGTCCTTCACTCAGAACTGTGTCTCTTAGTGGAGTTCCAGTGGATTTTAAATTAATTGCACATCCTTTTCTGAGACTCTTTGTAATCCTATCTCACATTTTTACTTCTCAATCACAACTGAATGTCACAAATCCCTTTAAAAATGAATTTATAATGGCAGTTACACTAATACTATAAAGGTGTCCATCATCTGTCATATGATATCAAACTCTCTGCCACAGGCATTTCACTGACCCCTTGATGTGCTCTTACCCAGCTCTCCAGAGATGCCAGACCAACCCAGCATTATTTCTACTCATGTGTTATTCCAGGCACCTGATCAAACTTTATATGGATAAAGGGTCAGTCTGTTGCTCTGCTATAAGAAATTACTTCATTCTACTCCAATGTGTCTTATCTTGTTCTAAAAACATGAGCAGCCCTTTCTGTCGAGGGATACATTTCTCAAAAAGAGTAAAAAGAAGTGGTATCACAGAGGATAATATTATATGCTTATTTATTCGAAAAGCCATTTACTAAAATCTGAATTTATACTTTAACAATGAAAATCTGCAATGCTTGCTTGGCTGCTGCACAACATGGCAAATTCTGCATGACTGCCCAAGGGAAAGTTGACTAATCAAAGGGTTGGGATCAGAAATGAACAATCATTTCACACATATTTGTGCAGAAACCCAATAGGACTCAATTAAATGGTGGCAAAACCCAGAAATGTGAATAATTCCATGTATCAAGAGACTATAACTGTCCTGAGCTGCAAAAGGAACACCCAGGCACAACAGTTCAAGAGGTGACTCTGTAAGAACGTGGCTGGCAGAGTGTTTCCTCCAGAAAGAATCAGCTGCAGGAAGTCTTTAAGTGAGCAAAATATTCAAGACTATGTCTTGTCCACGATGTTGTATCCTATCAGCATGTAAGATATAACAGCATTCTAACAGCTACTCACAGACCAAACTGCTTGTACTAATTATATATTTTTTTCTTTTTATAATCTTTCCTTACTACTCATCCTTTCATCCCTTCTAAATTAAGTCACTAAAGTGGTTGAAATGAACTGATATCACAGAATCACCCAAAACATCAGCAGGTTTTCTTAATTTAGAGAGGCCAGAAAGAGCAAAAATTAATCCTTGTGTATTCTCCTATCTGTATTTCAACCTCTTGTTTGTATGGCTACATAAATATCGATACATGCACACTGCAAATGGCTCCTCAACTCACTTCCAAAATTACCATATATCCAGGAAAAATAATGAAAACATGGATAGAATTCTTTATGTTCACATGAATCATCAAGGTACACATTGGCACTGCACTAAGTAACTTGGGTGACAGTTTAAAATGCTTATTTAGCTGATTGCTTAACATGAATAAACGCTCAAAAAGGCAAGCCAGGAAAATATAATGATTATTTAAGAGTGTCATGAAAGGTTTAAATCTGATGAAATAGCTGGAATAAAAGTACTGCTTCCTGACCTGGAAAGCACAATTTTCTTTTTGGTTTAATGGCAATCCTCAATAAAAATCTAAAGAAATATATAAGAAGGTATAAGCTAATGCATTTGGAACAGCAACAACTATACATTATATATATGTAACATGAAATGGAGTGAGGATCTGGTATGAAAGATGAACTTTGGGCACCCTCAATATCAAACTCATGAGGTTATAAACACTTTTTTACACAATGCTAAGTCCCAGAGTTCTTACTCCCTAGAAAGTTTCTAGTAAAGGAATATTAGCAGATGTGGTGCCACAGAATCTGGAAGAGGGTAGAGAATGAAGCTGGATCTTACCCTAATTTATTTCTCATGGCAGTAATGGCAATGCCTACATACAAAGAACCATAAGAGATCTACTTAGCCTAAAGTTCTTTAATTTTCAGTACAGGTACTGGGCTACAGTTAATCTTTCAAACTGTATTAATTTACTGATGCGTGCACTTAAGGATAAGCACACAGCTGTACAAGACTTAACTCCACAGGAAAAGGCAGCATTGAAGCCTCCCTTCCCTGAGATTTTACCTCTGAAATTAAATTTTGCACAAAATACGAGTTCTTGAAAAGTAAATTATGAGTAAGATTTTAAAAGTGAAAAATGTAATTAAGGAGTTGATTCTGCAAGCATCAGAATTGTCTTGAGACACAGTGTAGCTACTACTTTTGCCATGTAGTATAATTTCAAAACATATAATTTTTTCTTTCTCTGCACTTCCAATTACTAATTTTAGAAATATACAAATTTGACAGCGTGCACAGAAAGATATGGAAACTACTTTTTTTGCTGCACACTGTATAAGTTCAATTGTCCATAAATACTTAAGAAAATGGAAAAATGGCAAGCACGTGGGCTGCATGCACTGAGTGAAGTCACTTCTTTTATTTTTTTCCACCTCACCACACATTGCATGAGCTGCATTTCCAATAAACCTTCCCCTGAAATAAGGTAACTTTGCACAGTATGCACTTTTTTTTCCCCCTATAGTATAAAAACTACAGTTCCTTTATCACATAAATTTGCATAGAACCCCAGAAAACACAAGGTTTAGGAAAAGCAACACTATCACCAAATATAGTAGTAACATGTGAATTACTGAATGTTGCTGGGAAAACACAGATTTCTTATTTTTCGTTTTTCCATGGACAAATTTAGCTGGTTAATCCTATCAGCTGCAGGGATTCTGGCAGTTGAGAATGCCAGAGCATCTGTGACTTTGACTTTTCTTGGAAAGAAAGCAGAGCTGGAAGATAACTCCTGAGTCAGTGAGTTGAGTCACCTGCTAGGAAGCCACATGATGTAAATTTTCTTAAGGGTAGAAATTCCTTCTTAAAATTTGATAAGTGTTTGACCTCCCCTGGCCCATGCTCAAACTGGAATCCTGTTTCAGAAACTCCCTGTTGTGACTATTTAAAGATTCTTTTACATCTCTCTGTAAATTATTATGGACAGCACGTACCTTTTTTGTGCCTTTTAGCTAAAAATGCCATCCATATCCTGTCCTCTGCTACCAAGTAGCCACAGATAGGAACAATATCCACTTCTCAGCATTTTTCTTGGCTTGGCTAATCATGCTCAGCTCTTTTCCAACATGATCAACTCTCCATTTTTCCACCCTCCCAGCCTCTCCCTGCACCCATTCCACTTTGTGTCCATCTGTCATCACCCAGCTGCACCATCTGGTTCACAGAAGACACTACATGGGCCTGTAAGTGTTGGATATACCATTGGTTGTGTGTTTGAGTTTGGGATAGAGAATTCATCACATTGGCTTCGCTGCTTTGGAGCTCTTACAGTGTTTAATAATACTTTGGACACAAAGTAATGTGGGGTGTCAAGCACAAAACCACCACATCAATATCCCAGATATGAACTTAGGCTGTGTATGGCCTGTTCACGCTAAACCAGCAGCTCCTGTGTCCACATTTGTTACAGATTAATTTTTTTCCAGTAAGATCAGCCAGACTTTGTTTTTAACATTTTAAGTATTATACTTTAAGAATTTCACTAGTAAGAAGCAATAAGCACAATAAATATCTGTCATTTTACTATCAGGGTCTGTGATTATACTATACAAAGACTGCTTAAATATCCTTTTAAGCCTTTTTTCAAACCCATGTGTTATGCCTGGAGAGCTATTTGCTCACTTTGGCTAATTTTCTAAATACCTCTCTACCTATTATCATGACCAGCAGTAATTATGAACAGATTATTTTTTAATGAATACACTGGAGCACCCTTAGAGTTCTTTTGCCATCTTACAACAGGCTACAGTACATATTAGAATAACAGTGTCTTTTTTTAGCTGGCCACTTTAGGATGAAATTGTCAGAACATATGGTAGCACAGGAGAAGAACAAAAAGAGAAAGCATTTTGCAGGAAGATTTCCTAATACTGTACCCCCACCCCAACACCATCAGCCACTCATCACAGGTCTAGAAAGTAACAGAGAGAGCTTAATATAACATAGGACTTTACTCACTAGGGACTATGTTATGCCTGGTCCACCTGGCTGAACACTACAGGGTATGGAGATGTCTCGTGAAAGTGAGCTCATCAAATATGTGAAACTGCCTCTGTGAGTGCATGGGGTTCTAGTGTCATCATCTTCTTTGCCTAGCAAAAGATAGAATTGGTACATTTAGCACTCGAGGTCAGGTCCTCAAGGGGAATAACTTCAACTGAGCTGTAATTGCAAAATGGGAAAGGTCTGGTCTTTGGACTGTATAAAATGTTGTCCTTTTCTCAAAATATTATACTACTAGAGCTGAAGACCAAACTGACACAGAGTTTGTGGTCTAACAACTCTTTCAAAAAAAAAATTCAAAGTGATTTTCATCACCTCACAATTTTACATTTTTGGCACTTCCATAAAATATTTATATTACCCACACACCTTTTGACCAATGATGTATTTATTATAAATTTATAATCAAACATAGCTAATATATGAGCAACATGATCCACAAATACATCTCATTTACCAATATGAAACCATGTAAATTTTCAAAGGCATTTAGCTCACTGCATTATTCAGGAAGGATATGTATGACTCTGTTTAACTGGTGTTCCTTACATGCCAATTAATGTAAATACTACAAGAATGCAAGGTAATGCAAAATGAAAAGTCATTGTTAAATAAATAAGATGTCCCTGAAAGAAATAAACAAAGTGAAAATCTTATTTCATTTCAAAACAACTTAGTTATAAGCATGTTTTTAGGATGATACTCAATAATTAACACAAACAGATATAAAGAGTATCACTGAGCAAGCTTAGTGTAAAGAATTCTATAAATTATGTAGTATTATTCATATACACATATGCAGTTATTTTTAAATGCAAAAAATATACAGATAAGTTCTGTACAAATAGACATAAACACATGTATGTATGTACGAGGTACTTCAAGAAATTTTAGCACTGCAATTTGAAATTAAAAAAAAAACAGATAAATTTGCCCTCTAAGTTTATTACATGATCTTATAGATTACTTATGAAATACACATAACTATGAAAAATATTAGTAATTACAGACATCTGCCAAGTGAAACACAACCCTGATGTCAAGCTAGGCAAGAAGACTGAAGCTACATACATAGCTCATATTATACTCAGGCACAGCACACTTTAAAGAGTACAACCAATGTTATCAGATATTATCATATCTAGCAACTGAAATTTTATTTTACTGATACTGAGAACTAATGCCAAGCAATGCAGTTCCATAATGCAAGAGGTACTTAGAAAAATATATAAACAGTAAATAAAGATACTGGGAAGATAGATATCAAATATTCCAGAGTAGAAAGTCCCTTTCCCTCTGCCTGCCTCTAGGGTTGATAAGGCAGGTTGCCTTCTCCACCACCCTCTCTTACTTGTCAATCACTTCAGCTGAACAAAGTACTCTCAAATCCACCAAAACAGAGACTCCTGACCTTCAGGAAAATTTCATTTTTTACTGATCTTCTGAGCAGTTAACAGCTCCGAGTCTACTTATGCATTTTTCACCCCCACCTCTACAGCCTCATTTGTAGCCAGTTCTGTGTACCTTCCATTCTGCCCAGACTTCAGCAGAAGGAGTTTCAATTCTGCTTCTGACAGCTTGGCTCAGCAGTTTGCATGAGCAAAGAGGCACAGCAACATCCAGAACACCTGATCAACACTGAAAGCCAGGGGACAACCTCACAGACATTTTCTAAACATGATCAGCTTCAAAGAATTTCCTGAGATTGTTTTCTGTTGGAAGGGACCTTAAAGCTCCTCTCATCCCACCCCTGCCATGGTCAGGGACACCTTCCTCTAGCCCAGGTTGCTTCAAGCCCCATCCACCCTGGCCTTGGACACTGCCAGGGATGGGGCAGCCCCGCAGCCCCTGCAGGATTTCTGCCTAAAATCTAACCTAGCCCTGCCCTCTGACAGTTTAAAACCATTCCCCCTTGTCCTGGCACCTGTGCCCTTGCCAAGACTTGAGTGGGATCCCAGGTTTTTCATACATATCAGTAAGCTCCTAAGCCTGACCAGACCACGATGCCCACACAAAGGTGCCTGGTCTGCTTTCCAGAGCCATTCAGTGTTTGCAGTCTCCTGCATGCTCTGACAGCTCCCCCAGGCCAATCCCCAGGATCTTTGCATGAGGAGCAGGGTTACTGCACAGAGCTCACCGAGAGTGCCTCGGCACTGCCAGCACTCAATCAGTATTGATGCAGCTCTAAGAGGCCTCTTGGAGGTGAAAAGCTCTCTAACCTTCCCTTACTGAACACCTTCATCACAATTATTGCTCTAAGAAACTGAATAAAAATGCTACAAATAGTATTTATAATCTTCTATTAACTATTAAAATCTAGATAGTCTTCAGAAGAATAGTTAGTCTTTTATCCCAGTTTCTAAGGCTGAATGGCTCATACAGCATTTGGAATCAATTTAAGAGCTGTTATTCAAAACAGTTACCTTTCTTCAAAATTTTACTTGATATTCTCCAAACTGTTCAGGAGAAAGATGTATCAGAGAAGGATAAAATAGATTATATCATGGGCTCAATTCCCTTTTTTGTTTCTAATAATTTCTGGCAATCAAAACTCTATGCAATATATTTAACACGACCAGATTACATCACTGTGCTAATCTCTGTAAACCACATCTAAAGTTTGTTTATAGGTAACATCTTTGCAGATTTGATGAATAAAAGAAAACTCAAATTTAAAGATCCACACGTTGATTTACTTTTCCTGTCTATGTCAGAAAAGGAACAGCACAGATGAAAGGAAATAAAACTACCACAAGTTTTTGTAATGAATTAGGGGCAAATACTTAAAAACTGTCTAAAACAAAAGTGTGTGTATATAAACTTCATCGATGAATGAAAGGTTTTGATCACTGATGAGCAAAATATGAAACCAATTTAGGCTGTTGCATTCAAGAAGCAGCTAAGGTGCAAAGCAGGGTAAAACATCATTGAAAGCTGTATTGATGCTTGCTTGATACCTGGAAGATGAATTACAGTTCTGCTAATTCCAGCTGGCAGATTGGACTTGGCAAACACAAGAGTGAAGGAGCTCTCATGATGTGTTGAGCTGAGGGACCATAACCCACAGCACTCAGGATAAAACAATTTACAAATTGTCTGTCAGTTGTCTGTCTGCCTCTCATTCTTTAAGAAACCATGCAGAATTCCTAACCAGAACTACCCAAAATTAATTTCCTTCCTTTGTGGATTTCCTAAAATCCTCATTATTCTCCTCATGTCAGCATTATGAGAGGCCAGTAAGAGTGACACAAATCAAAGTTCAGATAACAGTATAAAAACTGGCATTAAGGTTGGAACACCATTGCTTCTGTGATATAAGTGTTTTATGAAAAACATCAGTGAACTTATCAATCTTCTATACAGCTCACATGAATTACATACTGTAAATTCCTTCAGATTAATTACTTATTATCTGCATTGTTTTTCAGCATTTTGGAAAGCTCCACAAAAGGTATCTTAAAGTGCAAGACCTAAACTAAACTAAACTTAAGAGATGTGGGAGGCTTACAGGTTCTTGTTTTCATTGCATTACATGACTTTAAGCAGAAAGCAATTTAGTCTGAAGTGGTACTTGTGCACCCTTCCTTTACAGCTTCTCAGCAATGCTGCTGTCAAATTCTTGGCATTCAACATATCCTAGTTTCATAGTTTAAGAGGGAAAAAATGAGGTAGACATTTTTATTTTCATTATATAGCTGAAGACGTATCCAGTAAGCACATGATATTTTTATTTAGTACAAGCAAAATCACTAAGAATCAAAAAGCAACTTTTTTTTTACCCTGCTTTTAGTTCATTGAAAGGATCACCCACAATGTTATGAAATTACAGGGTTTAAACTGTAGGAAACATCACAACTTTCTAACATTATATTCTCTATATGCAGGAGAACTGTCACTGTTTATTCTACGTTAACAAGAATGCCAAGCATTTACATTTAATTAAAGCTATATATCATTCTAGATAATTAGCAATAATTAAGAAGAATTACCATCGTAAATAAAGCAAATAATATTATTTCAACTGAAATTTGAAGTCTGAATTCAAAAACCCAAAATAAACTCCTGGGAATGCAAATACACCATTATGCAAACTGTTTTCTTTAAGTATGATATAATTTATGTAATGAAATAAATCTATGCTGTTAAAATATTTAGCAGAACTGAGAATAATGAGTAGAGATAGGATTAGTTTAATTAGTTTACTGAAATGGAGTCCTTATAGTGGCTAAGTGTGATATATTAGCTTTTGTCACTTGGAATAAAAAAAGAGGTAATTAGTTCTCATTCAAATATATTGTTTTCTTTGAAGAAGGAATTGTAATATTTTAGTCTGCACAGTAGAAAATAACACATGGAGCATAAAACTTATCATCTTCATCCAAGAGTACATCTATGATAAATCAGAATAAAAAAGGAAAATCTTCAGCATTCAAGAACAGAATCGTGAATAGATTTCACTTACACTGGGGCAACTCCACAGATTTAAAGAAATGATAACTCTCAAACTGCACTAGTCCTGTCATCATTTATCCCTACCTGATTTAAGGGTTTGTAACAAATTTTGTCTCTTTATTCAGCAACTACTTCATTACCTAGAAAATGCTGTACCCTTGTCCTAAATCAAGGTTTTTATCAAACTGACTTAAAATGACCAGGAGGAATTCCTTCCTCAGTAATATTTACTATTGAATCATAAACACATCTACTGAAAGGTCAGAATCAAATTTTCTCTCTGAAAATAAGAAAAAGAAAGAAGATCAGGTATCCTTTTATAGACTAAGCATCATTTCACCACAAGAGAAATACTTAATGGTAATTGTACATTTCTGAAGACAACTGTACGGAACATATTTGACAAGGAATACAAAGAAAATGACTTATCCACCCTTTCCAAGAAAATATGAATTTTCTACTTTAAAAAAGGGGAATTATTGCAATCAAGTAACATGAATGCATTTAAACTACAATCTAAAGGCCTAAGAAATTAACCCTCCAACAACTGAACACGTGCACACAAAAAACCACAAACCAAAACAAAAAACTCAACAAAGAAAACCAAAAAAAACCCTGGTGGTAACACACAGATGGGAGCACAAGGAATACAGAGAAGTGAAAAGCTTGCAAATCAACTGATAGATTTTTCAGTTAATAAAATAAAGAAATTATGAATGGACCAAATTAATTTTCCTTTAAATAAACGCTCAGGAAAGGGAAACCCTCTGCTGCTATAGCATACTGAAAAGCCTCAGGCATTAGCATAATAACACAGGCCATCTATCATTTCATTTTTGCCTTCTTTTTTTGGAACAGAATTGTTGCACATACAGGAACCATTTAGTATCCTGGATGAGAGAGTTTGGATGATTCCATACACAAGTTTAAAAGAACTCCAAAACTGAAATACAGCAAGTCAACCACAAAAAAAAAGATGAGCTCACCTTTTTTTTTTATATCTTCCAGCCATACAGACATACACACAACACTTCAGCCAGAACTTCATAATAATTATGAGAAGATAAGAAATGCACGTTGTCCTTGGGTTCAGCTGCAGTATTTAGGTTGATTGTTTGGACTGAACAATGACATGGACAACTGAGCTCTGCAGGGCAGAGGGAACATCAAAGTCACACAAAGCCTTCACTCTCCATGTGTTTGTCGATATTTCCTACTTGCATCTCTCTACCCTCAGACATCACCTCCCAGGTGATTGTGAAAATAAACCCCATACTTCAGAAGTGCCCGACTCGAGCTTTTTTAAAAGATCCTGATATTCTTACTTGAGGCGAGTTGTCATATTGCTGTTAAAAAAGTGTGATTTATGCATCCTAGAAAACCATCACTCTATTACTAATTGGCAAGTTGAAATATATAAAAGTCTTTCATGCACTGCTGCTGCTGTTCCTGAGTCTGGAAATATGCTTCTGAACAGATTGCACAGGGTCCAGAAATTGATAATCCATGTATTACACTGATCTTCTATTCTTAGATTATAAGAAAGCTGCATTACAACAGTTTGGAATTCTAAAATTCACTGATATCATAATGAAGACAGGAGAAGAACTGTACAATTTGATTTGCATCTTTTAATTGTAAAGTCCGAACAATGAATTCAAAAGAAATTAGCCTGCTGCATGATCTAATGAAGATAATCAAATCAGAAATGATTTAATAAAAGCAAAGTACACTGTTTGGTACCCAAGAGACTGATACATAATTCATAAAGTTGCCACATTTGGTCATTAGGTCAAATATATTAACTAAGTAGTAAGCTATTCTGAGAACTGGCTATGAGGATCTTAAATGGGAGCAGTGAGTATAGAAAAAGCTTTTTGCCTCATTTCTAAGTAATTAGAATTGACATTTTACTACATGGTTTGTATGAAACTGCAGACCAGACTGAAGACTAAAGAGGTGTTTCTGATTTTCTAAACAAACTCCCCTATTCCTATTTCACCCCATCTCAGTCCTCCTACCTCCCAAGGCAAATGGAGTGGGCTTTGGATATCCACAGTAAAAATGCTGAAATCTCTAGAAAATACAGAGAATGATGGAATTCTCCTGCCTGTCAGCCACTGGAGAGGCTGTGATCTAATATTGGCCCACACATAACAATTCCAGAGATAACACTAATCCCTGGTGCTGCTAACCAGGAGCACCAACCCAACAAAGCTTTGCATGCTATCTGTGGGAGAGAGGGGCAGAGAGAAACAGGGAAAGGAAAAAATTGCCTGCTCTTCCTCATGGAGCTGCACAGGGATAAGGATGTAGAGTTTCAGAGTATCCAATGCTCTGAAAATAATGACATAGAAAAGACCTGTTGAGAGGCTCCCTTTAGGTCTGTTAAAGGTGTGAAAAGGGAGCCCAGGAGTTCCTGCAGACACAGCACCACAGGCACTGCTCCACTCCCTTCTCCCTGAAGAGTACTGACCATCACCTAAGGGGCAGAGCTGCACCGTTCCCTCGAAGCTTCGAGAGCCAAGAGAGATCCTCACATCTCTGTCCTCAAGACCTCGCTGGGTTTGTACAGTTGATGATACCAGAATCAGCTGAACATTTGTGTTGTGCCAGAAGGGAAGGCTAAAATCCCTCCCATGGCAAGAGGTACGAAAGAAAAAAGAGAGTGAGAAAGACTCAGTACAGTGAATCTTCGCAAAAAATAGCTTCCACTGTTTGAGACATTCACCTGACAGCTACAAAATCCCTTTCAACACTTTTTTTTTTTTTAATGGAAAGAAAAAGAATTAAATTTTGGAGGGAAGAATTCTTACCAGCTTAGCAGCTCTACCTGCCCTCCTAGCACCTGCACCCACGTGCTGGAGAACAAGTGTGTTTCTTCCTCCCAGGAATAATACATCCTGTTTCCTAAAACAGATCACCTACATAGTCTATATTAGGGAGCTTGTCAACGCAAACACCTTTTCTGTGTTAAAAAGAGCAGCGTTTAACCCTCAGGAAATCAACTCAAAGTTTGGGACTCGGGCACAAGGAGAATGGGAGCACCTCGGGGGAATTAGTCAGTGTATCAGTGAGCTATGGAACCCCAAAAATTTCTGCCAACAGCTTTTCAACTTATTAAAAAATCCAGCACTATGTCATGTAATACAATTTTAGAACAAGAAGGTACAGGATGATGGCAAAACTCAACTGGGACAGCCTGCTCATGCCATCAAAGAGCAGCTCTCAACTGCACCTAAATAAATTACATTTTGTTTCAGTTTTCCTTTTGTTTTTCAGTCTGGTGGAAGAAGAAAGGCTGTGTCTCCAGACACATATCCTGGCAGTAAATCACAGGCAAACACCACCTAGGTTGATATAAGCCTCTGATGTTCCTGCACGGGCTCTAGTCAATGCGGTGTGATGGTAATTCCAGTGTTACACAAGGTTATGGCACCTCCCTCAGTGACAATAATGTACTTTATGGCTTGAAGTGAACAAATTGATACTCACCAGACCACAAGATGTCTGATTATATGAACACATATCAAAGTAGATGCTGACACAACACTAACAAAATAGTAATTTCTTCAATTTAGTCAAGCTCTTACCAAAATCACATATAATGAAAATACATTCTTGAGGCTTTTTTTCCCCCACCTATCTATATATAGGTAGATCTATCTATATATAGATAGAAAACAGATATTTATATCTATGTTATTGCAAAAAAAATAATATGATCACACCAAGCTTCATTCAAGTGTGTATTTTCTGTCCATATATCTGCACACAATGCAGACACCAAGAAATATGTACTAAGCATACATTTATTACATAATTTCCAACACCCTGATTAAAAAAAAAAAAATACAAAGGTTTCTATATATTCCAGTGTGGCTGCTGGAACAAAACACATGAACTCTACAGTGGCATTACAGGTTTAAGGTCAGACAAAGATTACAAGAGCCCTCTTTAGCCCATGTGTTTTATGGGAAAAAACAGTTGAGCTACACTAAAATCACTTATCTGGAGTTTATTCTGTATTCATACCCTTTCTTTTAAGATTATGAAAGGCACTAATTCAGCTCTTTTAATAACTGCTAGAGCAGAATTGCTCAAAGAATCCAATTTTCTGTGAACGAATTGTACAATGAAAGTCAGTGTAAGATGTGCCAGAGTATCGCCAAACCTCTGAAATAAATAACCAGAACACTAAAACAATATTTTCCTTTCTCTTCTCAAATTTTACTGCGTTAAGATACACTAAAGCTGATACCAAGTGATAGAGGGATGGACTAAAGAAAACAAACCATTCTCTCGCTCATGCAAATTGCATATAAAAGGGGAAGCAATACAATTACTTTAAAAGCTTTTCTTCAGGCACAGTCCACGCTTTCCACTGTACAGCCATCAATCACTTGGCTCCAGTCTCTTGTTTGCCCACAGTTTTCAAGTCAACGTGGTCCAAGGATGGATCAGGCTCCCACATATGAGGAGGAGATCAAGGGAAAAAAACCCAACTTTTATGGATGTGCCTCTTCATAAAGAAAACTGACAGCTAATACACTAAGATTTTAAACAAAGTTTTGCTGTTTTGTTTGGGTTTTTTTTTGGCTAAGATTTACAGTCAGTACACAGACATCTCAAAGCCCTATCAGTACTTTCAGGAGGAATTGGACAGTTTTGGCCATGGGCAATGTAGCCCCACCTTGACCTGTTATTTCAAACTACTTTTACTTACAAAAGCAGCATGGTACAAATTTCTCATTTTCACATGAAGCAATAATGATGAAATTATTAAAGCAGTTGTTACCAAGCCTTTAGTATCTGTGAGGACTTGTGACATATTTAAATTACAACCACTCCTGGCTGTTCTACCCAACTTAGCATTTGGATCATTTGTTTAAACTACAAATACACACCTCTTACACACTATTAACCAATTCCACGTTACACAATCTTAAAGTGTTTTCCTTAAAGAAACTGGCTCCAGAAATTAAACAAGAACAGGGATAATAAACTTTAACTAAGACTCAGTTAAGAAATATGAATGCCCATTTAGTCAAGAAATCAGTGGCCAATATACTCAATTTCAGCCCCTTAAGAAATAATAAAAATAATGCCATTTTAATTTCCATGTTTAAAAAAAAATAAATAATTAAAAGAAAAGGTTAATGGGCTATATTTAGTTTTTAATCAACCTTGAGAAAATCTTGGTTTTTTAAAGAGAATTGTATTTGCCCTGATTTAAACTTCCTTGTGTAAATTAACTGAGCTCAACTGGGATAAACAGAGAGAATTATCCTGCTATTTTGCTGAGGCTTCTCCGAGGCTGCCAGAGTCTTAGGAGAAAATCTGAGGCCAATTCAGGCTTTTGTAAAGCAGAACTTTGCCTTTATTGCTGCACACACGAGGGGAGAAGGGCTGAGGTGTGTGTGGGGACACTGCACGTGGGCCAAGGCTCTCACACTTGCACACGAAGCTGCTGAAAAAGTCTCCTGCCCTCACCATGCCCGTGCCATCTGCCTGGGATGGCACAGAGCCAGGCTCAAATTGCCATGACCCTCACTGAGTAACATGATGATGAGATTAGATGAAAAGTCCACTGACAACGACACAGATGACAGCATGTCCAAAAGCACTCTTCAGAGAATAAACTTAACACACTTGCAAAATACTTTTCCCACAAAAGCAAATGTTTCAATTTCCAAGAAGAAAAAAAAAAAAAGAAACACCTATTTTCTGTATTTTGTGTACAGAATTTTGTGTATTTGGCTATAGCAAATACACAAAAACCAGTTTGCAAAGTCATCTGACAGTTTCCTAAAAAAAAAGAAAAACAAAACCGAATTTGTTTGGAAAAGGGTTTTTTTTAGAACTTTTTCTTTCAATTCCTGGAACTATTAATAATTTGTGAATAGAAGTGAAGATAGAGCTAAAGATGATTCAGAAGGGATGGTGATGTATATTCCTCCTTTGCCTCACCAGGCAATATTTCCCAGGAAACCACAACTGAGTACCAATGCCACCTTTGGGTCAATCATCGATTTCTGCCAAGGAGACAGAAACACTCATTCTTAACAGGACCTATTATTTACTTTTCAGTAGAATTACTGCAAATTTCATTTCATTTCACAGAGCCTTGCTGTAGAACAAGGACTGTGAATTTAAACCCCCCATGTCCTGTACTTGTATCATTTTTCATCAGCAGAGCCAGAGCACAGATGCTCAGGCTCTGGATCCCTGTCACTTGTGAGATGCCATCCTTTTCTGGATGGGTTTTCCTGGAAAGTTGTGTAGGCTGACAATCTGCAAGTCTGAGCATGAGTACAAAGACTAAAAAACAGCAAATTGTTTCCTACCAGAAACTGCTTTAAGAAAACCCCTACACATTCAGTGTGACTGCTTTAGAAATGTTCTCAAGATTGCAGTTTTGGATAAGCTTTATTTTGGACAGTATTTTGCTCAGCACACTTATGACTATGCATAATGAGACTATATAAAGAGGGAGTTTCAGAAAAAAAAAAAACAACAAAAAACCCCAAAAATGTACATTTGGCTGAAAAAAACCAACAAACAAATAATCAGCCTACAGAAAAGTGGTGCTTTGCCATTAGTTCACAACGAGAAAACCTCACTTTTTATCAGGTCTTTTTAGAAGTTTAAAAGTGTTGTTCAAACCTCAAACGAAAAGTCACATCACACAAATACCACCAATCACCACCACTGGCAGATATATTTTACCTAAATGATATCTTTGAGACAAAAATGAAAACATTTAAAGCAACACTATTTTAAAGGTAAAGAATTTATTACTCCCACACAATTATCTTGCACACAGAACTAAGAGCTCAAAGCAAATGAATAAAGGAGGAAATGTCTTTGTTGTGTAAAATTTTAGAAGTCTGAAATTGTAATTTAGCAGTATATTATCTGCTAGCATACATGTCACAGGATGGCCTCTACTCCAACAATGTATATTCTAATGTCTCCAGAGCAATCTTTTATCTAAACTTACTAATGTGCAAGTCCATGATGAACTTCGTAAAATCAAAATTTCTGAGCCTGCAGACAAAAAATAAATTTCTAAGCAATCCTAATTTCATTACTCTAAAAGCAAACCTAATTTGTTCCAAAAATATACACCTCATGAAGTTTCTGACATTCCTCAATTTAAATGTCACAAATTTGCATATAAGCATCTCGAAGACTGCATTGTAAGATTCTCACATATTCCTGTATATTCCTTATATTTCATAATTACAAACAGCAGTCATTTAGCATCAGGTATGGCTTATATTTCTGAGTGTTGGAATAAGAGGTTTCAACATGAGTTCTGCAAAAAAAATCCATTTAAAATTTTGTTTTCCCATTAATAACTGAACTTCTTTCTGCCCCAACAACTCACAAATGTCAAATAACTAAATGACACAGCCACAATAATAGCCCCAAACCCAATAAAGAATAAAGTAGCCTTTCTTGCCTGTCAGGGGACCCCATTTTCTATTCTGAGCAGGCAAGCTGAAAGCACTGCTCTTCTGTCATTCCCTGACAGTTATAGACTAGCTCTGCACCTTATTAAAGATTAAGGTTTGCCCAGGCATTCTCTTTTGGCCATCTCCTGTCTGCAGCCCGGCTCTTATTTCAAAGTGAGCTGGAGATTAGCACCACACATTGTGCCTGGAGAGAACACCCCACCTGAAATGAGACTGCACAACCAAATGTCACCAAGCCATGCAGAAAGCACTTAATGGAAAAACACAATATTTCCCTTAATTTAGTTATTCTAGATAGCCACGTCCTCTGGGTTACATAGACAAGTAATTCCTCTCATTTAGGCTGGATTTTTGTAGATTCTAAAAGCCACACTCAAACTACTAACAGGTTGCCTCTTTGTGATGGAGATTTTTTCCTTTGTTAAAAAAAATTATGAACACAATTATGCTAGAGTTATACAAGGCTCCATTGTGTGCAAACATTTGCTACCTGGTTTTGGTCTGATGCAAATATGTTACAGCAAAAATTGAGCAGGCTATGCTACTGCACAAAATATCACCCTTCAGGGGATTTCCATAGAGCACCATGTCCCAGACTATTTAAGAAAAACCATTATGAATCATCAACATTTCTTAGGGGCCATCAAGGAAAATCACCACACAGTTGTTACCCAAAAACATCGCAAAGTTGATGTGATTCCATGGAACTTTTAACACTTGTCAGGAGCTCAGTTTGAAATGCTTGTTTTTTGAACATCAGCATTTTTATGAGCACTTCCAGTTATTTCTCAACTGACATCCTAAATTTACTCATTGAATATCAACATACATTTCCAGGTTACCATTTTACTCTCATTTTGCTTCCTCTAACTTATGAAGACATGCTAAAAAGCAATTGCAAATGGTCAAGTAGCACAAATGGTAAATAAACAAAAAATTGCTGCATTGCAAAGGATAAAAAAGAGAAAAATAAATGCTTTTTAACAGGTTATGGTGGTTTCACATAAAGAAAATTTTGTTTGGGGACAGATAGAAAATGTAATTTCCTTGCACTTCAAATGTGAATTATTAAGTAGTAGAAAGTTCCATATCTTTCAGCAAAGTTTTACATAAAAAAAAACCTATGAACAATATTGGAAAGGTTTAGGCTGTCTTCAATGGATGCTACATCAGTAAATGCAGGACAATCATAAACTTATTAAAATGCTGAAAATGAAGGCAGAGATTTCTGTTTGCTTAAAAGAGTCCTTTTAATATTGATAATTTATTGGAAAATTTTATCTCTTCAGCCTTTATACGAAAGACTCCATTTGCTCAGGATCTAAACCACGGAATTTCACTGGGCTAACGAGTCCATCAATAGCTTATAAAGAATTAGAGAGATTAATGTCAATTTTAACAAAGGAAGCTTATCAGTCAAGTGCCAAACACTGAAGAGCTGGAAGAAGCCTCCCTGTGCCGCAGGTACACAGACATTGATCGACTGTTGTGGACATGGCCAGCCCCAGGTGGATGTGATGCCACAGCCATCGAACCAACCACGCTGCCAGCTTTTCCAGCAGGAGCATCCATCAGGGGCTCTTGGTTTTTAAGAAGCTCCAGGGCTTAGGACCAGCAGCCCCTTAAGGACAGCACCCAGTGGGAGCCCTGCAGGGAACTGCTGTGAGTGCCATATCAGCACTTGTCGTGGTGAAAGAGGATCCAAACTGTCATGGGTCACCCTTGTAAACTGCTCACGGCACTATGAACGTGGTCTGTGTGCTGTTAGGGTAGAGATTCAACCACTGACATTCTACCTGCTGAATTATTCACTGCTCAATCAGGATAAACAGGCTGAAATGGTGTTCCTGTCCTGGGAACACAGGAAGTTCGCTTTTTGATGGGATCTATATTCCAACAGGGATTCGAGAGACTTCCTTCACAATGCATGCATGATTCTCATCAGAATATTATTCCATTGTGCTTTTCCTCGAAGCAGGAAATCAATAGGGGCCTTTCCCAGCTGACAGTGTGGTGGGGGCTTCCTGTAAAGCAGCACACAACAGAGCACTCAAGCCAATTAAAAGCTGCACTGTAAACATAACCAGTGACCGTGGCATCCTGGGGTGGGATGGAACAAAGTTAAACAGAGGAAGAAGAGCAAAGGAAAGGAAAAGAATATTCCACAGTTCTAAAACAATTATTTGCTATTGATGCAGAAATATCATTATTCTCAGTATGAGTCAAAATACATTAGCATTCCATCTGCCAATGCTGCAGCAACCATTTTTCTCCATTTCTGTTTGACCTCAAGCCTTTTATGCATAAATGTCAGGGCTCTTTACAATTAATCATGTCTACCACAGACTAATTGTGGACAACAGTAGTGCAATTAACACAAATTTGCTTCAAATATTCATGAACATTCCAAAAGCATTCATTGACACAAGTGTGAGTTACCTAACCACAAAAACTGGCAATTTTTTTTTCTCTTTTCAAGCAGCCTCTGCACTAGGAAGCTGAGCACACCACCAAGGGTGAGAGCAAAGTTGGAAAATATTCCACCAATCTTTAAAACACAATTGCTTCAGTGTGACTTGCTACAAATATGTACTGGGAGAAAACAAGCAAAAAAATAAATATGAAAACTATTCCTCTTTTAATCTTAAGAGTAGGGTAATCCAGTAAGCATAATGACACTAAAAGATATTTTGTGCAATGAAAAATAATAATTCCTAATTCTACCTCAATGTAATTAAAAAAAACCCAAAAACGTATATATTATTTCTGAAGCTGATGAAAAGGAAAAAAATAAGAAACAATTAGACAGGTATTGTTTGTCTTGATTCATTCTCAGGACTGTGCCTGGTATTCTGTTAGCATCTCACTAAGGCACTAATGGCAGAAGTCTCTTTAAGCATAGAAAGCTTTTTGTAAGGCTTGACCTAAACACAGCAGATGTAGATGATATTTTTCTTTTTTTATTTTTATTTTTTAATACATGCTTTACATTAAAGAATTTCTTGGACAGTTGTGCTATTTCTAATCAGGCCCCATGGCAAATATTCGCCAACCCTCACAGGAATAAACTATTCTCACTTCAAACAATTGTTACAGTTTGAATCCAATTGACTCTAGACAAAAGTACTGAGATAATCAGCATATTAAAGCCAACACTATAACCATATGTTAATTATGTAAATGATTCATTTTAATCAGCTAGAACCATGTAAAGAGTTACAAGGAATGCAAATGTAGGGAGTTATTAAAAATCTCATTATTATTCATCTTGGTTCCATGCGTGAATGTATCCATCCAAACAGATGAATTAATAGTTAGATGAAAGATGAAAGAGCTAGAGGGGAAGTCTGTGGGAAACCATCTGTCTTGCTTTGTATCCCTCCCAGGCTTCAACCAGCCTGCAAGAGCTACATGAGAACAACCCCAGAGCAGACAGGGACTGTCTACACAGCACCTCAACCAGGAGGCTATGCTGCTACACAAAAAAAAATAAAAAAAAAAATAAATCACAGCTCTTTTCACCCCTTCCCAAACTGGGCCAGGAGGTAGAAAAGGAAACCTGAATAAGTTCAGGTGAATGGCTACAGGAATGGGGTTCAGTGCTGACCAAAAACATGTGGCAAGTATTGATTTACACAAAAGTCATGCAGTATTTTGAAGACTTACCTAAAGGAAGGCACCTTACTATTGTCAATCAGATGTTAAAAGACATTCCACCTACTGTGGTTGTGATCTGTATTAGTAACTGACCTGGTTCTCCTAACTTCAGCAGAAACCCTGTTTGTGGGAAATACAGAAAGCCTCTCTGACATACAATGGGAGTCCATACTTTGTCTGGTTCTTCCAGGGAACATGGGGGAAGTGCAATGAATTAAGTCTTATTCCTGCAAGGGTTATTTTTCATTTATCCATTCTCCAAGTTCCCTGAGCAAAGAAAATGAATTCTACACAACAGTCATTTGTAAGAGAAAAAGTGAGGGCCAAATGCCTTGGTCATTCCTGACTGTGCCACTATTTTTCAGCCCTCTCAAGACAGTGCAACACCACATCTATGGTGTAAGAAAATAAGGACTAGCTGGAAAGGTGATGCTTAAAGCCACAGAAGGAATAAAATTGAATTCACCCTGCAATTCTTCTTAAATCTTCCATAGCATTTGGTTTAAAATTAAAAACACAACTTATTTTTAAAACCCTTGTTAAAATCCAGCTACCACTACTCTGTGGGTGAAACCCAAACTCCATAAACAAAACTCAAGAAGACAATTTAAGTGTACTTCATTACAACACTGAAAAATATGTACTTTCCCAACAAATAGTTTTCCTTCTAATATAAAGAGTTAACAGAAGTAATTTTTAAAATATATTTGCCAGTTTTCAGAAGCTTTATAAAGCTTTGTTCTTCATACTCTAATTCTTTCATGTTTTCCTGCCTGATGTCTCCTAACGCAGTTTCACTGGAATCATTCTATTTTTGATCTTTAATCCTTTTATATGTTTTTTCTTTGCTTACTCTTGCATGCCTTTGTAGTTTATGTAATTGGGTCTTTGCACCATTTTAGCAGGGTTTAGCACTGCGCAGCTTGTCAAATTTAAGTAGAAGTGAGAATAATCTATCACTGCTATAATAAATAAGCGAGTAAATTCACATATCACCGACCTAAAGTGAATGTTTGCCACAAAAAAATTGTAAACTGCAATTCCCCTCACTCTGCCAAGGCTGGCAAAGCTTTTATACATTTTGTAATCCAGAAACAAATGCAACTGCACAGAAAGTACTTCAAATCCCTAAAAGTTTATTAAAAATGGCTACACATGTGCAATGAAACAAGACTTCATTAATTTCTTCTTGAGCTGCCTGTGTAAATTCAACTTAGGGAAAAGTGTTTGACAGCTTTGTAACTATTGACTGACATTCCTCAGCAAAGTTTCAGTGAGTAGAGAGTGTGATTTATGCACATCCTGGTGATGATAAACATGGCAAGTCAAAAAAGAGCATGCCTACACCACCTGAAATAAAGAGCCTTTTGCTAATTTTCAAGCACCTACCATATCTTTTCTAGTTTTAAAATCATCATAAATTCTACCTGACTGAGATATTTCACTATCATCTTTACTCATCAAGTATTTTATTATCTTTACAAGCAGATTTGACAAAATAGCTCATAATCTAGATATAAACTTAAAGATTAACACACTTGCATTCCCACTATCCACAGAATTCAAAACTACACACAAGTCCTCATTACAAGTCTCCCACAAAACATCACTACTGTATTTTAATTGTATACTATATGCAAAGAGCTCAAAATCTGCCCCTGAAAGGATGAAATCATCTGTGCCAAGTTTCATGAAATGAAAATACATGATCCACATTAGAGTCCAAAGAAACAGGACTCTACTCATATGCTCCAGACAGAAATCTCTCGTATAATTAAATACACAGGCATCCTTCCATACAGGCATGACATGAAATATAAAACATATTAAGTGAACTGAAAGGAGTTTCCAGCCTTCCACTCACGACTTTGTCCACATTACAAGGATCACTTCCTATTTATGCAGGCATTGATGCATAAACCACAGCACAGGGGAGGATGGTAAATCACAGGGATAAAAAAAGAAACTGCAGAAAGATTGTATGGATAGAATCCCAGAATGGTTTGGGTGGGAAGGGACCTCAAAGCCCATCCAGTTCCAGTGGCAGGGACACCTTCTACTCTCTCCCAGGTTGCTCCAAGCGCAGTTCAACCTGACCTTGGACACTGCCAGGGATGAGGCAGCCACAGCTGTCCTCAGAACCTGTGTCAGGGCCTCACCACCCTCACAGGGAAGAATTACTTCCTAATATCTAATGTAAACCTACCCTTCTCCAGATTAAAGCCCTTAATATGATAATATAATAGTTTTAATTTACTAACCTCTTGTTTACCATTATGAACCCAAAGCAGAAGAAATCATAGCCTTATTACTATGGTCCCCTCTGTTCCTTCCTTATATAAATGGGAGATTATAAACTAACTCTAGAAATATTTCTTTAAAAGATGCTCCAATATCTATATTTTGTGTCTGAGAGGAGTCAAAAGATGCTCTCATCTTTACACATTTCTCACCACATTGGACCCTTCCCAAGCTCTCCCCAGTGATGGTCAGTAAGAGGAGAGAAAGCTCTCACTCTTCTCTGAAATTAGATAGTGAATTCTACAAGAACAAGACTTGGCAGTGGTCACCTGGAGACCCTCAGGACAGGCTGTGAGGTTCCACCACATTTCCATCACTCACTAATCCTGACTTGCTCACAGGGTTATTTCTGCTGCACACACCTCAACACACTAACACTCCTGTGAATAAATAAGGAAAAAAAACAAGGTTCTTTTTCAGGGCAAGAAGGTTTCTCAAAGCAGAAATGTGGCACATATGGGGGGGTTTGAGTCAATTATACAAGGCAATATGAATAAAAACTGGCAAATAAACCCCACTTTGCTAAGGCTCCTTTATTTCCCTTTACCTTTTGTTTCTTCATCTCTTTTTTCCATGATCTCTTATCTGCCTCTTCTTGGTCACAGACTATTTTTGATCCATGCTTCAGAGTTTCAGATCCTATCATCAATATTGAAACTCAGGGAAAACCTGAGGAAATGTGATTCTATCTACTGACTGCTAGGATCCTAATTCAGGAGAGCACTTCAGCATGTGCTTTACTGTAATTTCAGTGCCTCCTTGAACAAGAATATTGTAAAACACATGTCAAAATGCTTATTTACTGGAGGCTGTCAAATGAAATATGGATTAATTACAATTCGTAGCATAAGACTTTACAGCACTGTGGCTTTAAAATAACTCAAGAATTGGTGTATTTATACTTATATTTTGCCACCTATCTTCAAAAATTAAAAAGAAAAAAAGAAAGAGAAATTGCACATTTAAGACAAGAATTCTGTAAATACAGTGATGATGATAAAGGGGAAGATAAGGTCAGGTAACACAAGGATCTCCCATGTGCATTTTGTTTGCTGTTTTGCCTTTAATATCATCAGTTATCCCTATCAATAACACACCATGGTCACTACCCACAGTGCTGATGGTTATGGAGGAGACCCCATTTCTCTTCAATCCAAACCTGTACCTTTTTGCTGTGATTTCAGTGCTGGTGTCCCCTCAGACAGTGGCTGAACTTGTGGCAGAAGCCACCCCTGCAACCACGAGAACTGCACCATGCCCTGCGTTACTGGAAAGGGCATGCAGGGAAATGAGGTTTGCTCTTGCATTTCTGTACCAATGGGGATGTGGGCATTGTGAGAATGGTGTAAACAAACCCAGGGGGAAGCAGGGGATGCTCCTGTTGTTGGGACATCCAGAGGCACAGGATGCTTTGCCAAAGCTGGGCACACAAACAGATACTGTCACACACACAGCAGCACCTCTAAATTAAACCTCAGCCGAGCTGCTGAAGAAGATATATGCAAAAATCAGTAAAGAGCTAGCCTGTGCTTTAAACGTTTTTCCTCCTACTTCACAAAATTTGACAGCCAAAAACAGCAGACAAGGCTTCAGAGTGCTGATTATTTAAATAGATTACTTTACAAATGTCACTCTTTGCAAACACATAGGCAACATGATTGCTGTTTCTTTCAGCACTGTATTAGAAACAGACTCAATAAATGGGATGTTTATAAAAAAAATCCAAACATTTATGAATCGTTTGAACCTACTGTACTGTGTCTTGTTTACTGCTGCTCTAGGAAGCTTTTCTTAAAATAACGTGTTAAGTCTCAGAGGGATTATCCTGAAATTAAATTTTTAATAACAGCAAAATAAACTCATCCTTCACAGTGCTCTGTGTTTCATGACTTATTGTTAACTCTCACCTCTCCTCCCCATCATACATCTGTATCTACCAGCAAAATTTTATCACCTCCTACTCCAATTACAGGTAGCTGAAGAGAAGTTATGCTTCATACATGTTCTCGAGAAAAGAAATTAGATACCTAATTCTGCATACCTAAAAAACTTACCCATAATGGCTCACAACTGTAGGAGGACAAGACAAACTCCAGAAGGGAAGACTGAAGGAATGAGGATTGCACTACTACAGGGAGAGAAGGCTGAGGCTGACATCACTAACTTTAGGTAGATAATGGCCCACTAGGAAAAGGGTGGAAATAATACATTTTGTATGCCCACTCTCCATAAAACAGTGGGAGGTTAAATTACAGAAGAAAAGATTTTTAACTCAGACATTGGGGAAAAGAAACCCTGCAAGTGTAAAATGCCTGCAGAGGTTAGAGAGTCCCTGTCGCTCCAGAATGGGCTCAGCAAATGTCTCTCAGGAATGATACAGGCAAAGTTGATCTTGCTTTCAGGCAGAAAAGTAGATTATGTGATTCCACAAGGTTTCTTCCTACCCTGTTTTCCTCTATGTCTTTGATATATATCTCTTCCAGGAGCCAGCACACTTCAACAGCTTCCTCATTTGTTTGAGGATATTTTGCATTTTTAATCTTGCAGACAGAAAACACAGCAGGAAACAGTGGCCAGGAGCAAAAATAAAGAGAAATAGAGCCCTGTAATGTCCAAACTGCAAGGGTAATTAAACATGCAAACAGTTCAGTAGGGCAGCAGTGAAACTGAGGGAACCAAAATTACTTGGATGTTTAAAACAAGATTAAATATGTTCCAAAAGGTCTGTTTTAAGCCAGCCTCCAAGAGAAGTTCTTCAGCATTGAAGAGGACAGCATGAATTACCATAACTATCCTTCCTGGCTTGAACATCTTTGAATCCATGAACTGGAAATCCCTCTTCACAGCAAGAAAATATTCATGTATAAATATATACATTCACTTTCTAATTCTGAAAGTGAAAAATAATAATAATAATAATAATAAAGATAACGAAAACCCCTCAGGTTTTGTTACATTAGAGAAATGGCTTTCGCCAAAGATTGTGGAATCAATTTTTAACAAAGTGTTCTGCCCTGAGACAGAGAGAGAAAAAGAACAATATCATGTTCAATTTGATTTTTCTATTTCTGCAGTGGGTCATATATAATCAAAGCCTCCTGTCCTGTCCGAGTACAAAAGCTAACTATTAAACAAAGTCACAAGGTATGGGCACTGTTTTTCCCCAAAAAGGGAATTAACATTAACTACTTTATCACATTCCTGAATCACAACTGTTATTTAGCAAATAAAAACCAAACAAACATTTTTCTTAATTTAAATTCAATTTAAATTTTTCTTAATTCAAATTTCTTAATTTTCTTTTATCCTCCCCTCCAGGCAAACACAGTGGCTGAAGCAGAATTCTGTAAGCATACAGAAGAACAAAGAGTTAAACCTAACAAATATTGACAATGCAATAGTATCAGTATATTCAGACAAATTAATTCTTTAGCTTTAGTCATTAGGTCAGGGAGTAAAATAGACACCACTTAGGCAGAACATTTGAGAACCACCTCAGGAGCTAACAGGCATCATTCTCAAGAAATACTTCCAGAAAGACTTTAAATGCTTGCTAGCACACGGTGTCCCTTAAAAATACATCTGGGATCTGTTTCTGAAGGTGTCTGATTCCCAACTCACCAGCTATTTTTGTGATGTGGATGCCGGGTGATTTATTTTTTTGCAAAGGAATGGAACAATGCTAACAAGAAGATAATTTTAATTAATAAGATTAGAAAAGGCTATGCCGTTTAGTAACAGAGAAGTGTTTTAAATTAAATAAAAAAAGAAAACATATCTAAAACACATGGTGAGAAAAAATAGAGGTGCATAGAATACCAAAAGTGCCAAACATTGAGAAAAACTGTACATTGCAAAAGGCTTCGGAATGGTATCAAGAAAATGAAACATTAGACAGATTATTTTGCTGTGTCAGAAAACAAGTGCTCAAAGATAAAGCTCTGAAATACAGGTTTAAATAATTACATAGTCTGGGTCCAACCCAGAACTACTTTTAAGTATTTCAGGTATCTGATCTTGACTTGTAGAACTCCTGGGAGGAAAATCTCTACAAAGCACTCAACTAATAAAGTTAAAAAAGATAAACCAGAAATTCTCATCCCTCCTATCCAGAAGCACAGTGCTACACATTTATTAATATTTTGAAATAGTCTCCCCCCATGCTAAATAAGACTTAAAGCATCACCTCTGCCCTCCTTGATCTCCCACTTCTTATTGGAACCAAGATAATAAAAATACCTTTCTCAGCATTTTCCAATTATTCTTCTAGACAAAGCATTTTATGTATTAAAAAAAAAAAAAAATTAGCTTGGTTCTGCAAGAACCAACTAATAATAATGCAAATGATAAATTTGCAGCCAGACACCTTAAGCCAGGATTATAGCCACCTCAAGATGACCGCAGAACAGCACATAAAAAGTACATTTCACAGCCACTTAAACAAGACAATGCTTCTCGAGAACGAGCACCAGAGATAAACACATTGCCACCACAAGTTACCACGCACTGAATAATTTTCAGGCACATATAAAGGCCATATGCTGTGTCAAGCAAGGTTCCAGGCACTCCACAGAACTCCATCGGTTCCAGTGGACTAACAAAGAGGTGTTTAAGAAATACTTTCCCACAGGAACAAATCATGTTTTCCAGAAAATGAGTGGAATCCCACTTCTTTTCCCTACAAAATGCAGGTAACTGTGTCTCATCATCTGCACTTGAGACTGAGGACAAATGTCACCTTATTGCTGCCATGAGTAAAAATAACATGAGATATCCAACCCAAATAATTTCAATGTAAAGAGGAACTTAACAAAAACATAATATGGAGAACTAAGGCCAGAGGGGCAGGGAAACACCGTTTGTAGATTTGTGTCTTATTACAGGAAAATAAGAGTGGAATAACAAAGAGGTTTGGTTCAGAATTCTCTTGCATATTTCAGTGAAAATACTGACCAGCTGCCCAGAACTTACGGACTCTGTTTACAGACCTGGCACAAAGCTTCTTACATTATTCAAAGCCAGGCATTACACAACAGAAAAGCAATGTCTGTCTTGCATTTTTGTGTCACCCCTCCCCACCCTAGGAAAAAAAAAAAAAAAACAAACCAAAACAAAAGGAGACTGATATGAAATACCCACTGACATTTTTAGGTCAGCACACTTTCACAATGTCTGGATAATATTCTGATACAGCAAAAATAGTCAATCACTGCAATTTTCTGCCAGGAAAGCATGCTTTTCCAGAATGGCCAACCCTAATAGGTTTAATTACAATACAAATCACAAAATATAAGAGCATTTGGTTTTCAGTGTCTTTTTCAACAGTAGATGCTATCACATCACTGGAAATAACAAATTCCACTCTCTGCATAAACATTTCATACATGAGTTCAAAAGTCTGCAGTGCCTTCCTCCCTTCACTACCACTATACCTCTGAAATCAAAAAGTAACTCACATTTCAGACATAATATGCAAAAAATATATCCCTGCAGTCATCATGAAGATTTGCCATCATAAAGCTGATTACACTGACAATTACACTGAATGTGGAACATTACAAGGCGTAATATCACAAGCTTTTTAAGTCAGTTGGCAACATTACACCAAATGCCTCTCAAAAATCAGATTTCAAGTGTTAGCATCCTTGAAATGCATATGAAATTTCCTCTGGGATTGAAAGTGTCTCCCAAATCTATAGTTGTATATAGTATAGCTGTATCTTAAGGACACATAGGGGCACAGACTCTGAGCTGTCAGTCAGGTCTCCTTTGTTTTTCACACAGTGACACTCAAAAAACCTGCCAGAGATGAAAGTTCATGTGAACTTCCTTCTTTCCAAACCTGTGCTCCCCTGTTGGGAACATCCTCAGCAGCCTTGGCTTACAGTACAGGATGTATATACTGAGCTTAATTGTGCCTAACACTCGTCTTGGCCAGTGGAAGGCATTTTCAGATGGGAAATGTACATGAACATCTGTTACATTTCCCTCTGCCTGATTTTAACTGTTCCTTCACGGAGGAAGGCAGAAAAATAAAAACATTTATCTCTGCAGTAAAAGGACCATGTACTCCCTTCAGTCAATCCAGCACAGAATGTCAGTCAAAAGCTGTACTCTGAGCATCCTGCAATGGATGGATTTCATTTCCTGCAACAGCAGTGCTTGAAAGGTTTGAGTGAGTTTCGACAACTTCAGTCTACAAAATAAGTCACCCAGGAGCCACTGAGGACACTTTCCCAGGACACACTGACCACGGCTATAATGAAACCGATCCATCTATTCCTTCCCTTACAGAATGATCAGTTTTGAAGGATTTCTTTGGATATCAACAATTTCAGGTAACCTTTAGAAGCATTCAGAAGCAAATAGTAACACGCAATGCTTGCCTTCATTTTAGATGTAAGATTCTGAACAAGTAAACAAACTTGGAACTACAGTGAGTCATTTCACTTTTTTAAAATGAATGGGAAACATCAGAACTGAGTTGACAGGGGAAAACCGAGTAAGAAGAACAATTTGCCAAAGACTAGCTGTTTTTTTAAGTGGGCCTAACCCCAGCTGCTGTGTTTCAGCTGGCCTCAAATCCTCTTCTATCTGGGTAGCAAAAGTGAGACATATTTATGTTTTAAATGAAAAAAAAAGCCAAAGTGAACATGGAAGATAGCTTTGCAAGAGTTGGTCACAGTTTAAGATAGTTTCAGGATTTCAAGTTTGTTTTTTTCTGGTTTTAGACATAAAGCCAGAAAAATAGAGAAACACCGCCCCCAGCAAACATCTCAGTGTCTAGATATAATATATCTTAAAAAGTAATAATCAAAAGTGTGATTTATTCCTGTGTTCCAGAAGGAGGGGTTGCTCCAATTACATTTCATTTCTCTCAGTGAGAGGAAGGCTGGTGCTGTGCTTTCCATGTTCATCTCAGAGCAGACTCTTGCGTGACTTGTCACAACAGAACACATTCGATTGTTCATTCTCCTGGTTCTTATCTCAGGACAAGGTAGAAAAGATTCTGCTGCACTTCTGAAAGGAACCTTCCTTGGAATGAAGATCAGACAGTGAATCCCTGCTCTCAATAGCCTGGACCTGAACAGAGATTTTTCCAATATAGGACACTTGCCAGGTACCACAAACCTAAAAAACATTCTGTAGCAATTAGTGTCTGCAAATGCATAACAAAACATAAATAATTTAAGATCCTGAGGATCAGACTTTTTCAAGTATGGCTCAGCCTCCATAGAAATACAGCCTCCAAAATAGAATTGAATTTTGTTGAGATTCTGTTAAGAATCCTCATGACTTTCTTAAGAATTTGCCTTTTCTGATTTTTGTATACAAACAGTCAGAATCCTCTTCCATCCTGGTGATTTTGATGGCTCTTAACAGTTTTCATGTTTTGGGTTTTTTTGTTGTATTTTTTTAATAACTGAAGTGAAAATGTTTTCATTCTAACCAAGCATTGAAATACAGTTGGAGATGTTTACTTTCTCTCTGTACCTTAGTTGTTAGCAAGATGAAAATTCATTTAAAAAATTTATTCATGCACCATTTCTCAGTACAATTCCAAGTCAAAGATAAAGAAAACCTAGCAAAAGTGAGCTTATTTCATTAAAAACAGGCTGTTCTGTATTTCTCAAAATATTAAAAAATGTATCTCTAAAACCTTTCTGCATAAGCAATACCTAATATATCAGAGAAAAAAACTAAAAATGTGGTCAAGCAATAAACCAAATCTCACAAAAATAACTTCAACACAAACCCTGTACACATAAAATACACATCCAACACTTAGAGAATAAGGAACCATTTTGCATAGGGGGTAAACACCTTCAGACTTGCTTTCACGTGTCTGAAGCAGGTCCTGTTGTACAGACTCCATCCAGCTGAGCTGAATCCCCTGAGCTGCACTTACAGAGCAAAGTTATCTCCAGGGAGTAGCAAAGGACTTCTCAGGTTTGCTAATTCACTCAAGTCAGCATCACACTGAGGCTAGCAGGGGAGGAAAGAATGATTCATTCTGTGTTATTGTCTCCAGGATCATTCAGGAATGCAGGAAGATGTGCTTTCCCTCACCTCTAGTCACCTTTTATTTCTCAACTAAATGTCATCTTGCTTTTAACCAACTACAGGACTATCGCTTTTAAAAAGCCTGACTGTTGTTTTCTAAACCTCTTCTCACTATTCTCTTTGGAAGGCTCACCCTTGTTTAGGTTCTGATTTAACATAATTCTAAGGTTTTCTGCAGAATGGAAGTAAAACGTTTGGAAATTCCTTTTTTCCCCCCTCTTTCTTGGTTTCAAGTGTCAATATGATTTGTTCTCAAAGTGTTTGAAACATGCTCGCATTCGGTACCACTGTCAGTGCAAATAAAGACAGCTGCTGGTAATTTACAGAGAAACCCTTGTATTTGCATTTTGGCAGCACTCTCCTGCCTGGGTTGGATGTTTTGAAGCTTACATGTCTAAAGATGTCTGGAGATGCATTTTACAGAGTCTGCTATACATTAAAATGATACACAGAAAGCAAAGTGGCACAGGCATTTATGGTAGTAAACCAATATATAAACAACCTGTCATTTTCTCCTCCATGACTTTTAAATGCTCCTAATTGGCAAGCCAGGAGAGCACTACATGCTTTGGAATAATATGGCAGAGGGCAGACAGACATAACAAAAGTGTACTTCCAGCTCTGTAAGATGAAAAAGCCTTGGGATAATAAACATTTCATCATATTTTACTCCCTCAGAATTAAAAATAAAAAACACCAAAACAATTTAAACAATATAAAATCAGCATAGCTCAGATCACTTCACTGCTTTGAGTACTTTTAGCTTTATCTTAAGAAATTAAAAGCTTTTACAGAAGGATACTTATCAAAGTCTGAATAACTTTTCCTTGATGAATAACATTCCTTGAAATGCACCATGTTTTATTTAGTTCAAGGCCTCAAAATGTGAACATGAACCATTCTGACTCCTGAATGTACAGGCAAGAGACTTCTACATTCCTCTCAGCTTGGTCAGCAGCAAAAGAATATGTAGATTTAAAAAAGAAATTCCATTCTTTACTGATTTATTAAACCCATCAGAATTGGAGGATTAACTCATTCCCCAAGCTCTCCAGCTCATGCATCTGTCCCCCAGAGAAAGAAGAAGAACCAGGATATCAGAATTTACCCTAATCCACAATAATCTGAGTCTTGTGAAACACAAGGTAGAAAGTCTGACACAGAACATTCACCTCAATTCAATTGACTCAAGGTCAATTTCCACTTATCTATTTACAGTGTTCATGACCTGTCAACTATACTAAAAAACCACCAAAATTTTCCAAACTATGAGTGATATCTGAGATACCTGTCAAATATTTACCAGGGGTGCTTCCACCACCCTTAGGTAGCAATAAAGCAGTTAAATGCAATTCCCAATTGGTTCAGGTGAAAGTACTTATGCTTGAAATAATTATGTCCTTACCATATTTTTTGCACAACCTGATCCACTGAAATAGACATTTGATATGGTTTTACAACACCCTCTTTGAAACCAGGTCTGAGAAAACAGTTACCTGCACACCTCAGTTAAAAAAAGCAAGCAAGCAGACAGGCCAAAAGGTGTATTTGAACTGGGTTTCTAACATTAGCTCATGTAACACAGGATAACTTATCAGATGGTAAATAGGGGAAATATTCAAGTAAAATTAAATTAAAATGACTCCATTAAAATGACTGTTCCATATTTAGATGTACAAGCATATTTTTATATCAGTTGTGAATCATTCTACTGAACGCAAAAGAACTTCAAAGTTTTATCTCCTGTCATAATCTGGCCATCACAAGTTTTATTACCAATGATTATGCATGAGTCAGAAAAGAGAAAAAAAAATCAGCTGAAATTCCAGATCCTTGGAAACAGCAGTATCAGCTTGCTGGCTTCTAGCTGGGGGAGACAAACTAAACAATCAGCTTTTACAAAGAATCCAAATCTTAAAAGCTTTGTTTTATTTAGGGGACAAAAAATTAAATACTTACTGTAACGAAAACTATTTTATCTCTAGAAATTATTTTTTCCTACAGACTCAAATATTCTTGTATTTATTCCACTTAAAAAACCCTTGCAGTCAGAAATGTCCAGATTTACTCAGTTTTTACCATACTCCATTGGAGTGTGTTACCCAACATACAAGCTAGTGACTGTAATTACGATCAGAATCATAATGACTAAAATTCCCACATTCTGATGCTACATGCTAAAGTGGAAAAGGAAAAAAAAATCCTGCCTGTTGAGGATGTCAGATGAAATCTGGCAGATGAAAAAAGCCCTGACTATAACACAGCATTGAGTGAGCTGACAGAATAAGAGGTGAAAGAGGTAAAGCAGTGTTGCCTTAGTCATTGGAATTATGTCACCCATTGATTTCTGAAAGAAAAGGCCAGTGAGAAAAAAATTATCCAGATGGGAGGGCAGAACGACCACATGTTTCTTAGCTGAACTAAAACCATTTAGACAAGCTGTTCTTCTTATTACAATTGTCTTTTTGGTCAATGGGAAAGATATTCTGTGTCGTTACCCTCCCTCTTGCCCCTGTGGATTCACTCATCAGGTATTTGATGAGACCTGCATTTATTAGCAAGAAATAAAGGGAAGTTAAAAGAAAATAAACTTTTGCAATAGGAGTAACCAAATACTTTCAAGCTGTCTGCAGCCTCCTGAGCAGCTGGCAGGTTTCACTGACAATGCTTATTGGCTACACTGCTTGATCCCTGGATTAAAAGGAAAAACAATTGAATCCAAACTTGTATGGAGATCATCTCGAGCGCCATCAAAAGGCACATGCAGGACACCAAAGCCATCAGGCCCAGCCACCACGGGTTTAAAAAGGCAGGTCCTGCTCCAGTGACCTGATCTACTCCTAAGGTGACCTACTGAATGGATGAGGGAAAGGCTCTGGTATGTCTATCCAGACATCATTTCCCACAGAACCAGCCTGGAAACTGGCTGCTCATGGCTTGGATGGGTGCAAAGCCATCTGTGTAAAACCTGGGTGATGGCCAGGGCCAGCATGGGCAGGGGAATTGCCTCTAGCTGGGGCAGGTCACCAGTGGGGACTCCCCAGGGCTCAGTACCGGGACAAGCTCTGTTTAATATCTTTATCCATGATCTGGACAAAGGGATTGAACATCCCCTCAGTAGATTAATGGATGACACTAAGGGCCTGCTGGAGGACGGGAAGGCTCTGCAGAGCCTGGCCAGGCTGGTGGGGTTAGAGCAGCAGCCAGAGGAGCAAGGGACCCAAGTCCTCTTTGGTCACCAGAAGCCCCTGGAGCTGCAGGCTGGGGCAGAGTGGCAGGAAAAGCCCTCGGGGTGCAGAACATGATCCAGAGTATGGCCACGACACCTGGCTTCTGTCAGCCACAGTGTGGCCAGCAGGACCAGGGCANAGGCTGGCTGGGCTGAGAGCAGCAGCCAGAGGAGCAAGGGACCCAAGTCCTCTTTGGTCACCAGAAGCCCCTGGAGCTGCAGGCTGGGGCAGAGTGGCAGGAAAAGCCCTCGGGGTGCAGAACATGATCCAGAGTATGGCCACGACACCTGGCTTCTGGCAGCCACAGTGTGGCCAGCAGGACCAGGGCAGTGACTGACCCCCTGTGCTGGGCACTTCCCGGGTCACACCTCCAATCCTGGGGTCACTTTTGGGCCCTTTACACAAGAACTTTGAGGGGCTGGAGCATGCCCAGGGAAGGGAATGGAGCTGGGCAAGGGAATGGAGCACCAGGAGCAGCAGGGGCTCAGCCTGGAGAAAAGGAGGCTCAGGGGGGACCTTCTCATTCTCTACAACTTCCTGACAGGAGGCTGTAGCCAGCTGGGGGTCAGGCTCTGCTCCCGAGCAACAACACGAGAAGAAATGGCTTCAGGTTGTATCAGGGGAGAATTATATTGGATGTTAGAGAGTGGTTGTCAAGCACTGGAAGAGGCTGCCCAGGGAAATGGTTGAATCATCATCCCTGGAGGTATTTAAAAAGGGTAAATTAAAAATTAAGCACAGGTGTGGCACTTAAGGACATAGATAAATGTTGGACCTGGCAATGCTGAGTTAACAGTCAGACTTGATAATCCTAAATGTCTTTTCCAAGAAACAATTCTATTTCCAAGAAACAATTCTATGATTTCCTGACATTTAAACATTGTTTACAAAAAATCTCAGTTATCAAAAGAATACAGACTATATTCATCACTAACACCACCACTTTATATGTGCTAAAAGCACTTTTGATACAAAAGGGAGAAAAACTTTGCAACTCTCTGACTGAGAGAAGAAATGTTAGATATGCTCACTCAAAACTGAGAGAAGATACACACGCAAATGAAAAGTGATTGCAATAGGAAAACATATTCACCCTCCACTCACAAAGCACTGGGAGCAGTACTAGTAACAGGAGAGACAGAACAACACAATCAAGGCAGAATAAATCCGCATTTAAGCTAAATCATCTACTTACTGCATTTCGAAGAGGCAATTCAGCCAATGTAAACAGAAATTACACTCTGCTTTCCACTAGATCATAATCCAAAACCAACAGAAACAACCATACAGCACTTCAGGCAACCCTGCAAGAATTAAAACCTCTCCTCATTGCTATTTCAAACACATTATTCAAATAAAACCTACCAAGTTACAAAAGCCTTTTCCATGTAAGGCGACACACCGAATCCATAACATTCCCCAAGGCTGGATTGCCAGAATGCAATTTTGCAGGTAGCCTAACACACTAACACCTACAAGTATTCAGAATGTACCCACTGCTAGCACTTCCCAACACGGCACTAAAACAAGGATTTTCCAGATGGGTAAAGTGATGGCACCGTGATGAAGTCTGCACCACTCCTTTTCACAGCATATTCTAGGCAATTCTCTCAGCCCTAAAATAAAATGGAACAGTCTCCAGATTACCACTTTTTCAGTTGTCAGTCAAACACACTGGTTAACCAGTTATGGAAAATCAGATGCACCAAAAAAAAAAAAAAAATCTAAGCTTAAGACTGATGTACTTAAAAGTACAATAATTCCCAATATATTGAAATAGTTAAATCACCAGCCTATTTTTTTTCTCCAACCTTCCCCTTTACCACTGCATAAATAAATAAGCAAATAAAAGTAGAATAAAAAAGGTTTTAGCATAGTTGACTGAATCCTTTAACAATGAACACAAGCTTAAACCCTCAGAACTCTTAGAACTTTTCTGATCACTATGTTAAAAAGTACTGACCCTATTCATAAATAATCCCATCTTTATAATGTTACATATATTAGTTCCACATTTTCTTTCTGTTATATAGAACTGTCCTAGAGCTTTCCAGTAGTTTACTGAAACATCTAAGCAATTTCAATTTAATAACTTTTATAATAATCCCTACGAACTTTTATAATAATGCCTTTCTCTGCTAAATGGAAATGGAGCTACTTAACCCGGCCATGCAATAAATAATTTAGCATCCATTATTAAAATGTCATATATTGCATGTGTGATTTCAAAATATTTTATTGTAAATAACCAGAGCAACTGCAAACATTTGATATACCTGAAACACTCAGAGCCATCAAGGATGGAGCTCTTATGACTTCTCAGATATTATTTAGCAAAACATATTATTCTCTGCACTGTGAGACAGGAGAGTTTTTTTTAAAAAATAAAAACTTTGTAATTTAATGCTAACTGGAGCTTGGTTGGAGGTTCATTACAAGAACTTGTAAGATGTCACAGGAGCACACAGCCACTGATCCAGGCTCCACACCCCGGCCAAGGCAGATGGACATTTGCCATCCCACACCTCCTGACCCCAATGCTCACCCAGACATAAGGGCTCCCCCTTGGGAATCAAATGTCTGAACTGGGATGGGGACCAAGGGCAGGATAAGAAATCTTTTACTGGATTGACACTTAATCCTAGATGGCTTTTTTTTTTTTATTTCCCTTGCCAGGAGAAAGAGCAGGACAACATGGGACTTGCTGCCCTCAGCACACACAGTGGCTGCACTGCAGTCCCTGCCTGGGTCCTCGAGGCAGCAGAGCTGTGACAGCCACCAGTGGGTCTGTTGTGCCAAGGCAGAAAATATCTCCCCACCCACAGGAGGCATAAAGCTATTTATGCATTATTTGTACTTTCATGTGATTTTTTTTTTCCTCAAATACTTTTACCCAGGAGAAGGAAGGAAGAGGAAAAGATATTTTTCTCATTTAAAAATGTGTTAATAAGTCTTGGGCCATCATTCTAGTAAGTTTTTTTTAAGGTGTATTTATTTACTAGAAAATAAGTTTGCATGTGTATTTAACATAATTTGATACACATGAACACCTCTGTAACCCAGGACCTCCTGTCTCTCCAAGAACACAAGCATTTCACTTTCCATCATCTCACTCAGAGACATCATCTCAGTAAAAGGAATCCAAATCTCCTTAACAGAATACATGCAATTAGGAAAATGCACATGGCTGCTCACGTAAGGTGCATCCAGAGTGGTACCCACAGTATCCACCCATTTTTTTGTCCCAGGTTTCACACATTGCACAGCTCTGTGACAGGAGGGTGTGAGAGAAGCAAGCAGAGAATGCACGGCAGGGTTTGCTGATGGATTTAAGAGAGGCTGGAGCAGGCTGCACATGCACAGCATTAAGTAAAATAATACACAGCACCTGAAGGATGCAGGACCGCTCAAGACAAACTTTTCTCCACAGAGATCTCTCTTGCTCAATCATGCACAAACCACAAAAAAAACCTCCCAAAATAGTCCCCCAAATCTCTAGGCAATACTCTACACTGCTTTCATATCTTAGAATAAACCCAGTTGGAAATCATGAGGAATCCCTGATCAGAGGAACACCTCCTTTCTGGAGAAATCCATGCAAATAAATAAACTGGCATCTTATAAGCCTATAAAATGTTAAAACTGCTTCATATTCAAAAATAGTTCAGGGTTGTGGTTCTCAACCTGAAACCCAGAAAAAAACATTTACATAATCAGTTTATCAAGGCATATTTTAGAAGAAAATTTCCATTAAAGTTCTGAATGTTATGTAATTACTGCTTAGAAGAGGATGATATAAATATTCCTATCAAGTGTTCTTTGCATTATTTATTTTGGATACTTAGATTTACTCCAAGAGAAAAACAATAAGCATTCTGGTGTCATATGCTGACCAGAGACACTGTAAACACAGGTAAAGTCTTGGGGGACTTTGATCAAACCATTTAATGCCTGTAATTCACTCTTTAGGACAATAACTCAAATGCATGCTTTGTTTCCAAAATGCCATTTTGAGGTTTGACACCAGGAAGAGAGAAGACAAGAGACTAGAGAAGTAGTCATACAAAGAACACTTTTCAACTGCATCTGTACTACCTATTTTGGGTTTTTTTCAGGCTTGACTATTTTAGATCTGTGCTAAAGGAGTAACACAGGCCTGGATATATCTTTCTAAGGAAAGAATGAAGACGAAAAAGATTGAAATAAGGCATCCCAAATTTTCAAAGGGTCCTTTCTTCTAATCTCTCTGCTTGGATAATGCGTCCAGAGTGGCATTTTGTAATGACAGCAACTTTCCAACAAATCAATAGTTATTTAATTCCCAACAAGCTCTCGAGTCCATTAAACCTGATTACATTCACCCATTTCAGTTGGGTGCAGTTATTTTTCCTACACCGGCACTTAATCTATAACAGGAACTTATGAGAACTTTCAAAAGCAATTTCAACATCAATCAGCATAGAGTGAAAGGCACGATTTGCTTGTAATTATTTATTGGACAGGATGGCAGAGGGTCTGACTGAGCTCCAGCATCCGACCTTCACCCCCAAATTCTAATGGGTATGAAGGCCTGCTTGATGTGTCTTGCTGCATAAAAAGCAGCAAAGCTTGCCTGTCCCACAAGACACAGCTTCCCAATACCTGATAATGGCCACTGTGCAATGCTGTATTTCTATTTTAGACATATGTATCTGATATTAAGCCTGAAGTGAAGAACACAACCCACAGTCTTCTATTACTGAAGGGACCTATATGGAGAACCACCTGTTTCATGCTGTGATTGCCCCTCTGTGCCAGCAAAGTGTTGTAGTGAAAGAGCACAATGAAAATTTCCCTCTCCCTCACAGTTAATTTGACTCCTCACAGCACAGAAATGCCCTAACACACGTGTGTCTTGACCCTGTTAATGCACAATATCTAACTACTGCCACTCAGATGGTGCAATTTTATCAGCATTTAGAAATGTTATTTGACTTTTCCTAATGCCTTCTAATACTGTAAACAACAGGATACTTATTGCTTAATTAGCCCTTGCCCGAGCTATCAAAAATCCCAAGTCTAACAGAAGAAACATCAGTAGCCCCACTTTTTAATAAAAATAAAGTAAAAGCAAAAGCAAACACAACAACAACCATCTAGTAGTTGCCAGCTGACCCCTAAACATAACAGAACTCTTGCCCTGCAGCAACATCTTACACTTTGAGGGCTTGAAGGAATTAATAGGATGTGTATAAATATTCTTTGCAGGTGATATATTTCTATACACACAAAACCACAACCCCTTCTTCATTCCGTGCGACACGTAACATATGAATTAATGCATATTTAACACTATTCCTATTTGCTGTGCTAAAACACTTAACCTAAACACATCATGGTAAGTTACTTTGTCTTCTGACCTGCCGTGGGAATGCTGACTCCCTCAGAAACCTAGAATGGATAGCAAATCCTCTGCCCTGTGGTCAACCTCGTGAAGCAAAGGCATGAATGTTAAACAGCAGACAAATCAATACAAGCAAATATAGCTCAACTACACCATTTATTCAGCCATGAGAGATGTCAATACACAGATTAGGGTGATCCATCTTTTTGATTTCCTACTGTCTTCTCACTGACTACATGAGAGCTTTTGCCTGTATTAAAAGTGTTTGCTTTCTCAACCATAAAAATTCCAATTATTGCTCTAAGTGCACTAGAGTTAAGTTGCTCGTTGGAAGCGGCCTTGCATTACCTGAACAAGTCCAGCGAAGTATGGTGCTGCCGGCAGAATCATGGGCACTCCATAGGGATGTAGCAAAACTCCTTGAGACGACAACATGGTTTAAGTGATAGTATTACTCCCACTAAAGCTAAACACATCAATTGAAAGTTAGGGGAAAATCTATATACCAACTTCTTCCAAACTCAGAGCTAGAACCAAATAACTTCTGTCAGGGGCAAAGCCCACATCAGCTGTAAAAAAAAGAAAAAAATTGACGTCAGCAACACTTAATGTTAAAATTTTCTTCAGAGACAACAGATAGAGACAACAGCTGCAAACCTAACTCTACCCAAAAAGGAAGGTGCTATTTTGGGACCAGCTTAAGTAACATGACTAGCCAAGTACTCTTTATCAGTTCAGATTTTTAGGTACTATACACATAGAGATCAAATTCTGTACAGATCTACTGATTAGAAATAATTTTCCTATCAGTTCTGGCATATACATGACAACAGTTACTATTAGAAGCCATTTTCAAAATAATCAGGTTTATCATGGTTGCATAAGTAGACATTTCCCTGCATTTATAAGCTGTTAAACAATGCCCATGTGAGCGTTTACACTTAAGTATATTATACTGAGTACATACTCTTTAGATGAATTTTATTTTTCTTGTTTGTTTTGTATATGGGCGCTAACTAATGCAAGCTAACTACTTCTATTAGTGTAAATTATATTTTAATGGCTTTTCTAACCTTTCACAACATTTATGTTGTTAAATTGATCACAACTATTTTAAAAGAACACATTTCCCCATTAAAGTATTCCAACTCTGTTCTCCAAATCAACTTACACTACTGGTGTAAGAGACAAAAGAGTGAAATTTAGGCCAGTTTCCTCCCTCAATCAAAACAGATTTGATTTTAAATGTACTACTTACAAGACATTCTCTTCCACAGCTCATTTTTACTTTAGACAAAACCAACTTAGTCATTAACACCTGTTTTATGTGCTATGTATCTTCTATTGCAGATGTAACTAATGACAAGAATTACAATTGAGCAAGACTTTTTTATTTCAATAAAGAATTAGTTAGGTACTTACAACTTCATGTTACAAGTGAAATAAAAAAAAACCTCTCCTACAGTCTTCGAATAACCAGGGTGCTTCACACCACTAATTTCAGCTACTTGATTTTGTTGCATAATTACTTTTCCAGATAACTAATTGCAGACAAGACTTGATGTGATACTCAATTATTTAATGTCACATTTTGGCCATCGTGGAAGGTTTTCAGTAATTGATTCTCGTGTATCATGGTGGCTGTGCTGCAGGATTTAGAAATCTCCCTCAGCAGCTGCCTGGTGCCCTCCCCAGCGCCAGCCTTACCCCACTGCTAACTTTAGATGTGGAATTGTGACCCTCGGTGATGCTCTCTGGAGAAGCTGCCAGTGAGGCCAGCAATTGTCACATGATGATGAAGTGATGTTTACCCCACTCCATCTCCTGTTTCAGAACCACTTGGCTTTCCTGTTGGGGATGATGCTGTTCCCACTGCTTATCTGACTATGCTTAGCTATCAATCCTATTTCTTTGTCTTTTCTCTTTAAGGAACAGAAACTCTGAAGTTTAATTATTAAGGAGGCTGACATATCACGTATTTTTTCAAAAGATTTTCATAAAGTCCAATACAAAATCAGTCACTAACTTTCACAGAGAATTATATAAACAAAAGATATTTATGAGAAAGCAAGTTGCAGTCACAACTCACTTAAAAATACTTAATTTCTAAAAAGAAAAAGTTAAAATTAACTATTGCCTATTTGTTTCATCTAGCAGAGCGAGCTGCATTTGAAAAGAAGGTAGATTTCTTTCACCCAGGAATGGAGATTATAAAATGGATTCTGCAAGCTTTACTCAAATGACTCCAGTGGGACAACTGACATAAATACAGACTGCTAAATTGCTCTGTAAAATACCTGCCAGGTTCTTTGTTTCAGCATGTATGCATTTGATAAGATGTTAGAAAACCTGAGGAGGAAGATTTGTACAGGGAAGTGCAGGCTCAAGGGAAGCTTTTCTGTGATCTATTTTGGGACAGATTTTTTTTTAACATTTTCTTTAATTATTTTGGCACAAGGCAACCTGCTGATGAAATTTCCTGATGACACAAAGCTGGAAGGTACTGTCAAGACTGAAAAGGATAAGGATATTACATAGAAAGAACTGCTAAATCTTATGGGCTGCATTAATAGAAATAGGATGGAATTCAATAATAAAAAATGCAAGATCATGCTCCTCCTAATAACAAACTTCAGAGCTAAACTCAGGAGGAAGAAAAGCAGGATCTCATTGCATCTGTTTAAAGAATTTGAGATGCTAGTGAGATGCAAATAGGAAAAGGAAAATTAGCAGTATTTCTTAATTTTAATTCTCAGTTAATTTCTTGATTTCTTAGAGGTACTTCCAACAGAATACAGTTCTCTTCATCCACATTAAATTAACAAAAAAAAAAAAGGGTCAAATTCAAATACAAACATTGTAGAGAAATTCCTTTTTGTGTTCAGGGGAATGGAACAACTATGTTGCAAGAGGAACCTAAATTTGATTTGTTTATCCCAGCAAAGCAATCTGTGAATAGGGAAGAAAACAGTAGGAGGAAGAGACTGTCTAAGCTAAGGACAATCCTGACACTCTAAAAATCAAGAAAAACCTAGTTATGAATAAATTTAGGCTGAACATATTTTTTCAAGTTCGGGGGTTTTTTTGAAGTATTTTGGTCTTGTCTAGTGAGGGTCTGGAACAGCCTTCCAAATCCACAGCAACAAAAAAGGGTGCCTTGGAACAGTCAATTATATAATGCAAAGAGTAGTGATAGTGTGAGCTCAGCAGCTTCCAGGAGGACCCTTCCAGTCCTTAGCAGTATAAACATTCCAGAATAACGAAAACATCAAATGTCTCAGCAGCATTGCTATTTTCTACATTGCAGGCAGTAATACACGAAAAAAACCAAACTTTGAAAACAAACCGTGGTTACCTGTTTTAAGGAAAGGACGCTTTGCTTGCCTCACTACAACAACATGCTTCTAAATGTCTAGGTGTGGGGCACTCCAAATCCGAGCTGTGCCTTGCTGGCTGGGCTCTGTGCTCTGTCCCATGCGTGCACCAGCTACCTAAGTTCGCACAAACCTCTGTGAACCAAAACCACAGAAGCACAACAGAGCTTTACTCACATCTCCGCCCCGAGCCAAGCTCGGAACTTATGCCAATGCCTCTGCATCAGCTCCACCACTCCAGACCAACACATCTGCTCTCCCTCCCAGCCACACAAAAAGGTAATTTGGCTTTTACAGTTTACCCTTAGTTTGCATCAATGGTCACTCCTGTTCCGCGAGAATGTGTTGAATCAATGAAATTAGACCAAAAAAAGTGCAGAGGACTGAGAGAATGAGCCAGAAGAGTATTAATTAAGCTGAGAGTTCTGCTTCTCTTTAGCAGGACCTTTAGCATGATTAAGATCAAGCATGGACCTAAACACTTTTGGCAAGACAAAGGCAGAATGGACAGGACATGAACATCGAGCACCTCTCTGATGTCACTGGTGGTGACAGCCCCCACTGCCTGCCTGCTGCAGGGTTCCACCTCCCTGCAAAAAATTAACTCTCTGTGTGGGTGGAAAAGGGGAGATCATCTATTTTAAACAACCATGCAGCTTTCATTTCCATTACATTCTAGAAAATTGTAATGCTGTTAGGAAAAAAAATGACATTTTCAGTGTGCTCATGGAGGCTATGTTACTTTCAGCTGTTCCCAAACCCTAGGTTTGTTTTTCTTTCATTAAGGTTTTTCATGGATTTTCCAAAACTAAAAATTGATTTCAGCAATGAGAGGGGAAGAAAGAGCAAGAAAAACACATGAACACTAGCTTTAGATGTAAAAGTGTATATACACAATTAAAATGCACAAACTTATTTGTTTCAATTATGAAGAATTTTGTGAAAAGGCAGGTTTTATTAATAAAAAGCTGCTTTTAATGGTGAAGAGCATAGGTTAAGCAAGCTTAGATAGGAGGAGAAGGTCACAAAATTTGTAAGTATTTCAGGCCCAGCAATCTAATATCACAATCTCATGTTTTAGAACAGAACTGAAGCTACCGACAGGAGCACTCCAATAGCAGTTGCACTGAAGACTTGCTAAAAAGTCATTTAAATAGGAAGGAAGTGGAGACTGCTGTACTCTACGGATGCACAGATCCAGAAATAAAGCTAGAAATATGCCTGAAAACTGAACACATTCAGGCAGAACAAGTAAAATTAAAATGGTGCAAGAAAGACCAGAGTTTTGATCTCACCTGCATATAAGATGTAAATGGCACATTAGACAACAACCAAAATACTTCCCCAGGCAAAAACAGATGCCTAAGTTTTGCTGTGGTACACACATTAAAAAAAAAAAAAAAAAAAGGACTTAAGCAACTTTCCTGGGGCCACAATGCCTGGAAAAGGCAGATCCCTGCAATGCAGTCATCAGCCAATCAATGATGTATGCTCTAATCAGATTCTGACAGAAGTAATCTATTTAGACCATCTTTCTGCCAAATAATTAATTCTTCTTAATGCCTGTATCTAGTTCAAAATACCACAAACAATAGTTCTTCCAAATGCTGCACAACACCAATGAACTTGAAATAATTTCTACTTTCTTCCAACACTGGCCTAACTTTCCCATCTCTCAGATCATAAATAATTCAGGTACCACTTTGGCACCCTCTTCATAGCTTATGCTATGTCATATTTGATTCTTTTAAGTTCAAGTCTCCCATTTCTGGCCACCTTTCCTATTCTCCAAATGATGTCTGTTTTCTCTTTAAGGTTTCTTGGTGGTTTTCTGGTAAAGGAAAAACCCAAAACTGAAAGGATAAATTGGTTTCTGAGTCTCCTGATAATTTCCCTCATCCACAGCAACTTTAGATTACTGTTTCTGGAAAAGGATTACCAGGCACCAGCACCACACACATGCTTTGAAAGAGAAGGTGAGCTGCTGCTGTTTAGCATTGCCAGAGGTGATCTGGCATTAAGGGAAGTACTCATAGGCAGAAAAAGCTGTCCTGCCCATCTTCCCCCTCCCTCCCTCCTCAGCACAGCTGCTGACACTTTTATAACTGCTGCACTTGTCTTCCAGACTATTTCCACCTATCTGCAAAAGCCATTTAGGGCCAAAGTGCACTAGAAGCACCATCCAGACTTGTCCCTTGTCCTCAGCTGCTCACTGTTCCGCTCTCCTCTGCATGCAGTGCGTGTAGGAGCTGTTCATGCCAGGTACCCATTCCCCAGCCAGCTCCTCTCACACGGAAGAGCAGAGCCAAAACACACCACGGATATTTTACCGACTTCTAAAGCAAGAAAATGTCACTTATAAAAATCAAAGGTATCTGCTGGTTTCATACTGATAACTAGCATGGCAGAGATTGTCAGGGTTCTTTTTGTTTAGTAAGCATCTCAGGTCTTACTAGAGGGTAGAGCAAGGATATAGAAACTCTTTAAAACTGGGAGAAACCATCATTTCAAGCCCGTGGGATACAGCACATTTAGAATCAACACATTTTTCTTCTGAACTTAAAGTTTCCATTTAAAAATTACATTAGCATCTAACAATTACATTAGCTCTTAGGAGCACGTTAAAAACCAGCAGCAGGTCAAGATGGACCCAGCTGATTCTGCAGTCAGAAAACAACAATGCTTCAGTTCCACCAAAGTTCAAATTTTAGCCTTTTTCTTCTAAATATACAATGACAGTAAGTTTGGGGATTTCAAAGATAAATCAAGATAAATAATTACAGTCCTGCCAAATACAAGAGCTTCAGACAGATGCTGGGAGAAGTTGGGAAACATATTTCAGAAAGTACTTGTAGCCCTAGAGAAATTGAGGCTCTTGCCCTGTAGGGCAATTGGCCTTGAAACTTTTGAAGTGCCATATTTCAGTAAATATTGGTTTCTGAGTCACAGCCAATCCTTTCTCTCTGGTTTCAACTTCCTTTCTTACTGTCAGTGCTGTGTACTGACTCATGGGCTGCTTATTATCTCACTGGCTAAAGAATAGTGTGTTTACTTTGCATTTCTTTCAAAATGCTCCCACAAAGACCACTTCTTTCTCTACCTGCATTGCCCCAAAACACATCCTTTTGCTACTTTTATCCAGTACTTGTCACCCCCTATCACCAACCATCCAGTACCTGAAGGCTCTCTTCAGCCTATTCCTACCCAATCTACTATTGACAACTTAAAGTTTAATATATTTTGTCTTGACTTGAATATTGCGCTCCTTCACCTCCTAACCAAACTCCAAATAGCATTGATGCTTTCTCCTGAAGTTGCCTGCTACCAGGTAAGACTCTCTAAACATTCATGAACATTCTCTTTCAGCCCATAAAACCTCCTCTTGCCAGAATGTCACACAAAAACAATGTCTGGGGGACGAGCTGACTGCCCAGTGGCATGGTGACCAATATCCCTGCTCCTCTGTAGGTCAGCTATACATTTGTATCCATCTCTGACTGTAAATTCCTTTGAAGAGAATTGCATCTGCTACAAGATCACCACAATGAAAGCAGTATAAAAGAACACACACACTTAAAGGATATACATCTATTTAGCTTCACTTTTTCCAGAACTCATGAAGGCAAAGCTTTCCCTCTTCTACATCTTGGAAACCCTCAGTCCCTGCATGGACTGGAATACATGAAGATAAGTATTCATCCCCTGACAGCAGGGAGAGTGATTTACCCTTCAGTGAGTCACAAGACACATTCACTTACATAGGTGATAAATGCATGCTAGAGAGAAGAAGCAGGTTAAAACTGGAGTTTAGGGATCCCTCGGTGCCTCGACTTCCCTTGGGCTACCACAGACACATAAGGACCTGTCATCATGTCTACATATCAAGGCACAAAAGCCGAGAACAATCTGTGAACAACTACTCTCTGAAAAAAACCCCATCGAATAGATTTAGGTGTGTTTTAGCTGAGCTGCATTATCATACCAATTAGAAAGTTTCTGCATCACGGCCAGATTTTTATCCCAGCATTTGTGTCAAAATCAAAGCAGGATGAATCTAGACACTTCAGTCATTTAATGTGCTGTGCTCTGCACTAGGAAAAAAGGGTAACGTGGGACTGCAAGGTGCCACGCAGAAAACAGCCTCCTAAAGCTACAAGAAGTGGTGGAACACACTGCCACAGACCCACACAATTATATTTGTGAAGAAAGCTTCTCTGTGCACCTCCATTTGTTCTGGATCACTCCAAAAAGGTAGCTGCAAAACTGGAGGAAAACACTGCTGCTTTAAGCACCAAGAGTTGATTTTGACACGCAGACATCACGACTTATTCGCAGCACTGAAGATGTGTTACAGTGGTCTGCACTTTGTTTCTTCTGCCTTAGTGAGCACTGCATTGTTTTCCTTCTCTTGCTGAGTTTCCATGCAGATTTTTATTACATAACTCTTATCAGCTGGATAGCTGTGCAAAATCAGTTGAATTTTCCCTGTTGGCCTCTTTGAGAACACACTCTCTCTCCCATCTCCAGGCTACTTCAGATATCTTTCACTACTCTGCTCTTGAGATTATCTGCATTTTCTATACCAGCTGAGATTAGCCTCCAATCCATGAGAAGTTAAGCAGCTTAGAAAATTTTGTATGAAACATAGAACACTTTCAAGATCTCATGCTTGTTTGATACCATGCAGTTACATAGACTAACTACTGAAAATTATGTACATCTTCCACTTCCACAAATGATAAGCAATATCACATACATCTTTAATAAAATATCAGATTATATGCATATGTATTTCACAAAATATGTATTAGACTCATCCTTATTCTCATTTATTCTTTTGAGTGCTGAATACAGGATGACCAAGAAATATGTATTTTTGCATGTATTTTGTCAGCAGGTAAGCACAGGGTGTGATCCTCCCCTTAGGGTACATTCATTTGCAAATACAGACCAGCAGCAACAAATATGTTTTTCCTTGCAAATCAGGAACAGACTTACTCTAACCTGACTTACTGAATCCTAGGGATATACCCAAGCCATGCCATGAGAGATCTTCATCCACACCACACAGGATTTTTGGCAATATCTGAGCACTCGACAAGTCTCAGTATCAGTTCATGGCCATTTTCTTGTTGGCACCAACCAACAAGAGGAATACAATCCTGTGCTGCAGGAGAGATAAACCACCTGCCTGTCACTGTCACATCCCAGGCTTTAGTTGCGTGGAGATGACAGAGATGACAGACAATCACATTTTTATTGCCAAATCTGGTCAAACAGACTTTTCTTTATTGCTGTAGTCGGGCTACTCTAACCACTGTATCACAGGAAGCTATGACTTCTTCTTGACCCCAATTAGCACATTCATTATTCATCAAAGTACAGTTTTCATTTGCTTCCCTTGGGAACAGCAGAGTATCACTGTGAGGATCTCTCAATACAACTTCACCCCCTTAATACACTCAGGATTTGCTGACAAGTAACAGCTACTTATTCCCCCGAGTCAAGTTCATATTAATAGGACTGCACAGTGAATCATGAGATGGTATTAAACCCTGCCTCCTGCCTGTATAAATACATCATTCAAGCACCCTACCATGCCAAGTGCTATGACTTGATTGCAGAAACCAGCATAGGGTAGATATCCTAAGTGAGCAGGGTGCCTTGGAGAAACAACCAATTCAAACCCCAAAATAACAAAGACCCTATAGGTCTTTGAGGGCATCAGAGGGAATTTCTGTTCACTACTGACAAGTTTCATATTCTCAAGAGATAAAATATCAAGACTTGAAGGCATTAGATGTAATGTAAGCCATAACTCAGCTCTGTTCAAGACACTGGCAATGGTTTAAGTACTAAAGTTTAGCCAAGATCTACAAGCAAGAAGCATCTAAGGCAGGCAGGATTTGGCTGAAAGCATTAGAAAGCTCATCTGACAGGAAGTTCGCCTCCAAATCTGAATGGGAGAAAGTTAAGAAAGCTTTTTCAACTTCATTGCTTCGTAATGTCTGGAGCCAATTCAGTCTCAGATATTTCCTAATGCACATGTTTGGTGACACACCTAATCCTGTGTTCAGCAACTCAACACCACTCCTAAACTCAGGGTGGGGTCTTACACTTGGCCTATCCAGGCCAAGCTAAAACCTGTGTCTCTCCCTGACATGGTCACATCTCTTCTGCCCCCAGTTTGAGGGTCTGGGACTGAAGCCAGGTCACTGTTGGTGGGATTGCTCTGGTACTCTCTGCAGTCACCTCTCTGTAAAGTGCTCATATGTAGGAGAACTCATTTGGAAGAACAAAATTTCCTGGATTAGGCTTCAAGAAATGTTCCTGGTAACACAGTAAATGGATCTCACCTGAAAGAATCACATCATGTGTTTACTTTTGTCCCCTCCCCTAAGACCTATTAAAAATATTCTACTTTTTCATTAAAAATTCCACTCCTACATATTCTTCAGCAATCACAGTGGGTACTGAATTAATGGAAATATTTGATTTCTAATGTTGTCTCTCACAACTTTCTCAGGACAACATAAAGCTAGAGGGATCACGGTACTGCTCAGAATAAGAGAAGAGGAGAGAAAGAACCTAAGATCAGAAAACCAGAACTCTGTCATATCAGTGCCAGATGGTAAAAGCCTTTCCTGCCACCCACTTCTTTACTTTTTGTCAATTCCATTTGATTTTAGAAGGGAATAGAGAAAGAACAGCCTTTGTAATTTCACCTTCCTTTAGGTTTTAATCAAGCTATGCCAGTGCCCTTGGAAGGGATCAGCAAAGGACTGGGATAAAGTTGTGCAGGAAAGGAAAATAGAAGAGGATTATTTCTATTTTTATTGAAATCAGTACTTTAGTGAATGCTCAAGTTATTAGTTGGACATTAGTAATATTTTTATTGTTGCAAGAGATAAGACAAAGTACTCTCCTTCTAAGACCTCAGAAGCAGTCAGTTCTCCTGCAGTGAGAGATCAGGAGATTGGACACAAAAAATTGACTCAAACTCTTTGACTGAGAGCATCTTACCTTCTCTCAAAACTTTTTTGTAGTGACTTGTTCCTAACCAGAAGAAATGAAACATTTGATGCTATTTAGTAAAGAAGCAAACCACCAAAATACATGTGACTGAACACCAGGAATAAATAGAAACAAGAAATGTAATATTCCTCTACAAGCTTTAATTTGTGTTGCTCAACAAACATGAACTGTACAGGAGAATCAAAAGACAGGCCTGACTTCTGCACATCTGGATTGTAAATGCTATTATTGGAACATCTCTGACAGAAAAGCACTACATAGCTGCTTCTACAGAACTGTCAGATTTCAGGATAATTAATGAGTCAGCTGGAACGAGTGAATTTCTACAGAAATTATTTTCAAAGGTTTGTATAATTGCCTCATTTTTTCCTTATTGATAGGTCTTCTTCACAGCCTCCTTTCTTGGAGGTTTGAGTGATCTGGTACTACTGCCTAAGAGTATTTGTTGTTTTCCACTGATCTGTTTGGCCATTCGTGGCCAAAGAGTTGAATTTCCTGATTTATCATCAACTCTTCAGCCCTAACTAGCCCTTTAGGATCACACGACAAAAACACTGAAATATTTTGTGCTCCACAGCCCTAACTCCTTGTGAAGCTCTGAGAGCAACCAGCGCCCATCACTCTCACAGATCAGATGCTGCCTGCTGTAACTCTGCTTCCTTAATAAAGCTGAAAATAGCTTTCCCTTGGAGTTTTTATGAAGCAGTTTCAAAGTTCATTTTCTTCTGGAAATGGGCACACACAACTTGTACAATTTTAGTGCGAATAAACACTTAAAACTATTCCTGAGCAAAATATACAAGAATACGATGACAGAAAATGAGCATTCACTGTACGATGCATTAATTTCACAGCAAAGCCAAGGCTAACATTCCCAGCAGAAGTCAATAAACTGATCTACCCCAGCACAAATTCTAATCCTGCTTTTCTCACCCAGGAATATCCACGTCTGCATCGCATGCCAGAAAAAATCCTGTGAATGCTCAGTTCCCAGGCAGGTTACCAGAGAGAAGGGAGGGTGTTGGTCACACACAAACACAAATGTTTGCTTATAACAAGCACTTCCTGAGAGACCTACTCTACCAAACGTAGCAATAGATAGTACAGAAAATAAAAATAAACAAACCCAGACTTCCTCCCCCATCCACAGAGGGTTTCTGGAAACAGCAAAGAGCAGTACCCCAGCATTAGGGACGTTCTAACAAAACTGCACTTAGATGTTCCTGTTTGAGTTTCCATTCATCAAAACTGCAAGAGGAATTCTCCACATCCATTGAGGAGCATCTATTGACACTTGAAGGAACAGATCTGAAAACCCTGTTTCAATTTCAGGTAGGTGAGAGGAAGATTACGAAGTATTTCTAGCAAGCCCTTGCAACAAAGAAAAAAAAATTTCATTCTATGCTAAAAAATTATGGCCATTTTGCAAAATGGCATTTCAACAAGCACCTGGAACCCCCTTCCTACCTGTTAGGATGCATAATTTTCCAAGTAACCATGCTTTATATGCATTTTTTATTTTGAATTAAGTTATGTACATAGAACAGATAGTTTAGTTCATAGAAACATAGAATGATTTGGCTTGGAAGGGACCTTAAAGATGATCCCATTTCAATCCTCCTGCAATGGACAGGGACACCTTCCACTGAAAGAGGTTTGTCAGAGCTCCATCAGCCTGACCATGAAACCTTCCAGGGATGGGGCATCCACAGCATCTCTGGGCAACCTGTGCCAGTGTCTCACAACCCTTGCAATAAAAAATTTCTAAATCTCTAAACCCACTCTGTCTCAGTTTAAAAACATCTTCCTTGTCCTGTAACTCCATGCTCTCATAAAAACTCTCTGTACATCTTTCCCATAGGCTCCCTTCAGGCACTGGAAGGCCACAATTAGGGCTCTCCAAAGCCTTATTTTCTCCAGGCTGAGCAATCCCATTTCTCTCAGCCTTTCCTCACAGGAGAGGTGTTAATCATCTTGCTGCCTCCTCAGATTTGCTCCAACAGGTCACAGAACCCCAGGATGGGTCAGGATGGAAGGGCCCACAGTGCCCATCTGGTGCCACCTCCCTGTTCCAGCAGGGCCATCCCAGAGCAGAGGGCACAGAGTGTGTCCAGATAGCTCTGGAATATCCCCAGTGAGGGAGACTCCAGAGCCTCTCAGGGCAATCTGATCCAGAGATGGATCCAGGCAGGATCACACCAGAGCAGAGTTCATGTTCAAAGGATTTTGAGCCACTTTGTTCCAAAGGAAAACCTGCATCCCTAAGTCAGGCTCATTGGATTAACCACATTTCTAAAGCCTCAGAAGTCATGCTGCCAGAAGCAACCCCAGCAGGCTGCAGCTCTAGAACTGTGGGCAGTAGCAGCTCAGGAGCCGTGAAAATATTACAGACTCATGTTCTCAAACATTTTTAATAGGTGACTTTCTGCAATGATAAAAGCTACAGAAAGTCTAATTTTAGGATCTGTTCATCATTTGTGTCTGGAACATTTTCTTCTACACTTTATTTTGAGGCAAAAACAAATCACATGCTGGGTAGTTGCAATCTTTCAGTGATTTGCCTTAATGCATCCAGATACAGTAGAGTGGATACCAGTGTTACGTAAAGAAACTCGACACAGTCAACAGGTACATTAACAGAAAACAAAATTAAAAGCAGATTAACACACAACTTCCATCAGGAAATCCACTTGTACAAGAGTCAAGTTCTAGAGTTATCCCCCTGCTTGTATAACTTCCCTTGTCCAGGGAGTACTGAGGGATGTTCTGCCCTGAGTCAGATCTAAGAGTCAAATCAGTCTGAACCTTGCCTTCCCCAACTGATGCTTTGGTAACAGCATAAACCTTTATTCAAAAATAGTTCAAGATACCTAATGAGGTTTCTGTCTTAATAGTTCGTCAGTAGCTGTTTCAGTAATAAATGAAAGTTAATGCACATTTCTAATTTCTGTATTAGCATTCACAACTCAGATACATTATTTCAGTATAAAACGTATGGTGAAATCAAATTAGTAGTGGGAAAATTAACTCAACCCATAGAGAAACTAGAAATTCACTATTAAATAAAAACTGCCAAGGATCATCACTTTTTCTTTTTTTTAATAGCATATATCCAACCAAAAGAAAAGATTAGTGTGCAAATACTAGATAGCTAATTGCATAATGTACCTTTACAAAATTACATAATATGGGTGCAGCTTATTTCCCTGTTTGCTGTTTGAAAAATAGATTGTTTAATAACCCATCAAAGCTGTCTGTAAACCACGGCAACAATGGAGCAGATGTTGACTGTTGTCTTGTGCCTCACAGACATAATTAAATACAATGAAACACTCACGCACCCAAATAATGGAGGACAAACAAATACAGCGATGCTGCTCTATAAACATAAACCTCATTTACTGGGCACCTGCCTTATATTAATCTGTGATATTTAAACCAGGGAGGAAAACAGGAAAGAAGGTATTTATTTGCCTTCAGACCACAAGAGCCACAAACAAAGAATTCCTCTCAGCAAGTAGCTGTAACTTTTGCAGTACTGATCCCCACAAAGCTCAGAGGGAATCACCTTTTCTATTGTGACCAAGCCAGGACAGTTATATTTTCTGTACAAAAAGGTACCTGAATCTATGACTCTGAATGATCCAAACAGGCTAAAAACATTGTGCCTGCTGTGTCATACAAAGTGTGGAAAACCAGGTTCCCTTTATTTGCAAAACACATTCCCTGTAATTATTTCCTGTTCCCTCTCTCAACTTTCTTGTAAGGAGGCAATAAAAAAAAAGCAAAGATTAGGTTCCAAACTATCCAACCAAGCAGTTTTCTGCTAGGACAATATCCCATAACATTATTTAATACTGTAGTTCACATCAAGATTTCAGAGATTTTTAAGAAACATCCTTCTTTATCTTCATTTCTATAATCAAGTGTGGATACATATTTTATTTCATAGTATCAATATTGATCCACTATTTGAAAAGGATAATTATGTAAATCTATACAAAATAAAGAACCTAATCCTGCAGTTGCTATTACAAAACAAACTTTCCAGGCAAAAAAACGACTTCAAAATTATCATTCACATGCATTGTAGAAGAACATAGACGTTTATTTTTTCTAATAAACAATATTTTTAAATGATAATATTTAATAAGTGTTATTATTTGTTTTTATTTTAGGCAAAGAATATACACCTGCTTTGCTTACTGCCAACGTGTTCTGCCTTTATATTTCATTTAGTTATTTCTAAGAAATAAGACAGAATATAATGTGATCTGCATCTCTTTATGGTAATAAAACCACACTAGTCTCCTTCCATAGACAACACCATAAAGCATAAATCCAAATGGAAAACAAATGGAAGTATAATGCCACTGTGAAGCAAACCAATCAACCCTAAAACAGCTGAGATAGATCTCATCCAGTAGTTCATTCATTCTTTATAGAAAAGAAATGAAAATATTCCTAGGTGTATCAGATTAAAAAAAAAAAAAAGAAGAAAAAAAACAACCACCCTCAGCAGCTCTGAATGGTTGTAAAGCACTAAATTCCTTTGATTTATGAGGCAGCGTCCACCGCACGGAGCAAAACAACTCAGCATGCCAGGACCCTTTTCCCTGAAATTCCTTTATTAACACACCCTGGCTCTGCGAGTGAACAAAAGCAGTGGTGCGAGGTGTATAAATCATTAATACTCTGCCGTGCAATGGCTGAGTTTCCTGTGTGAGCTGGGAAGCCTTCCTGCACAACAGGGATTTTGGGCTTGGAATTGGCTGCTATGAAATGTACTTCATCATCCTCCGTGTTTGACGCTTCCCAATAGCTTTGTACTTTTCCTCTCCTTTTTCTCCCCCAAGCCCAGCAACTGCAATAGAAATTTATTGGATTTTATGTCTGCAAATAAAAGGAAGAGAAAAGCAGGGAAGAAGCGAGCAAGCCCATTTGGAAGCAGAATCCTTTTGCCTTCATTTAAAGATAGGTTGTGTGCAAATGAAAGCCAGTACTAACAAATGAATTTGGCATTTTAGTAATTTTTAGTTTATACCTCTAAACTGAAAAAAAAAAGTAAAAGAAAAAGAAATCTAATAAAAAGGGTTTAACATTAAAAAAATCAATTATCACTAAAAATGTGACTCCTCTCCAAATTAAGTAATTTTCTATTGAGTATTTATGTATTTCTTTTAAGAGCAGGCAGAAAGGACACAGGAACTCCTGAACTCTGCTGTTTCTGGGTTTGTACTTCTGGTGTATCAAAAAGCTTTCCAAAGAGCAACAGGCAATTTCATGTACACATGCTAAGCCTGGAATTCCAAGTGAAGCTGGAAGAGATGGTATCAAAAGGAAAGGAAAAAAAATAAACCAAGCCCCTTAGAATTGCAGTTTCTGAACACTCTGCAGCAAGACACAACTTGGGCAGGGAATATCAAAACTACTCATCTTGCCTCTGAAGCGTGTGCAATACAACAACAGCAAAGTCGAATGTTTTTCCAAACTTTGAGATGAAACAGCAAGTAATCTTTATTAAACATTCTGCTCTAAAACATTCCTTTTGGGGCTAGACTCAGGGAAAGTAAGGAGCATGACAGAGAGAGAGGAATGCTGAAAAAGCAGTCTCAAACCATATGCTACCCATCAGGGAAAATGAGACACGTTTTAAAGGTAACTGAGGGCACAATCACTCTTCCAGCCAGGCCAGAGCACAGCTCATTCCAGAGGTACCCAGCATCAGCACCACCGACCAACACATCCATCGCCTTCCACGCCAGAAACATTGAAGACACTTGGAATGATGCTTTGCAAAAGGGAAGAAGCTGAAGTCAGAATAGGGAAACATTCCAGAGAGCCATTTTACACTTCTGCAGCCATCCAGCAGACTCGAGATTACAAGAATAAGCCTGCAATGCATGCAGGAGTCCCTCTGCATTACACAATAATGACATTCTGAACGGAAATAAACGAAGCCCCTGCAGTGCTATTCTGTCAGCTTTTGAAAGTAAATAACTTCACTTCTGACAAGACAGAGACATTTTTTTCCTCCTCCTGCCACAGAGCATTAATTGAGCCATGCAGCCATGTAACATCCCAGAGACAGGACTAATACATGACGAGGAAAAAGCTTAAGGGGGGGACACTCACTGAATATATGGGCTGCCTAACTTCTTTTCACCCCCAAATTTTCACACGAGCTCTGTTTTGGCAAAATCATCTTCTCAGGGAGAACTTTTAACCTTGTTTTTGCATCCCTTTATAAGGTTAACTGTAACTTACTCCAAAGAAATAGTTTAATTTCACACTGCCTCATGAAAGATTGTGCCACTATGAAAACATAAGCTTATATTTTAAAACTTTTTATCTTTCCTTGTTTGTAAATTAAGCTTCATAATCAATATCTGTAATTAACTATTTCACATATACAAGACTTACTATCCACAATAATGATGATTGCTATACAACAAAATGCTATGAGAAGCAAAACCAAAGAAGTCAACTTCAAAACTACATAATAATAAATATTAGTGCAAGTCAGTAAGGAACTGAGGGAAGACACATAAATATACACACAAACCACAAATATATATGAGATGACAGTATAAAATCAATGTACAGTTACAAAAAAGAAAATCACATTCAACATGTTACAGTTAGGAAGAGCAAGTTTTTGGTGCATTTTGAAATAAAGGGTTAAAAGGTAAATTTAAAGATTGCCTAGGATGAAAGCACTTCCATTCTTATTCATAAGTACCTGAACGCCTTAAGTATTTCAATTTTGAAGTACCACAGCCTTTCTTTCCATATCTGGAGGAAAAAGTAAAAATCAGTGACTCACTGTGAACAAAAAATAATTCACTGAACGCTTCAGTTCTTACTACAGTATCTAATTTTGATTCTGCCTGTGTTCAACACAACGAGAAAGAGCAGGATCAAAACACTGCGAGATCTCTCCACAGCTGGAGCCTGCTCTAGTGCAAAAGACCAAAGGCCCAACTACAACTAGTCAGGATAGCACAGACATTAGATATGCTATTTTCTCTAATTAAATTCACTGGGCTGCTGCACTGACAGAGTGGGAGGGGAAGCAAAATGTAAAAGAAGTCAATGGTGCTGCACTAGGCAACTCTGAGGGAAATGAGCAATGCCAGCAAAGAAATGACAGGAGGTTCTCAGGAGAGCTCTTGCACTACACATCACACTTTAAAACTGATAAATCAATTGCACATGCACCTTTAAAAGGCAGGAAAGCTTGAAGGATTCTTAGAGGGTGTTGACTTCTCCTTTCCACCAACATTATTCTAACTCTATAAAACAAGGTGATAAATTCCAGTGTCACAATTTTTATCACTTTCATTTATACCACCTATTAAATGCTTCAAAAGCATTTTTAGCAGAATTAACATTAACATGATCATAGTACTTATTTACCAACTCAGAAATACACACATTGAAAATTAAAAAGAAAAAGTCAGTCTAGTTTTGAATGGCTATGGTCAAAAAAATCTAAACAAATTTAAATATCTACTGGCTGCCCTGAGCAAAACCCCCTGCATACATAACCACCACAGGCTTTCCTTGGTATAAAATACCACACCACATTTTTTTGTTTTCAGAAAATACTCATCCCTATACATATTGAGCAAATATCAATGAATGGGGACAACTTACAAATAGCTCACAATGGAATATCCAGCCATCCCTTTTCAGATAAGGTATTTTAAAATGTTCAAAGAGGTCACTTAGAAAAAACAATGGTTCTAAGCCAAAAATATTCACCTGCTGCTGTCACATGGAAGCTCCTTTGCACCTGCTCTTGCTCTTATAGTCCAAAGCAGCAGGTAACCTTCTTAACAAATTCTTCTGGTTCCTGGAGGGGTTTTTGTGTTTGGAGTAGGTTTCCTTTTTTTTTGGTTGGATTTTTTTCCCCCCTTCTAGTATTTAAAGAGGGGAGTACTTCACTAAAGCACCTCCTCTAGCTTTTGTAAGACACTGACCTTGTTTGACAAGGCTGGAGCTAAATGCCCCAAACTAGCTCTTATTCAGAACGAGAGCTGCTGCAGCACTTGATCTCTAAGCCACTTCTCATTAGCCTCTGGAAAACAACAGAGCAGCTCTTGGGAGACAAAAGCTATGTAAACATGGAAACTGGGCTTCAATCACAGGTGGAGTCTCAAATACCAGCTTCCGAGTTTTTTGGTGAATACCAAAGGATCTTATTTACTCTGGCCAGGATAAACAGCAAGACATCACTCCTGAAATCCGCATTTACAGCGCTCCTGGATGCAACAGCTGCACTCCCACCTTTGGAGTTTCATTCATGCACTAAAATTCCCTAGGAGTGCTGCAGTGCCCCCTTAGGTGCAAATGCATCCAGAGGATATGGGCTATAGCATGGCAGTGCATTTTTTGTTTTAGCAGAGTACTATAATTCATCTGACAGGGCGCAGGCTTTTACCCCACACATATGAATAAACAAGCACTATGTTTCTCTTGGGGCAGCGATGCTGGTTAAATGAATCAGAAAACCCTGAAAATATTGCCTACCCTCAGTCCATCAGCTACTGGACAATTATTCAAGGCCCAGCTGTAAGAAAAACAGATGGTGAGTGAGCATTAGTACTGAGGAGTTCTTTGCACTCATGCAGTCATAAGCAGAGGTTGTAGGTTCTCACATGAAAATTGCCATGAAATAGCAGAGAGACAAACAAAATTGTGCAAAGACTCCAATTTGTAAGCTAACAGATGCTTAAAATTATCAAGAACTAAAGTCAGATTAACAGATTTTACAGGAGAGCCACAGAGTAAGAGAGTATTATAAACGGACTAGGTAAAGAAAGACAGTGTTCTCATGATTGGTTTAAACAGTGACACCATAAACCATTGATTATTGAATTCAGATGACATACTTGAACATTTGAAGAGTCACCAAAGTATTAAATTAACCAGATACTTAGAACTGTAACTGCAATGGTGGCATTCAGCAGTTGATGTGTTTTTGCTCTATTAAAAAAAGTTAAACTGTAGCCAGGAATTGTTTGAATTGTTCATCCATTCAATTCTTTACACAATTTTAGCACAAAGATAATCTGTTCTAATCCTTATTCCATTATTGACACTATTGACTACATCAATTGAAAATGCTACCAAATAAATCAACGTTGAATTAAGCCATGAAGAAAGAATGTGATAAAAAGTCTTTCAGGCTCCTATAAATCATCAGATCCAGAAGCATGACATAAGTAACTGAGAGGGGAATTCAGCTTTTCTCCATAGTCATAATGCTTAAGGCCCAAATAAAATTACACTAATTTACCATGTAAGCAGTAATGGAATAGCTGGGGTAGAGATGGAGGTTTTGTTGGTTTCTGCTTTGTTTTCATGGTGGATTCTTTTCATCATTGATATGAGAGCTGTACCATGAACTACTTTGTTAAAGACAGAAAAGGTTGATATTGAAGTTTCAGTTCAATTGTTTTCGATCTGTGAATGTCCACTATGAGCAATTGCTCCATTTAAGAGGAATTACCCTTTGTACAAACCACTTCACTATTTAAAACAAAGCGCATCTATCATCATTAAGCAGAAAAAAAAATTACCAATTTTAAAATAATGACAGCAGCACTGTACACTGTGACATGGAATATTCCGTGACACTTCAAAACAAGAGTTCATTTTGTTACTCAGAAAACACCAACAGAATAATCAGGAAAACACAAACCATGGGAAAACAGCAGTTAACACAACAATAATATAGTTCTCCTCCATTAATATACCTGAAATCCCAATTTACCAACAGTCAACATTTTGCTGCAAAAATTACTTCAGGCCAGCATTTGATGTAAACTTGTGGTCAGAAATTGGGTTTTGCTTTGATGTGTCATATTAAGGAGAAGAAAAGAAAATAAATGCATGCAGCCGTTTCGAACCACATAAAATGCTACCAAAGGATAACATTTGTGTGGTACAAATCCAAGTTCCCTTCTCCTATGTCTTTAAATATTGACACTAAGGAAAATTCTCACCCAAAGGCATGCACGCTTTCCCAGCTGACCCTGTCCTTACAGTGACGCAGTGAAAACTTCCAAGGCAAAGCCCCACGCTCTCCCTCTGCTCATTGCTGCCACTGACACAGTCATTTTGGTTTTGACAGGCTTTGAAAACTCACTCTGGATTTCCATAGTTAGAACCATCTTATTAAGAAAATGTCCACATTGTTTCAGATCATTTCAAATAACTAACTCAGAAGCATTCTTCAGTTTCTGTTGGCTTTTTCAAGTGAACATCTTGTCGAGAGTTAATCTATAACATGACGTAGGCCTCCACTCTTTGTTTATTTTCAACTTTATTTTCAAGAGTTAAGATCAAAATATATTTTAGGTAAAGCATCCTCCATGCATAAACTGAAAAAATTCAGTTCCTGACTTGGCTCTTAAAACATTGCACCCATGTGTAAAGTGAAAGATATCAGAGTACATAATGAAGTTTCTAACCCTGGAAAAAGTAGAAGAGCACTTCTGTAGTACTCTGTGGAAAACAATTTGTCCATTTATACTAAACAAACTTGCCAAGCCATGTCACTTCCACAAATAAATAATGGCCAATTTTAAATATCTACCCAAACACAGAGTTTCCCAAACCATTAATACAGCTCCACAGAAAACCACCATCCTCATGGTTCTGAGGATAAATAAATATTTACTGACAAAGACTGGCTTGCTCACCTTGAGAAGAACGAAATGCCTTTCACAATCACTCAAGAAAGACTTATATCCAATTGTAAAACTTACACATGACAGAATAACAATGTAGGTACACAAAAATAAGAATAATTCTTTTCATAAGTTCTAAATAGGCAGCAAAGTTTAACAAGAGAGAGCTCAGTTGTAATACAGATTGTCCGAGTTCATTTTAATCGAGGTGCAAGTGAGCAGATATATCTCAGGTGCAATTTTTAGAGAAAAAAAAACTTGATAGCTTCACATAATGTCTATTTACTGCTGGTCACAGGTTGCACAGGCAGGGGGGATTCACCAGTTATTAAGTTGCCACATAAAGCTTTTAGGTTACCTGTATTTAAGATTGATAGACAACTCGATAGAGAGAGAAAAACATTTACAGTTTCACTGAAATAGTGATATTAGCACTAAACATACAAACCAAGTATTTCTGTAGGTTTGCTCTAAACTATCAGATATGGGAAAAAATAGGAAAAAAACCCAAGTAGATTACCATGATAAAAGTTTATTAATGTTTTTCAAAAAACAAACTGCTTCTTATTCCTTTAGTGTTTAAAACCACATTACATTGGCTTTGCAGGTGATGTTAACTCAGTCCTCTCTGCCTGGATAATTTTGAGATAAAGCAGCATTGTTTCTAAAGAACGACTTAACCAAATAAGTAAAATAAGAGGCTATATCTGAATTAAGAACATGATTATCTGATTCTCTAGGAATTCAGAATAACTAAAATGCCAGCCAGCAATCAAAAGAAGCAACAAGCACAGAATTTTGAACCTGCCACAATTTTCATTACAAATTTAGCAGACTTTTCAATCTATTATATAATGGTGATTAGTACAGGAAGAATGATTCTAACCTGACAATAAGATTAAGGAGATAAGAAAGCAAACACTTTAAAAAAAAATACTTTAAGTGTGACAGTTAATCCACTTAAAGAGTTAAAAATTATCCGCTAGATATAGCGCTTTTTAAAGTGCATTAGCAATCACTTCTCATCTTTCTCTCGAATGGAATAGATGCAATTGAATTCCCTGTTTTAAAGTATTCATTAGAGTTGCACAGTTTCTTAAACCTTACAGCAGTGCCATGCTATAGATGTGTTTGCATAATGATACTGCAATATCTCACTGAGGAAGGTTATTAGAGCACCCAACCTCATCTTTATGTTATCCTTTATCAGCTCCTTGTGTGGCCATGTTGACCTCTCACCTTAATTCCCATTTTTCCTTTCAAAAGCCCCATCTTTAACACGCAGATTGTTCTTTGACAAACTCAAAAGAACAAACCCAGAACAAAACACAGGAGTACATTTTGTATATAAGCACTGAGTGCACAAGTCACACTGGATCATTAAAGCTGATCTATAAATGCCATTCCCAAAACAGATCCAGAATACAGCACTACCAAGAACGTACATTTTAGTTATGGCATGCAAATTACTGGAATTTAAATACATCATATTTATCTGATGCAAATTTTAATTGCAGACATATGAATCCCTCCCACATGCATGGATAATCTAGGGCGCATGCAAGGATCTGTTATTATGCACTCCTAAGCTGGAAGTCAGAAATGGTTTATACTACATGAGGAAAAAAAACCTACAGAAGGCTTTATATACTGAAAATACTGGAGCTCTCTTCTTTCAGCACTAACAGATAAACAAATGTTCTCGAAGAAAAATAAGCTTTAAATCTATTTTATCTATTCCTTAGGAACAAAAAGAAATACCGTACAGCATCTTTCAGGCATTTGTGAATGCAGAAATAAAGTTAGAGACTTTCAGGGAAGTCAATATGCACAGAAACTGTTGTAGTGGAAGTAGGAAGAAATGCCCCTATTTGTTACAGTAGGCACAAGAATATTTTTCCTCCTGAAGTTTCACCAGGAGTAACAGAATAAACAGAATTAATCATTTTTGCATTATAACATATTTCTGTCTTGGCTCTACACACTTACTAGATGACTCTGTAATGGTGGATTCAGTCATAAAATATAATAAAATACTAAGAGGATTCCAAAATACCAGCTAAAAAAAAAAAAGGTGTTATTATCTAGTTATTTCACATTATAGCAGAGAGGGGGTACCAAATATTAAATAATTTAGGAAGAGAGAGAGGGAAGAAATACTTGAAAAAAAGAGCCTCTAAGCAAAAACGAAATGAAATTTAAAAAAAAATAATTAACACTTAACTAGAAATTGGTATTGTTCTGCTGATACTCAAACATTTTTTTTAAAAACCAGTCCAATATACTTCAGTGATAGAAGTATTCTGCACAGATATATCCTTATAAATCATCGTTTTCCCTGTGAGCTAAAAATCAGCTTGGCTTTAATCAGCAGCATGTTTCAACACAGACTTAAAATTCCTGTCTTCAAAGAAGGCTTAAACAAAATTGCCATTGGGCACATTTACATTAGAAGTATAATTTATGCCTGCAAGTGAATAAAGAGCAGTCCTTTATGGCTGAAACTCTGCTACAGTATCCACGAGAAACGCAGACACAGTACTGTGTTAAATGTCTATAAACAGCACCAACGGAGACACTGCAAAAAAAAAAAAAAAAAATAAAACAAACCAACACCAAAACACCAAAAGATATGTGAAGGCTTCATGCTCTGTTAAAACATATTTTCTACTCACTCTCACATTCTTAAGTGCAGGCACAACACTCGCTCCACACGGTGGGAGACATTTATACAGTCTATTCACACAAAAAATACCTCCCCGACTGCAAATCCCCCGAACGATGCTGACAAAGCAAGCACTGCAAGGAAAAGAAAAAGTTAAGCAAACTTACCTGCTGTAAGTACATAAAAGTCAAGGCACAGGAGAGCTGGGGACACATGCCCACATTCGGCAGTGCCACGCAGGTTGCACCCGTAAGGGGATGCTGCATGGTGTTGCTCTGAAGTCTACGTAGAACAAGTGAGGGGGCTTGCATGCAAGCACGTTTGCCCTATCTTGTCACTACGGGTTGGTTGTTGTTTTTTTTTTTTTTCCCTTTTGATTATTTAAATCAGAAACGGTGTTTCTCCAACGCCTCTCCTCTCCCCAGCGCGAAACCCCTACATTCGTTTGTCAGCTAAGGCAACTTGGTAGGTTTAAACTAGGAATTTTTAACAGAGAAGAAAAAAAGAAGACACAGCCTGCAGCCTATTGATGAGCAAATGGAACTTCCTCAATGACAGAGAGCTGAAGCTTGTCTCACAACAGTAGCTGCTGACTAGGAGAGAGAGAGAGAGAGACTCAGTCAGGCTCAGTCGGCTGGTGCTGATGCTGCACAGCTTCTCATTTGTCAAATGGGTCCTAGGGCAGGGTCTTTACCACTCACCAAAATTCAAATACTGCATTTTAAAAATCCCTGGAGAGGATAGGAAAGGAGAGAAAGTGAGCACGCCGCATCACAGGCATCCATGAGATCTGGGCAATTAGTGTCATTGCCCAGCTGGGACTGAATGCCTGTTATGATTCTGCACGCACACAGACACACTCACACACTTCCCCCCCTCCCAGGACTCACACCTGACTGGAAAAGGGCTTTCCCCTTCTGCAAACAGAAGTATGAAGCACAAAGTAGGAAAGGGAAAGGACCTTGGCTAGGCAAGAGGATTCCAGCAAATACACAGTGCTATCAGCAAATGAGCTTTTTTAAAACACAAATTAATTTTATATCTACATTTCATTCGCTATCCAGCTTCCCAGAGAAGCCTATAAAAGCATTACAGTGAAACTGTGCAGGAGCCGTGTAACCACTGCAGCAGAAACACTGGGAATGAAACAGAATTCTGTGCATACTCTGTCTACTTTACTGGGGGAGGGGAGCACACTTGGATAAAGACTCTATCTTAAAATTGGTCTAAAGCCCATCTCATCTAAAATTACAAATTTATTTGACAGCTAGTCAATCTATTATCAAGGACTGCCCTATCAGGTTACATGGAAAAATTACATTTGCAATTTTCAGAATTTAATGTTTACTTTCTACTTTGAGAACGATACCTCAAAATTAGTATTCCACTCTTGCCAGCTTTTTATTCACCCCCCCCCTTTATTTTATGGAGTAATAATTATTCATTAGTAGATCTAGTTAGTCTTTATGTAATAAAGTAGGATGTGACCTGCAAATCAAATAATTTATACTACAGCTTGTCCTTGAGGTCCTATATTACAGGACTTTTTTTTTTTTTCCTGAGATACAACTCAAGTATAACAGAAGATATTACTATTTTTAATTAGAATTTGACAAATGAATTAAATATTAATTCTTCAGGAAAGAAGGTCAAACCTCAAAGAACCACCTGAGGTTTTGAAGGGGTTCCTTTTAAAAGGACTCTGCAGAAGATTTGAAAATAACCTATTTTATAGGATACCTAATTCCCACAAAAACACATCTGACACCAAGAGTTTAATGCTAACAACAATAAACAAATAACCCACATACAAGAGAAGTCTATTTCATCTACAGCATAATTGGCTTGATGTAAGATCTACCCCTAAAAACAAATAATAGTCCGCGCTTAACTGGAAACAGAACCAAAACATGCCACTGCAACTCAGGTGCTACATTAAAAAAAAATCATTTCTTTTTCATTGTACATGTGTGCACACATACCTGCACCCACACAAGCCTCAGAGACTGATTTAGATCCACTAAGTCTTCTTCACGAAAAACTGAAAATTTTCCAGCAGAATCAGTTATTACGTAATTTTCTTTCTCAAAAGCAGCCAATGTAACAAAACCAATGCATTCACAACTCCGTAATCAACACCAAAACAATCATGCACAAACTTACAATACAGGAATTGGGTTTGGCTTAGGAAACATCCATGCTTTTGCAGTTTATCATGGACTCATCTACCAGAACAGCCCAGATTACTTAATCACCAAAAAAACCAACAGAAACCCCAAACCACCAGCCAAAAAACCCCTAATGCCACAGAGCAGGAGCGAGTGAGGAGGAGGAGAAATGAACCCTCTGTGTGCCCTTTCTCCTTTTTTCATTCTTTCTCTGTGCCTTAAGCAGTCTCCTGTTCTGACAGGAGTATGTCATGCTTTCCTTCATCCTTTTTTATTTTTTTTTTCTAGCACAGAAAGGCTCTTATTCTGCAAATGCCCTAAGCTGAGAGAAGTTTCAGTTTCATATGAAATACCATAAATAATACATGGTACTTTAATGAGACCCTATCAGCATGTTTAATGAAAAACAAATGCGTTATGTAAGGTAACCAACTCCTTCCACATTACGTCAAAATCAAAGGCAGCATGCTTCCTGGCCAAACAGTTTGGAACCATACAAGTCTATCCAATTTCCCAAAGTGAAGTCCTGGAACACAGTGATGGTCAAGCAAAGCTTCTTCTGTCTATTGCACTATTTTACAGCTAAAAGGACATCCATAAAACAGATTAAATTCTTAAAAGCAGTGTGTTGAACAATTATTTCAAGAGAATTTAGCACTGGCAATGTAGCTAACAGTAATTGTGAAAGTGAATTTCTCACCAGCCTTTTACCCTGAATTTTCACCCAATTTGGAGTCAGAAAAATATGACCCACAAATACTGTAGATTCCTGACATTTACATAATTATGTTATTAAAACAAGAACAGCGATACCTTAACTATCCAAATCATCTATACACAGAGAAACAATAAACATGCATAATTCAGTCATGTAGGAGACCTAAAAAAGAAACACAATTCTTTAGCCTGATATATACTACTTCAAGAGATGCAGGGGAAACTCATTACCAATTTTCATCCCTTCCAAGGATAACTTGTCATTATGTCTAAAAAAGAAAAAAAAAGGTAACAAAATGTGTTTTATTTTTATAAATATAAAATCAATGTCTCTTCTTTAAAGCCATTTCCTTGTTTACACACACTTTTGTCCCTAACCCAGCCCATTAATCACCCCCACAGTCCCAGTTATGGCTAAATATACCCTAAGTGCCACCACAAAGGGACACAGCCTGGCCTTCCCACTAACAGCACCATGCAATTATCAGCACAGACCCCAGCAACATCTCATCTGCAAATGGTTAACCACTCCATTTTTCCTTCCACCACAGCCAGTGTGTGCAGTTGCAAAGGCCACTTCACCTACAGCACGTGGCATTTCCCAGTTCCCCCAGTTCAGCCCTGTTAGGTCAGGAACTGAACTCACCCCACACTCGGCTGCTGATATTATCAAGTACCTATCAATGAACAACAACCAACACTTTACCAAAAAAAAATTAAAAAAAAAAGAAAAAAAGGCAAATCATTTACACTGCCCACATCTGCCTCTGTGGGAGTTCCTAGAAACATTCTAGGAGATAAAACCTCCTTCCACACTAATAATGGATCCATCTGAGATGCAATGCCTACTACACACCACGGGAAGTAACACTCCCTCCTCCTCCAGCCTCTTTGGGTTGTCCATGTCATGGCTCATGGCACAGGCAGAGAACATGCAGCTAGGCACCTTCTCCCCACACCCATGGAGAACACATTTGAAAAATGCCAACAGCAAAGTCTGGATCAATCTTGAATATGCAAATAAAACCATGAAAGCAAAGAAGCTCTGAAACAAAGCAAAAGGACCAGTAGTGCTCCTCCCACAGCTGTCTTACAAATCCAAACCCACTTATATTTGCAATGCATCAGTTTATTTAATGTAACATGTTCCATTTAAAATCAACCATTCAGTTTGTTGCGACCTGGTAGTCAACTTAAAACTTAAGTTCAAACTTTGAGCTTCCCGGCCTTTGACCTAGAAGTTAAGCTTTGGAATTACCATGGCAGATTGTCTAATAGCCAAACTGCTTCCACCAAGTAAAAGAAGGCTCTGAATCACATCACCTGCAACACCACACACCATTTTACACTTCAGACTCATCTCAGTAGTACCTTACATCGAGAAGTTCACACATATAGGAGGCATGCAATATTCCAAGTGTTGTATGCCTCCAGACATCCAGCATTAGAAAAAATAAATCACGGCTGCATATTAAATGCTCCATGTGAAGAATGTATTTTCTTCTCAACTTTATAAAGTGGTTAATGTGGTACAAAAATAATTCAGGCAAGTGGCAAAGAATCTAATAGCAGAACAGTCTTTTCTCTAAACCCTCCTTATCTATCATCACATGAAAAAAATAGCTCCCATGACTTAAAATCAGGAAAACCAGCACATTATAAAACCAAATACATCAGTAACATATTTTGATAAGTTACTATCAATTATCAGTATCCCTGCCTATATTTCACATAGTATTCTATTATCTGTAGTTACTATGTCTTTTTAAAATAAAGTGGGGAAATATCACAGATTTTTTTAATAACCTGTCTTGTCAAAAACATTAAATAAAAGGGTTTCCCTCTATTCTTGCAAACTAAAAGGCAACATCTCCTCTTTCCAGTGGTATTTTCTTGTAATGACTATCCCTATTTCCAATATCAGGTTAAGATTGTTCTCCTTTACTAGGTTTTTGCACAAAGATCAGAACATTACAGAGGCTCATGCTTACCTCAAGCAAGTAAGAATCACTAATTTTCTGTTTCTATTAAGCACGGTGTTACATCCATTGACTTCTCCAGTACTTCACACCCAATCTCTCCAAAGCCCCTGTAGCACAGAGTTAACCTCTTCGCCACCACTCGACCCACGTTTCGCAAGCATTCAGCATTAACTCTAGATTTTTCACAACAGAAGCAGCCGGGAGCCCTTACTCCTCATCAATGTGCTCGGGGCGGGGGAAGGGAACAAAATAAACTAAATATTCAGCCTTTCAAGAGTTAGGGGCAGTTCCGAGCAGAACGTGCGCGTTCCTCGGCAGGAGCGATGGCCCTGCCTTGGGGACATTCTGCAGGGAGCCGGGGGATGGGAAGGAGCGCGGTGCAAGCCCCGGAGGCGCTCGGAGCTCGCTCGGTGCGCGGCGCGGGTCCCGCGGCGGGGCCGGGCCCGGAGCGCTCCCGCTCCGCCGTTCCGGGCGCTCCATCTAGCGGAGACACGGCTCATTCCAGGGCACACGGCCGCTTCCAGCGCCCGGACAGACGGAGCCTGCCGCTCCGTGCCCGCGGGGAACACGCCGGCATCCCCTGGGGACACCTCCGCAGCGAGAGCCCGCGGCTCTCCCCAGCAGCGCCGTCCCCAGTGCCCCCAGTTCCTCCGGCATCGCCGTGGCCCCGCTCTCTTCTCTGCGCTCCCATCCGCTTTTTGTGCCACATCGGCACCACGGCTCGGTGGGCAAACATCGGAAAGGCAGCGTGGCTGGTGCCTGAAGGAGCAAAAGGTCTGGGGAAGCGCTGCCCGGTCGGTGGCACAGGAACCACGGCCAGGACAAAGGAAGGGCTGCGCTGGGCAGAGCAGGAGGCAGTGGGTGCAGCAGCACTGGGTTTAGGAAAGTTTAAGATGATGTGCCAGTACGTGGTCACGAAAAAAAAACCAAAAAAAACCCCAAAAAACCACAACCCCCCACAAATAGCTTTATCTAAACTGTTACCTTCAAACTCGGGAAGCAGGGACATAGGCAGACCCGAAAAGATGAAAAGGAAATAGGTGCAGCAAAAATCCTCTGTCAAGCCCACTCTCACCCCCCTTAGCATGANTGTGTTTTATTTTTATAAATATAAAATCAATGTCTCTTCTTTAAAGCCATTTCCTTGTTTACACACACTTTTGTCCCTAACCCAGCCCATTAATCACCCCCACAGTCCCAGTTATGGCTAAATATACCCTAAGTGCCACCACAAAGGGACACAGCCTGGCCTTCCCACTAACAGCACCATGCAATTATCAGCACAGACCCCAGCAACATCTCATCTGCAAATGGTTAACCACTCCATTTTTCCTTCCACCACAGCCAGTGTGTGCAGTTGCAAAGGCCACTTCACCTACAGCACGTGGCATTTCCCAGTTCCCCCAGTTCAGCCCTGTTAGGTCAGGAACTGAACTCACCCCACACTCGGCTGCTGATATTATCAAGTACCTATCAATGAACAACAACCAACACTTTACCAAAAAAAAATTAAAAAAAAAAGAAAAAAAGGCAAATCATTTACACTGCCCACATCTGCCTCTGTGGGAGTTCCTAGAAACATTCTAGGAGATAAAACCTCCTTCCACACTAATAATGGATCCATCTGAGATGCAATGCCTACTACACACCACGGGAAGTAACACTCCCTCCTCCTCCAGCCTCTTTGGGTTGTCCATGTCATGGCTCATGGCACAGGCAGAGAACATGCAGCTAGGCACCTTCTCCCCACACCCATGGAGAACACATTTGAAAAATGCCAACAGCAAAGTCTGGATCAATCTTGAATATGCAAATAAAACCATGAAAGCAAAGAAGCTCTGAAACAAAGCAAAAGGACCAGTAGTGCTCCTCCCACAGCTGTCTTACAAATCCAAACCCACTTATATTTGCAATGCATCAGTTTATTTAATGTAACATGTTCCATTTAAAATCAACCATTCAGTTTGTTGCGACCTGGTAGTCAACTTAAAACTTAAGTTCAAACTTTGAGCTTCCCGGCCTTTGACCTAGAAGTTAAGCTTTGGAATTACCATGGCAGATTGTCTAATAGCCAAACTGCTTCCACCAAGTAAAAGAAGGCTCTGAATCACATCACCTGCAACACCACACACCATTTTACACTTCAGACTCATCTCAGTAGTACCTTACATCGAGAAGTTCACACATATAGGAGGCATGCAATATTCCAAGTGTTGTATGCCTCCAGACATCCAGCATTAGAAAAAATAAATCACGGCTGCATATTAAATGCTCCATGTGAAGAATGTATTTTCTTCTCAACTTTATAAAGTGGTTAATGTGGTACAAAAATAATTCAGGCAAGTGGCAAAGAATCTAATAGCAGAACAGTCTTTTCTCTAAACCCTCCTTATCTATCATCACATGAAAAAAATAGCTCCCATGACTTAAAATCAGGAAAACCAGCACATTATAAAACCAAATACATCAGTAACATATTTTGATAAGTTACTATCAATTATCAGTATCCCTGCCTATATTTCACATAGTATTCTATTATCTGTAGTTACTATGTCTTTTTAAAATAAAGTGGGGAAATATCACAGATTTTTTTAATAACCTGTCTTGTCAAAAACATTAAATAAAAGGGTTTCCCTCTATTCTTGCAAACTAAAAGGCAACATCTCCTCTTTCCAGTGGTATTTTCTTGTAATGACTATCCCTATTTCCAATATCAGGTTAAGATTGTTCTCCTTTACTAGGTTTTTGCACAAAGATCAGAACATTACAGAGGCTCATGCTTACCTCAAGCAAGTAAGAATCACTAATTTTCTGTTTCTATTAAGCACGGTGTTACATCCATTGACTTCTCCAGTACTTCACACCCAATCTCTCCAAAGCCCCTGTAGCACAGAGTTAACCTCTTCGCCACCACTCGACCCACGTTTCGCAAGCATTCAGCATTAACTCTAGATTTTTCACAACAGAAGCAGCCGGGAGCCCTTACTCCTCATCAATGTGCTCGGGGCGGGGGAAGGGAACAAAATAAACTAAATATTCAGCCTTTCAAGAGTTAGGGGCAGTTCCGAGCAGAACGTGCGCGTTCCTCGGCAGGAGCGATGGCCCTGCCTTGGGGACATTCTGCAGGGAGCCGGGGGATGGGAAGGAGCGCGGTGCAAGCCCCGGAGNGGAAGCGCTGCCCGGTCGGTGGCACAGGAACCACGGCCAGGACAAAGGAAGGGCTGCGCTGGGCAGAGCAGGAGGCAGTGGGTGCAGCAGCACTGGGTTTAGGAAAGTTTAAGATGATGTGCCAGTACGTGGTCACGAAAAAAAAACCAAAAAAAACCCCAAAAAACCACAACCCCCCACAAATAGCTTTATCTAAACTGTTACCTTCAAACTCGGGAAGCAGGGACATAGGCAGACCCGAAAAGATGAAAAGGAAATAGGTGCAGCAAAAATCCTCTGTCAAGCCCACTCTCACCCCCCTTAGCATGAAGGTAATGCAGACAGTACAACATTTCATTTTGAGAAGCACAGGGTGCTCACGCCCCCCATTCATTACTGTCACAACACCAAATCAACTTTTACAAGCAGGCACTTAGAGAGATCCTTTAGATCTGACACAGCCTGTGGACGAGCCTGCATCCCAAAAGAGCCCCTTGAACACAGGTGTCCAGCTTAACAATTACCATTTAGGCTATGCTTCATATCACAGTCTTAGCAAGATGATAAGTGTGATGTGTGTAGTCTTGCCCTATAAGATTTTTCCACAGTTCCAGATGAGAAGACATGACAATATAACCCTTAGAAAACTAACTCTGAGTGAAATTCAAAAATTCAGTATTTTTTTTAAAGTAATCTAAAAAATTAAGGAATCTTAACCACAAAAAACCGTGTACACATTGTTAAGCTTCAGCCCATAGAATGGGAGGGTTAAAAACTACTCAGAAAAGAGGCATGCAGCTGGGCCTGAAGTGACAAAACCTACTTTTCCCTGCTGCCACTTGTGGCAGCTTCTCAAGGATCAGACAGGAGAAAGAGTNCATTTACACTGCCCACATCTGCCTCTGTGGGAGTTCCTAGAAACATTCTAGGAGATAAAACCTCCTTCCACACTAATAATGGATCCATCTGAGATGCAATGCCTACTACACACCACGGGAAGTAACACTCCCTCCTCCTCCAGCCTCTTTGGGTTGTCCATGTCATGGCTCATGGCACAGGCAGAGAACATGCAGCTAGGCACCTTCTCCCCACACCCATGGAGAACACATTTGAAAAATGCCAACAGCAAAGTCTGGATCAATCTTGAATATGCAAATAAAACCATGAAAGCAAAGAAGCTCTGAAACAAAGCAAAAGGACCAGTAGTGCTCCTCCCACAGCTGTCTTACAAATCCAAACCCACTTATATTTGCAATGCATCAGTTTATTTAATGTAACATGTTCCATTTAAAATCAACCATTCAGTTTGTTGCGACCTGGTAGTCAACTTAAAACTTAAGTTCAAACTTTGAGCTTCCCGGCCTTTGACCTAGAAGTTAAGCTTTGGAATTACCATGGCAGATTGTCTAATAGCCAAACTGCTTCCACCAAGTAAAAGAAGGCTCTGAATCACATCACCTGCAACACCACACACCATTTTACACTTCAGACTCATCTCAGTAGTACCTTACATCGAGAAGTTCACACATATAGGAGGCATGCAATATTCCAAGTGTTGTATGCCTCCAGACATCCAGCATTAGAAAAAATAAATCACGGCTGCATATTAAATGCTCCATGTGAAGAATGTATTTTCTTCTCAACTTTATAAAGTGGTTAATGTGGTACAAAAATAATTCAGGCAAGTGGCAAAGAATCTAATAGCAGAACAGTCTTTTCTCTAAACCCTCCTTATCTATCATCACATGAAAAAAATAGCTCCCATGACTTAAAATCAGGAAAACCAGCACATTATAAAACCAAATACATCAGTAACATATTTTGATAAGTTACTATCAATTATCAGTATCCCTGCCTATATTTCACATAGTATTCTATTATCTGTAGTTACTATGTCTTTTTAAAATAAAGTGGGGAAATATCACAGATTTTTTTAATAACCTGTCTTGTCAAAAACATTAAATAAAAGGGTTTCCCTCTATTCTTGCAAACTAAAAGGCAACATCTCCTCTTTCCAGTGGTATTTTCTTGTAATGACTATCCCTATTTCCAATATCAGGTTAAGATTGTTCTCCTTTACTAGGTTTTTGCACAAAGATCAGAACATTACAGAGGCTCATGCTTACCTCAAGCAAGTAAGAATCACTAATTTTCTGTTTCTATTAAGCACGGTGTTACATCCATTGACTTCTCCAGTACTTCACACCCAATCTCTCCAAAGCCCCTGTAGCACAGAGTTAACCTCTTCGCCACCACTCGACCCACGTTTCGCAAGCATTCAGCATTAACTCTAGATTTTTCACAACAGAAGCAGCCGGGAGCCCTTACTCCTCATCAATGTGCTCGGGGCGGGGGAAGGGAACAAAATAAACTAAATATTCAGCCTTTCAAGAGTTAGGGGCAGTTCCGAGCAGAACGTGCGCGTTCCTCGGCAGGAGCGATGGCCCTGCCTTGGGGACATTCTGCAGGGAGCCGGGGGATGGGAAGGAGCGCGGTGCAAGCCCCGGAGGCGCTCGGAGCTCGCTCGGTGCGCGGCGCGGGTCCCGCGGCGGGGCCGGGCCCGGAGCGCTCCCGCTCCGCCGTTCCGGGCGCTCCATCTAGCGGAGACACGGCTCATTCCAGGGCACACGGCCGCTTCCAGCGCCCGGACAGACGGAGCCTGCCGCTCCGTGCCCGCGGGG